>CANTAL010000126.1:0-600000 GCA_947650365.1 Chamaelirium japonicum | reverse complement strand
GAATTAGAATGGATCGTACGAATGAACTAGAATGGATACATTCGTGCAAATCAATTAGAATGGATCGTACGAATGAATTAGAATGGATCTTACGAATGAATTAGAATGGATTGTACGAATGAATTAGAATGGATCGTACGAATGAATTAGAATGGATACATTCATGCGAATGAATTAGAATGGATCGGACGAATGAATTAGAATGGATCGTATGAATGAATTAGAATGGATCGTACGAATGAATTAGAATGGATCGTACGAATAAATTAGAATGGATACATTCGTCCGAATGAATTAGAATGGATCATACGAATGAGTAAGAATGGATCGTACGAATGAAATAGAATAGATTGTACGAATGAATTAGAATGGATCCTATGAATGAATTAGAATGGATCGTGTGGAAGAATTAGAATGGATTGTATGAATGAATTAGAATGGATCGTGTGAATGAATTCGAATGGATCGTACGAATTCATTCTAATTCATTCATACAATCCATTCTAATTCTTTCACACGATCCATTCTAATTCATTCGTACGTTCCATTCTAATTTATTATAATTCATTCATACAATCCATTCTAATTCTTTCCCACGATCCGTTCTAATTCATTCGTATGTTCCATTCTAATTCATTAGCACGATCCATGCTAATTCATTCGTTCGATCAATTCTAATTCATTAGCACGATTCATTCTAATTCATTCGTACGATCCATTCTAATTCATTCGCACGATCCATTCTAATTCATTCATAGGATCCATTCTAATTCATTCATACGATCTATTCTAATTCTTTCGCACGAATGTATCTATTCTAATTCATTCGCATGAATGTATCCATTCTAATTCATTCGTACGATCCATTCTAATTCATTCGTACGATCCATTCTTACTCATTCGTATGATCCATTCTAATTCATTCGTACGATCCATTCTAATTCATATGCACAAAGGTATCCATTCTAATCCATTCGTAGGATCCATTCTAATCCATTCGTACGATCCATTCTAATTCATTCGTACGATCCATTCTAATTCATTCGCTCGAATGTATCCATTCTAATCCATTCGTATGATCCATTCTAATCCATTCGTACGATCCATTCTAATTCATTCGCATGAATGTAACCATTCTAATTCATTCATTTGATCCATTCTAATTCATTCGTACGATCCATTCTAATTCATTCGTCCGATCCATTCTAATTCATTTGCACAAATGTATCCATTCTAATTCATTCGTACGATCCATTCTAATTCATTCGTACGATCCATTCTAATTCATTCGTACGATCCATTCTAATTCATTCGTACGATCCATTCTAATTCATTCGCACAATCCATTCTAGTTCATTCGTATGATCAATTCTAATTCATTCGCACGAATGTATCCATTCTAATTCATTCGTACGATCCTGAATTAGAATGGATCGTACGAATGAATTAGAATGGATACCTTTGTGCATATGAATTAGAATGGATCGTACGAATGAATTAGAATGGATCATATTAATGAATTAGAATGGATCGTACGAATGAATTAGAAAGGATACATTCGTGCGAATGAATTAGAATGGATCACACACGAAGGTATCCATTCTAATTCATTCGTACGATCCATTCTAATTCATTAATATGATCCATTCTAATTCATTCGTACGATCCATTCTAATTCATATGCACAAAGGTATCCATTCTAATCCATTCGTAGGATCCATTCTAATCCATTCGTACAATCCATTCTAATTCATTCGTACGATCCATTCAAATTCATTCGCTCGAATGTATCCATTCTAATCCATTCGTACGATCCATTCTAATCCATTCGTACGATCCATTCTAATTCATTCGCATGAATGTAACCATTCTAATTCATTCATTTGATCCATTCTAATTCATTCGTACGATCCATTCTAATTCATTAGCACGATCCATGCTAATTCATTCGTTTGATCAATTCTAATTCATTAGCACGATCCATTCTAATTCATTCGTACAATCCATTCTAATTCATTCGCACGATCCATTCTAATTCATTCATAGGATCCATTCTAATTCATTCATACGATCTATTCTAATTCTTTCGCACGAATCTATCCATTCTAAATCATTCGCACGAATGTATCCATTCTAATTCATTCGTACGATCGATTCTAATTCATTCGCACGATCCATTCTAATTCATTCGTACGATCAATTCTAATTCATTCGCACGAATGTATCCATTCTAATTCATTCGTACGATCCATTCTAATTCATTCATAGGATCCATTCTATTTCATTCATACAATCCATTCTAATTCATTCGCACGAATGTATAAATTCTATTTCATTCGTACGATCAGTTCTAATTCATTCACAAAATCTATTCTAATTCATTCATACGATCCATTCTAATTCATTCACACGAATGTATCCATTCTAATTCATTTATACGATCCATTCTAATTCATTCGTACGATCCATTCTAATTCACTCATACGATCCATTCTAATACATTCATACGATCCATTCTAATTCATTTGCACGAATATATCCATTCTAATTCATTCGTACGATCCATTCTAATTCCTTCGTACGATCCATTCTAATTCATTTGTACGATCTATTCTATTTCATTCATAAGATCCATTCTTACTCATTCGTACGATACATTCTAATTCCTTCGTACGATCCATTCTAATTCATTCGTATGATCCATTCTAATTCATTCATACAATCTATTCTAATTCATTCGTACGAATGGATACATTCGTGTGAATAAATTAGAATGGATCGTACGAATGAGTAAGAATGGATCGTATGAATGAAATAGAATGGATTCCACGAATGAATTAGAATGGATCGTACGAATGAATTAGAATGGATCGTGTGAAAGAATTAGAATGGATTGTATGAATGAATTAGAATGGATCGTACGAATGAATTAGAATGGATCGTACAAAAGAATTAGAATGGATCGTACGAATGAATTAGAATAGATCGTACGAATGAATTAGAATGGATCGTACGAAGGAATTAGAATGGATCGTACGAATGAATTAGAATGGATATATTCGTGCAAATGAATTAGAATGGATCGTATGAATGTATTAGAATGGATCGTATGAGTGAATTAGAATGGATCGTACGAATGAATTAGAATGGATCGTATGAATGAATTAGAATGGATACATTCGTGTGAATGAATTAGAATGGATCGTATGAATGAATTAGAATAGATTTTGTGATTGAATTAGAACTAATCGTACGAATGAATTAGAATGGATACATTCGTGCGAATGAATTAGAATGGATTGTATGAATGAATTAGAATGGATCGTACGAATGAACTAGAATGGATACATTCGTGCGAATAAATTAGAATGGATCGTACGAATGAATTAGAATGGATCGTACGAATAAATTAGAATGGATCTTATGAATGAATTAGAATGGATCGTACGAATGAATTAGAATGGATCGTACGAATGAATTAGAATGGATACATTCGTGCGAAGGAATTAGAATGGATCGGACGAATGAATTAGAATGGATCGTATGAATGAATTAGAATGGATCGTACGAATGAATTAGAATGGATCGTACGAATAAATTAGAATGGATACATTCGTCCGAATGAATTAGAATGGATCATACGAATGAGTAAGAATGGATCGTACGAATGAAATAGAATAGATTGTACGAATGAATTAGAATGGATCCTACGAATTAATTAGAATGGATCGTGTGAAAGAATTAGAATGGATTGTATGAATGAATTAGAATGGATCGTATGAATGAATTAGAATGAATCGTGCGAATGAATTCGAATGGATCGTACGAATTCATTCTAATTCATTCATACAATCCATTCTAATTCTTTCACACGATCCATTCTAATTCATTCGTACGTTCCATTCTAATTCATTAGCACGATCCATGCTAATTCATTCGTTCGATCAATTCTAATTCATTAGCACGATCCATTCTAATTCATTCGTACGATCCATTCTAATTGATTCATAGGATCCATTCTACTTCATTCATACAATCCATTCTAATTCATTCGCACGAATGTATCCATTTTAATTCATTCATACAATCCATTCTAATTCATTCGCACGAATGTATCCATTCTAATTCATTCGTACGATCAGTTCTAATTCATTCACAAAATCTATTCTAATTCATTCATACGATCCATTCTAATTCATTCACACGAATGTATCCATTCTAATTCATTCATACGATCCATTCTAATTCATTCGTACAATCCATTCTAATGAACTCATACGAACCATTCTAATACATTCATATGATCCATTCTAATTCATTTGCACGAATATATCCAGTCTAATTCATTCGTACGATCCATTCTAATTCCTTCGTACGATCCATTCTAATTCATTCGTACGATCTATTCTATTTCATTCGTACGATCCATTCTTACTCATTCGTACGATCCATTCTAATTCATTCGTCGGATCCATTCTAATTCATTCGCATGAATGTATCCATTCTAATTTATTCGTTCGACCAATTCTAATTCATTAGCACGATCCATTCTAATTCATTCGTACGATCCATTCTAATTCATTCACACGATCCATTCTAATTCATTCATAGGATCCATTCTAATTCATTCGTACGATCCATTCTAATTCATTCGTACGATCTATTCAAATCCATTCGTACGAATGTATTCTATTCTAATCCATTCGCACGAATGTATCCATTCTAATTCATACGAATCCATTCTAATTTATTCGTACAATCTATTCTATTTCATTCGTACGATCCATTCTTACTCATTCGTATGATCCATTCTAAATCATTCGGACGAATGTATCCATTCTAACTTTTTCGTACGATCCATTCTAATTCATTCGTACGATCCATTCTAATTCATTCGTACGATCCATTCTAATTCATTCGTCCGATCCATTCTAATTCATTCGCACGAATGTATGCATTCTAATTCATACGTACGATCCATTCTAATTCATTCGTACGATCCATTCTAATTCATTCGTAAGGTCCATTCTAATTCATTCGTACGATCCATTCTAATTCATTCATACGATCCATTCTAATTCATTCACACGAATGTATCCATTCTAATTCATTCGTATAATCCATTCTATTTCATTCGTACGATCCATTCTTACTCATTCGTATTATCCATTCTAATTCATTCGTACGATCCATTCTAATTCATTCGTACGATCCATTCTAATTCATTCATACGATCCATTCTAATTCATTCATACGATCCATTCTAATTCATTCCTACAATCCATTCTAATTCATTCGCCCGATCCATTCTAATTTATTCATACGATCCATTCTATTCGAATGGATCATGCGATCCATTCGAATTCATTCGCACGATCCATTCTAATTTATTCATACGATCCATTCTAATTCATTCATACAATACATTCTAATTCTTTCACACGATCCATTCTAATTCATTCGTACGATCCATTCTAATTCATTCGTACAATCCATTCTATTTCATTTGTACGATCCATTCTTACTCATTCATATGATCCATTCTAATTCATTCGTACGATCCATTCTAATTCATTTATACGATCCATTCTAATTCATTCATACAATCCATTCTATTTCATTCGTACGATCCATTCTTACTCATTCGCATGATCCAATATAATTCATTCGCACGAATGTATCCATTCTAATTCATTCATACAATCCATTCTAATTCATTCCGTACGATCCATTCTAATTCATTCGTACGATCGTACGAATGAATTAGAATGGATCGTACGAATGAATTAGAATAGATTGTGCGAATGAATTAGAATGGATCGTACGAATGAATTAGAATGGATCGTACGAATGAATTAGAATGGATCGTACGAAGGAATTAGAATCGATCGTACGAATGAATTAGAATGGATCGTACGAATAAAATAGAATTGATACATTCGTCCGAATGAATTAGAATGGATCATACGAATGAGTTAGAATGGATCGTACGAATGAAATAGAATAGATTGTACGAATGAATTAGAATGGATCCTACGAATGAATTAGAATGGATCGTGTGAAAGAATTTGAATGGATTGTATGAATGAATTAGAATGGATCGTATGAATGAATTAGAATGGATCGTGCGAATGAATTCGAATGGATCGTATGAATTCATTCTAATTCATTCATACAATCCATTCGTACGTTCCATTCTAATTCATTAGCACGATCCATGCTAATTCATTCGCTCGATCAATTCTAATTCATTAGCATGATCCATTCTAATTCATTCGTACGATCCATTCTAATTCATTCGCACGATCCATTCTAATTCATTCATAGGATCCATTCTAATTCATTCATACGATCTATTCTAATTCTTTCGCACGAATGTATCCATTCTAATTCATTCGCACGAATGTATCCATTCTAATTCATTCGTATGATCCATTCTAATTCATTCGTACGATCCATTCGAATTCATTCGCACGATCCATTCTAATTCATTCATATGATCCATTCTAATTCATTCATACAATCCATTCTAATTCTTTCACACGATCCATTCTAATTCATTCGTACGATCCATTCTAATTCATTCGTATAATCCATTCTATTTCATTCGTACGATCCATTCTTACTCATTCGTATGATCCATTCTAATTCATTCGTATGATCCACTCTAATTCATTCGTACGATCCATTCTAATTCATTCGTACGATCCATTCTAATTCCTTCGTACGATCCATTATATTTCATTCGTATGATCCATTCTAATTCCTTCGTACGATCCATTCTAATTCTTTCGTATCCATTCTAATTCACAAAAACGATCCATTCTAATTCATTCGTACGATCCATTCTAATTCATTTGCACGAATATATCCATTCTAATTCATTCGCACGATCTATTCTAATTCATTCACACGATCCATTCTAATTCATTCGTACGGTCCATTCTAATTCCTTCGTACGATCCATTCTAATTCATTCGTACGATCTATTCTATTTTATTCGTACGATCCATTCTTACTCATTCGTACGATCCATTCTAATTCATTCGTCTGATCCATTCTAATTCATTCGCACGAATGTATCCATTCTAATTCATTCGTTCGATCAATTCTAATTCATTAGCACGATCCATTCTAATTCATTCGTACGATCCATTCTAATTCATTCGCACGATCCATTCTAATTCATTCATAGGATCCATTCTAATTCATTCATATGATCTATTCTAATTCTTTCGCACGAATGTATCCATTCTAATTCATTCGCACGAATGTATCCATTCTAATTCATTCATACGATCCATTCTAATTCATTCGTACGATCCATTCTAATTCATTCATACGATCCATTCTAATTCATTCGTACGATCCATTCTAATTCATTCGTACAATCTATTCTAATTCATTCGTACGAATGGATACATTCGTGTGAATGAATTAGAATGGATCGTACGAATGAGTAAGAATGGATCGTACGAATGAAATAGAATGGATTGCACGAATGAATTAGAATGGATCGTACGAATGAATTAGAATGGATCGTGTGAAAGAATTAGAATGGATTGTATGAATGAATTAGAATGGATCGTACGAAGGAATTAGAATGGATCGTACGAATGAATTAGAATGGATCGTACGAATGAAAAAGAATAGATCGTACGAATGAATTAGAATGGATCGTACGAATGAATTAGAATGGATCGTGTGAAAGAATTAGAATGGATCGTACGAATGAATTAGAATGGATCGTGCGAATGAATTAGAATGGATCGTACGAATGAATTAAAATGGATCGTGCTAATGAATTAGAATTGATCGAACGAATGAATTAGCATGGATCGTGCATTCGTACGATCCATTCTAATTCATTCGTAAGATCCATTCTAATTCATTCGTACGATCCATTCTAATTCATTCGTACGATCCATTCTAATTCATTCACACGAATGTATCCATTCTAGTTCATTCATACGATCCATTCTAATTCATTCGTACGATCCATTCTAATTCATTCGTACAATCCATTCTAATTCATTCACACGATCCATTCTAATTCATTCGTACGATCCATTCTAATTCATTCGCACAATCCATTCTATTTCATTCATACGATCCATTCTTACTCATTCGTATGATCCATTCTAATTCATTCGCACGAATGTATCCATAATGGATCATACGAATGAGTAAGAATGGATCGTACGAATGAAATAGAATGGATTGTGCGAATGAATTAGAATGGACCGTACGAATGAATTAGAATGGATACATTCGTGCGAATGAATTAGAATGGATCGGACGGATGAATTAGAATGGATCGTACTAATGAATTAGAATGGATCGTACGAATGAATTAGAATGGATCGTACGAATAAATTAGAATGGATATATTCGTCCGAATGAATTAGAATGGATCATACGAATGAGTAAGAATGGATCGTACGAATGAAATAGAATAGATTGTACAAATGAATTAGAATGGATCCTACGAATGAATTAGAATAGATCGTGTGAAAGAATTAGAATGGATTGTATGAATGAATTAGAATGAATTCGTACGATCCATTCGAATTCATTCGCACGATCTATTCTAATTTATTCATACGATCCATTCTAATTCATTCATACAATCCATTCTAATTCTTTCACACGATCCATTCTAATTCATTCATAGGATCCATTCTAATTCATTCATACGATCTATTCTAATTCATTCGCTCGAATGTATCCATTCTAATCCATTCGTATGATCCATTCTAATCCATTCGTACGATCCATTCTAATTCATTCGCATGAATGTAACCATTTTAATTCATTCATTTGATCCATTCTAATTCATTCGTACGATCCATTCTAATTCATTCGTCCGATCCATTCTAATTCATTCGCACGAATGTATCCATTCTAATTCAGTCGTACGATCCATTCTAATTCATTCGTACGATCCATTCTAATTCATTCGTAAGATCCATTCTAATTCATTCGTACGATCCATTATGATTCATTCGTACGATCCATTCTAATTCATTCGCACGAATGTATCCATTCTAGTTCATTCGTACGATCTATTATAATTCATTCGTACGATCCATTCTAATTCATTCGTACGATCCATTCTAATTCATTCATACGATCCATAGTAATTCATTCGTACGATCCATTCTAATTCATTCGCACAAATGTATCCATTCTAATTCATTCGTACGATCCATTCTAATTCATTCACATGATCCATTCTAATTCATTTGTACGATCCATTCTAATTCATTCGCACGACCTGTTCCTATTCATTCGCACAATCCATTCTAATTCATTCGCACGAATGTATCCATTCTAATTCATTCGTACGATCCATTCTAATTCATTCGTACGATCCATTCTAATTCATTCGTATGATCCATTCTAATTAATTCGTATGATCCATTCTAATTCATTCGTACGATCCATTCTAATTTATTCATACAATCCATTCTAATTCATTCGCATGAATGTATCCATTCTAATTCATTCGTACGATCCATTCTAATTCATTCGTACGATCCATTCTAATTCATTCGTATGATCCATTCTAATTAATTCGTATGATCCATTCTAATTTATTCGTACGATCCATTCTAATTCATTCATACAATCCATTCTAATTCATTAGCACGAATGTATCCATTCTAATTAATTCGTACGATCCATTCTAATTCATTTGTATGATCTATTCTTATTCATTCGCACGATCCAGTCTAATTGATTCGCACGATCCATTCTAATTCATTCGCACGAATGTATCCATTCTAATTAATTCGTACGATCCATTCTAATTCATTAATATGATCCATTCTAATTCATTCGTACGATCCATTCTAATTCATATGCACAAAGGTATCCATTCTAATCCATTCGTAGGATCCATTCTAATCCATTCGTACGATCCATTCTAATTCATTCGTACGATCCATTCTAATTCATTCGCTCGAATGTATCCATTCGAATCCATTCGTACGATCCATTCTAATCCATTCGTACGATCCATTCTAATTCATTCGCATGAATGTAACCATTCTAATTCATTCATTTAATCCATTCTAATTCATTCGTCCGATCCATTCTAATTCATTCGTCCGATCCATTCTAATTCATTCGCACGAATGTATCCATTCTAATTCATTCGTACGATCCATTCTAATTCATTCGTACGATCCATTCTAATTCATTCGTAAGATCCATTCTAATTCATTCGTACGATCCCTTCTAATTCATTCGTACGATCCATTCTAATTCATTCGCACGAATGTATCCATTCTAGTTCATTCGTACGATCCATTCTAATTCATTCGTACGATCCATTCTAATTCATTCGCACGATCCATTCTAATTCATTCGCACGATCCATTCTAATTCATTCGTACGATCCATTCTAATTCATTCATACAATCCATTCTAATTCATTCGTACGATCCATTCTAATTCACTCATACGATCCATTCTAATACATTCATACGATCCATTCTAATTCATTTGCACGAATATATCCATTCTAATTCATTCGTACGATCCATTCTAATTCCTTCGTACGATCCATTCTAATTCATTTGTACGATCTATTTTAATTCATTCGTATGATCTATTCTTATTCATTCGCACGATCTAGTCTAATTGATTCGCACGATCCATTCTAATTCATTCGCACGAATGTATTCATTCTAATTCATTCGTACGATCCATTCTAATTCATTAATATGATCCATTCTAATTCATTCGCACGATCCATTCTAATTCATTCGTACGATCCATTCTAATTCATTCGCACGATCTGTTCTTATTCATTCGCACAATCCATTCTAATTCATTCGCACGAATGTATCCATTCTAATTCATTCGTACGATCCATTCTAATTCATTCGTACGATCCATTCTAATTCATTTGTATGATCCATTCTAATTAATTCGTATGATCCATTCTAATTCATTTGTACGATCAATTCTAATTCATTCATACAATCCATTCTAATTCATTCGCACGGATGTATCCATTCTAATTAATTCGTACGATCCATTCTAATTCATTCGTATGATCTATTCTTATTTATTCGCACGATCCAGTCTAATTGATTTGCACGATCCATTCTAATTCATTCGCACGAATGTATTCATTATAATTCATTCGTACGATCCATTCTAATTCATTAATATGATCCATTCTAATTCATTCGTACGATTCATTCTAATTCATATGCACAAAGGTATCCAATCTAATCCATTCGTAGGATCCATTCTAATCCATTCGTACGATCCATTCTAATTCATTCGCTCAGGAGCTCGCCTAGCTCGTCCAGGAGCTCGCCATGCTCGCTCAGGAGCTCGCCTAGCTCGTCCAGGAGCTCGCCATGCTCGCTCAGGAGCTCGCCTAGCTCGTCCAGGAGCTCGCCATGCTCGCTCATGAGCCCGCCTAGCTTGCACAGGAGCTCGCCCAAGCTCATTTAGGAGCTCGCCATGCTCACTCATGAGCTCGCCTAGCTCGCTCAGGAGCTCGCCCAAGCTCGCCCAGGAGTTCGCCCAAACTCGCCCAGAAACTCGCCTAGACCCCTGTTTATCGAAGAGGTTGCTCCCGCGAGGTCCAACTCTTGATAAATATGGGCGAAAGGACGGAGCAGTATCGGGCGAGCTGGCCTTTGCTTTTTTCCTGAGATTGCCAGGTGTCGAGAACCCACTGAAGCTACGTGGACGATTGCTGTCCACGGAAGCCCGTCAGAGTCGGTTTGAGACCTCCTAGACTTGAACATTCTAGAAGATTCCTATGGCGGCAACAGAACAGCAGCTGCTGTCCCCCACTACTCCGTCAGACGAGCTAGACGACAAAGAATGTCAGGGGTCCAAGTTCCAAGAACTGTCAGAAACTATTGAAGGCTAGAACGTGGGGGCCTAGAAGGTGCCGGAAAGAGCCTCCACGCGTCGTAGCTCGATAGGTCGCCCATGTCTATAAATGCACACCCCCAGGCACCAAAGTACAGGTTCGAAATCCCTTTCACTACCACTTTGGTATACAACAGCTCTCCGTTGTGCTACCATAACTGACTTGAGCGTCGGAGGGTCTGTGCTCCTAAGGGAGCCAGCCGTTCTCACGTTTCTCTTTTCTTGATCTTACAGGTGGCTCGCAAGGACCAGGAAAACTCCCCCAAACATTTGGCGCCGTCTGTGGGATTTCGACTGGTTCCTGTGAGAACGCTCACGACCATACGGTTGTGCGTCGACGGCCTTAGAAACCCCAAAGATGGCTCCGGCGACAAGGGGGCGTAGGCGGGCGAGGGCCCGTATGGGGTCTGTGCACAGTGAACCCCCCGCTGAGACTCCCCAGCCCTTTGTCCCGCTCAGTGACCAGCTCCTGTTGGAGATGTTGGCCACCCAGCGGGCGATGATGGAGGAGTTGACGCGCTTGCGTCAGGCTCTGGCGGCTAGCCGGCGGTCAGGACCTTCGAGGCCTGCGTCCCCCGCGCGACCTCCCGTCTCGTCGCGTCTGCCCACGACCGTCCCAGCACGGCGAACTTCCCGACCGGAACCCCCGGTTGAGAGGACGGCCGTGCGTGGAGCGAAGGAGACCCCGCTCACCAGGTTACAGAAGCTGGTAACCCAGCGGTCCAGCAACCAAGCGACCTCGCACGCGACCATCCCTCGCCGACGTAGCCAAAGCGTCGACTCTGACGGATCGGAGGCGAGGTCTCAAGAGAGGGATCGCGACCCGCGCCATCGGCGACGAGGGAAAGAGCCCGCGGTGACTCTACCTTCCGAACCTCGAGAGGTGACGGCCTCCCACAGACCAACCGCCTCGCTGAAGGGATCCGCGCGCGAGCAGCCAGGAGGCCGCCGATTGGTGGCTCCCGAGGGTCGCCGTGGGGTGGATCCGACCCTTCCTAGAGGGAGTGCGCACGAGCGCCTAGGACCTGCGCAGCCGCCTTTGGGATTTCTCCCCGGGCACTGGCAGCGACCTAGTGCGCCAGTGGATTTACTGGAGGACCTCGCCGCCCACGGAGGAAGCTCGCCTTTCACCAGCGAGGTCCATCAAGGGGGTTTTCCGCACCACTGGACCCCCCCGAAGTTTGTATTGTTCGACGGATCGCAAGATCCCGTCGACCATCTCTTGGCCTACAGGAAACTTCTATTTTTCCGGGACCAGGACCATGTCTTGTGTCGCGCGTTTCCAAGCAGTCTGACCGGATCGGCATTGAATTGGTTCCACAAGCTGCCGTCCGGCGTGATCCCCAACTTTCCAACTCTCTCTAGGCTATTCCTGGAGCAGTATCGCTGCAACAGGCAGCCCCCGAAGAGGATCGAATCTCTGTTTACTCTGGCCATGGGAGCTCGAGAAACGCTCCGATGCTTCGCAACGCGATTCCGAAGTGCTTACCTCGCTCTGGAAGACGCGGCGGGCCAGGATCGTACCGCGGTGAGCGCCTTCAGAAGCGCCCTCCCCGAGGGGGGCAAGCTTTATGACGCCTTAGTAATCAAGGACCCTCGCACAATGGTCGAACTATTCGCCCTGGTCCAGCAGCACATCAAGCTCGAGGATGCAGTGCTAGATCGGAAGGGAAAGGCAGTAGAGCAGCGACCTCCTCCGGCTTTGCGACCTCTTGTCGTTAAGGCCGTGGAGAGGAGGGAGGTGCCACTTTCGGTACCCTTGCCCGGACCGTCCGCAGCTCCTGCAATACCGCCCGCTGAAGCCCCCGCGGTGGTCGCTGGAAGGCCAGCAAACTGGCGCCTGCCTCCAGGACCCGGGGAGCGGGACTTCACCGTGCTGACCCACTCTCCGGGGCAAATCTTCCATCAGATTCGGAATGAGCCTTTCTTCCAGTACCCGCCACCCCTACAGGTCGGAGAACCTGGCTCGACCGACAACTCGCGGCGGTGCGCTTTTCATCGAAGCCCGGGGCATCACACTAATAGATGCCGGGCTCTGAAAAACCACCTGGAGGATTTGGTCACCTTGGGACACTTGAGCCAGTTCATCTCGCTCCCGAGGAGGTTCGAGGTGATTCCAGAGCGAGCACCTCGGGAGGGAGATCGCCCAGGACTCGCGGAGCCCGCCTTACCTCCTCCTCCCCCGGGAGGACCGGCGATCTGCCACACCATTAGCGGGCGGCTGAGCGGCCCCAGATCAAGTAATGAAGCCCGCCGGCGAGTAAGGGAGATGGAGCGGGCGCAGAAGGTATTTTCTGTCTCGCTAACTCCTACTTTACTTCAAGCGCCGAGGGCAGAAGCCCGCAATTTCCTATGGTTTTCGGAGGATGACATGGCTGGGGTTGTCGCGCCCCACAATGACCCCCTCGTCATACGCCTGATGATGGCAAACATCGAGGTAAGGCGAGCTCTGGTGGATTCAGGGAGCGCCGTTGACATCCTTTTTCTGTCGGCCTACCTACGAATGGGTTTGAGACTTGCCGACTTGTCTCCCTCGACGAGCTCCCTCAGCGGATTCACCGGTGAGGTCGCTAAAGTAGCGGGAGAGATAACCCTCACCGTGACAGCGGGCCCGGAAGCTCGCCAAGTCCGCTTCGCGGTAGTCGACGGGAGTTCGGCCTTTAACGCCATTCTTGGGCGGCCTTGGCTAAGGCAGATGAAGGCAATATCTTCACCCAACCATCAGGCCCTCAAATTCCCAACCCCGGGTGGGGTCGTGGTCATTCGGGGAGATCAGGTAGCCGCAACCAGATGCGAGCAGGATGCTCCTCACCTCATGGACGTGGAGGTCGCCGAGGCCAAGAGGCCCGCACCCTCCTAGCAATTACCGCCCGGTACAAGCGAGCTCCTGGGGAGCCCGTTGGGGGCCTCTTCGTTTAAGTCCCCTACTCCATCTTCGGGTGGGAGCGGTGTAGATCTTAAGTTGGAGGAAGGCCGCCTAACAACCCCCAAGAGAGGAAGTTTTCCGGTTGCCGAAGCACTTCAAGAGATCGATATTGGCGGCAAAGAAGGGCCAAGAATTGTTAGTCTTGGGACCTCGTTAACCAAGGGCGAGGTCCAAGCCATAACCAGCTTGCTCAGGGAATACCGCGACGTATTTGCCTGGAGCTTCGCGGACATGCCAGGGATTGACCCGGAGGTCGCCTGTCATCGTCTGCACACCGTGAAGGAGTTCCCACCGGTCAAGCAGAAAGCTCGGCACATACCTGCTGCGAAGTCCGTAGCAGTGGCGGCGGAGATAGATAAGCTGGAGCGAGCCGGCTTCATCCGCGAGGCGCACTTCCCCGAGTGGATCTCCAATATCGTGGCGGTGCCTAAGAAGAGCGGAGCGGTCAGGGTATGCATTGACTTCTCTGACCTCAACAAGGCATGCCCGAAGGACGGATTTCCCCTTCCGAGAATCGGCGCACTGGTTGACGCAGCTGTCGGGTTCCGAGCTCTGTCCTTCATGGATGGATACTCAGGGTACAACCAAATACCCCTCCATCCCGAGGATCAAGAGAAGACTGCTTTCTACTCCGGAGCGGGCTATCAGAAGCTGTACTGCTATCGAGTGATGCCCTTCGGACTCAAGAACGCTGGAGCGACCTACCAAAGGTTAGTCACTCAAATATTTAAAAATCAGATCGGCAGAAATGTCGAGGTTTATGTTGACGACCTTCTGGTCAAAAGTCGAGAGCGAGGAGGGCATGTAGCCGACCTCCGCGAAACCTTCGAGATACTGAGAAAGTACCGAATGAGGCTGAACCCGGCGAAGTGCGCATTCGGAGTGACGTCGGGGAAATTCCTCGGGTACCTGGTCACCCACAGGGGGATCGAGGCCGACCCTGGGCAAATCCGAGCACTTGTCGAAATGCCCGCACCAAGAACCCGGCAAGAAGTCCAGAGATTGAGCGGACGAATCGCCGCGCTCAACCGGTTTATATCCAAATCCTCAGACAATTGCCGACCTCTTTTCGAGCTGCTGCGAAAAGGAGCAAGCATTTGCTGGGATGAAAATTGCGAGCGCGCCTTTCAGAAGATCAAAGACTATCTTACGAGCCCGCCGATCCTAGCGGCACCAAAAGATGGCGCCGAGCTTGGCGTGTATCTCGCAGTCACGGAGAACGCCGTAAGCGGGGTCCTGGTAGTGGAAGAAGCAAAGGTAGAGCGACCTGTCTATTTTGTGAGCCATACGATGCTTCCCGCCGAGCTCCGGTATCGACCAATCGAGAAGGTCGCATTGGCCTTGGTCCTTACCGCGAGAAAGCTTCATCCCTACTTCTCAGCACATATCGTCAAAGTCATCACGGAGCATCCCCTGAAGAGCGCTCTCTCCAGGCCTTCGGTAGCCGGCAGGTTGTATCGATGGTCTGCCGAGCTCGCCGCCTATGGATTGGAATATGTCCCTCGAGTTGCTGTCAAAGGACAGGCTCTCGCTGATTTCTTGGCGGACTTCCCCATAGAAGAACCAGTCCAGTACCAGGAGGATGAGCCAACTGAGGCACACCCTAGA
Source organism: Chamaelirium japonicum (assembly GCA_947650365.1). Lineage (NCBI taxonomy): Eukaryota > Viridiplantae > Streptophyta > Magnoliopsida > Liliales > Melanthiaceae > Chamaelirium > Chamaelirium japonicum. The sequence continues at coordinate 583,562 of CANTAL010000126.1, read as the reverse complement.
AAGGCGAGGTTCTTGGACAACCAAGGCGAGCGTCCTCCCAATGAGCATCCAGAGGCGATGGGATGGGAATTGTTCGTAGATGGTTCCTCCAACGCTTTGGGGGCTGGGATCGGGGTCGCTCTGATCGCCCAAGAGATGCTGCTCGAGAAATCAGTCCGACTGGATTTCGCCGCTACTAACAATGAAGCAGAGTACGAGGCGTTATTGGCCGGTCTGGAGCCCGCTCAAGAGGTAGGCGCCAAACGCTTGAAAGTCTTTAGTGATTCCCAGCTAATTATTTGCCAAGTCAATGGGGAGTACGCCTCCCGGGATGCACGAATGGCGATCTACATGGATCTGGTGAAGAGCAAGACCGCGGGGTTCGAAAAGATCTCTTTCGAGCAAATTCCGCGAGCCGATAATAAGCGAGCTGATGCATTAGCAAATGCTGCCTCCCTACTCGGAACGTCGGAAGCTCGCCATATTCTCATTGAAGTCCAGAATCAGTCTCGGCTCCAGCTGGCGGAGCTCGCAGTTAACCAAGTTTCTGCCGATGTATCTCCTGGCGGGTGGATCGCTCTCATTCTTCGTTTCCTTCAGAAGGGCGAGCTTCCCTAAGGTAAAGAGGAAGCCCGGCGATTGGAGAAATGCGCTGGTCGCTATCTCATTCGCTGGGATCGCCTTTTTCGGAGGTCGTTTGGCGGGCCAAACCTTCGTTGCATCGAAAGCCCGGAGACCGAAGAAGTTCTGAATTGCATCCACTCTGGCGAGCTGGGAAACCACGCTGGTGGGCAATCTCTAGCTGCGAAAGTGCGAAGGCAAGGATACTGGTGGCCCACTCTGGAGCAAGACGCTTTGAAGGCCGCTCAGAGGTGCATCCAATGCCAGAAGCACGCAACGACAAACCATATGCCTGCAGAAGAACTGCACCCTCTGGCGAGCCCCTGGCCTTTCCAGCAATGGGGAATGGACATCGTGGGACCTTTCCCTGTGTCTACCCGGCAGAAGAAATTCATCTTAGTAGCTACGGACTACTTCACCAAATGGGTGGAAGCGGTCCCGCTAGCTAAGATTGGTGAGAAGCAAGTCAAGGACTTCCTCTGGAAGAATATCTTCTGCCGCTTTGGGCTGCCCCGAGTGCTCATCACCGACAATGGTCGCCAGTTCGACAATCGCTTGATCAGAAGCTTTTGTGTTGAATATGGAGTCGACCTAAGATTCTCGTCCCCGAGGTACCCTCAAAGCAACGGGCAGGCCGAAGCTACGAACCGAGTAATCTTAGACAACCTCAAGAAAAGGTTGGAAGGAAAGAAAGGACTGTGGGAGCAGGAGCTCGACGGCGTGCTGTGGGCTTATCGTACCACTCCACGTCGCTCAACCGATGAATCGCCTTTCAGCCTAACTTACGGGTGTGAAGCCGTGCTGCCCATCGAAGCCGAGCTGCCAACGGAAAGAAAGCTTGCTGCAGATGAGGTTGATAACGACGCTATGCTTGCCGACTCCCTCGACCAGCTCGAAGAAAGACGAGAGCGCGCCAATCTACATCTCGCTGGGTACCGACAAGAAATGAAGCGCGCCTACGACAAAAGAGTCCGCCATCGGGCATTCAAAGCCGGGGACATGGTGATGAGAAAGGTGTTCGCAAATACGCAGGAGCCTAATGCAGGGAAGCTCGCGGCGAACTGGGAGGGCCCCTACATAATACGCGAAACGCGTGGCTCGGGGGCTTACCAGTTGATGACCGCTGAAGGCGACCTGTTAGAGCGGCCTTGGAATGCTTTACACCTTCGCAAGTTCTATGCCTAAGGAAATTTTTGTAAAATTTTCTTTTTGAAGAGGTTATGAATGAATGATGGGGTTTTTCACAAAGAATTCCACCCGGAAGCTCACTGCACCAAGAGCTCGCTTGATCTACAAAGCAGTCCGTCGTTGTGCGGACTTAAAGCAAGACCGGGATCCTCAGAGGCAGCCAGTGGGCGACCTTGAGCTTCCCGGGGCAGTCCGCCGTTGTGCGGACTTAAAGCAAGACCGGGATCCTCAAAGGCAGCCAGTGGGCGACCTTGAGCTTCCCGGGGCAGTCCGCCGTTGTGCGGACTTAAAGCTAGACCGGGATCCTCAGAGGCAGCCAATGGGCGACCTTGAGCTTCCCGGGGAAGTCCGCTGCCAAGTGGACTCTAAGCCTAATCAGGATCCTTCGCGTTCACCTGTCATGAACGGAAGCATCCTGGCGTGGGCGTATCCCTCGAAGGGCGAGCCCGCCGAACAGGACCATCGAGAGAAATTAACCGGGCAGGGGGCAGCTAGCACTTATTAGTTTCATTTAAAAACAAAAATGGTTTTTTAGTCTCTGAGTGTAGGGAAGTTTTTGAAATCCTTTGTTTTGCTTAAACGTTTTTCGGGCTCAGAGACTTGAGTTTTTACGAGCATGCCGAAGTTTTTCGTTTGCATATACTTTAAAAATAAAAAGGGTTGAATCGAATTAGCTGCCTCGCCCGGGGTATCACTCTCGAGATCGCTGCGAATTCCTAGGACGGACTCGAAAGCAAGACAGAGAAAGAAATGGAAACAAGCGGACTCAAAAAGTTTCATTTCATTTATTAAAGTCAAAAATTACAGAGATACAGCTTAAACTGGGCCCGCGCCAGCGCCCTCGTCGTCACCGCCGCGCTTCCTCTTTTTCGACCTTTCGGCCTTGTACTTCTCGATGGCGTCGATTGCGCCTTTCTGCAGAAGCTCGTTGAGTTGCGCCTGGAGGCGGCGTTGCTGGGAGTGGAGGTCTTGGAGATGCGTTTCCTTCAGAGACGCGATCTCATCCCTGGAGGCCGCCAACTGACGTTGAAGCTCGGAGACTTCCTTCTGGGCGGCCTCCGCATCGGATAGGGCGCGGTCGCGGGCATCCTCAACCGAAGCTAGCGTGGTGGTAAAGGTGGCAGCCCGCTGGCGCAGTTCGTTGACCTCCGTGTTAGAGGAGGCGACCTGCTGGCGCAGTCGGTCCACTTCAGCCCGCAGCTCGCCTGACTGGTCCATTTGGCGGATTCGAAGAATGTACTCGTCTACTCTCCTCTCCGAGTCATGGAGAGTGTCATCGTAGAGAGCAACGGTGTTCCCCGCGACTTCTGCGACCTCGTCAACAAGAGCCCGGCCGACCCGCTCTACCTACGTAGAGAGCGAACAGATTAAGTTAGAAATTGAAGCGGGGGTTTGGAGACAAAGGAGTATGGAGGCGGCCTTACCTCGAGCAGTCGGTTAATGATATCGACGTAGGGAGCTTGGGCAAAGATATTGCGCCCCAGGATCTCCCGCATGAAGAAAGGGGCGCGCTCAGGACCGCCAGTGGAGGAGCCCGCTTGGCTCGCCTCGGTGGGAGCAGCTGGAGGGGGCGCACTAATGGAGGCAGCAGCAGGCTCGGCCTCTTGAGCGCCGGCAATTCCTTCGTTGGTAGGGGAAGGCGCGGTGGCTCCCCTTCGCCCCGGCAGGTCCGGGTCCGAGGCTTCCGAGCTGGAGCTCGGAAAGTCGTCCAGGATGGCCCCCAGGTCCGGAGACCAATAGGCCAACCTGCCCAGCTCAGGGAGAGGGGGAACCTCAAGAGTGGCGGGCACGGACTCAGGCGCGAGCGCGGGCTCGGGCGCAGGCGCGGGCTCGGGAGCAGGCGCGGGCTCGGGCGCAGGCGCGGGCTCGGGAGCAGGCGCGGGCTCGGGCGCAGGCGCGGGCTCAGGCGCAAGCGCAGGCTCGGGAGCGAGCGCGAGCTCGGGAGCAAGCGCAGGCTCGGGAGCGAGCGCGGGCTCGGGAGCAGGCGTGGGCTTGGGCGCAGGCGCGGGCTCAGACGCGGGCGCGGGCTCGGGCGCACGCGCGGGCTCGGGCGCAGGCGCGGGCTCAGGCGCAAGCGCGGGCTCGGGCGCGGGCGCAGGCGCGAGCCTGGACGCAGGAGCAGGTTCCTGCGCAGGCGCAGGCTCGGACATGGGTCCGAGCTCGGGCATAGGCGCAGGCACAGGCGAGGGCTCGGGAGCAGGTTCCTGCGCGGGCGTGCTAGGGGTAGGAGCGGCCGGTGCCGAGGTCTTGGCCGGAGCGGGTGCAGAAGGCAGCGGGCTCATTGGCACCGGTCCCTCGAAGGGCAGGGGAGGCCTCGCTGTCGTAGAAGCGGACTCGTCCTCGAGAGACCGCGGCTCCTCTTCTTCCGAGCTGGACTCGTCAATGGAATCCTCGCCCGAGGGCAAGCCCGCTTCCTCGAGGGCGGCTTTCCTCCTGTCCTCAATGGCTCGCGCATAGGCTTCACGAGCCTTGCGAACGGCGTCGTCCTTCGCCATTGGGCGGGCTGCTGGAGCCTTCTTCTTCTTCTTCTTTATATGGGCGCCCTCCATCTCTGGGGTCATTACCGCGACATAAAGAGGTTTAGAAAGGTCGCCCGGGAACTCGCGCATCAGCAACTCGGCCATTGGGGTTTCCACCTCCGCCATGCCAAGAAGGAGCTCGACGCGCGGGTCCTCGGGGTCGACCATCACAACTTGACGTCGTGGAGGTTCCGAAACTGAGGAGTGCATGAGGGGATTGGAAACGAGGGGGGAGTTCGCCTGACCTGGGGCAACCTCGCGGGACGGAGGCGGCGGCGAGGGAATATCCTCCTCGCGGATCATGTCGATGGTGTCTTCATCAGCGATCCTAATCGGAGAAGCCCGCTTCTTCTTCCCCTTCTTCGCTGAAGAGACGCCGACACTGGAGGGTGCGGCAGCAGCCTGGGAGGTCGCCCCGGTGCGGCGAGAGACCGCCACCTTCTTGCGCATGATCTTCTGGCGGGTCATGATGGTGCCCGTCCGGAGATCCTTCCAGAGGAAGGAGAAGTCCGGGGCCAGGACCTTGTCCAGAGTCCGCCCGCCGAGGAACTCCAGGATCGCCTCATCGAGAGATTTCTCTCGGGCTGCCGAGATACACTTCTTCCCCTTAGAGCGATACTCCGCGATCTCCTTGAAGACCGGCAGAGGCGGTCTGCCGGGAAAGGAGCGGACTCCGGCGCAGGGACCTCGCCAGTTGCCCTCGATCACGAACGGATACTCCTTCCAATATCGGTCTTTGTTCTCGACCGCGGAGAAGGGCAGCACCTCGCCAGGGCGGCCTGCGAGGTAGTAGTGGCCGCAGTCGACCTCGCTGAAGATTGTCCCTGGCTTGAGGGACCACTTCTTCAGGAGATAGGCCAGGGGGATCCTCACGTTAAGGGCTTCCTTGATTTGAGAAAGCCCGTAGAGAATCCCCCACGAGTTGCCTGGGAGCTGAGCGGGGCATAAGCCCGCCAGCTCCAGGAGCTCGCTGGCTAGATGGTTCAGGGGCAGTCGGAGCCCTGACCATATTTGCCCCACGGAGACCGCAGTTCCGGAGAGCGGTCTCCCCGATCTCGGGAAAGGGAGGATGTCGAGCTCTTGGGGGATGCCCGCCGCTGTCCGTAGACTCTCGGGGACCGGCACGCCCCCGATGTCGTTGAACCAGAGGACGGCGGGCACCTTGGGAGGAGCCTCTTTCTCGGTGCCCGGAGCACGCACCGAGATGGGGGCGACATTGAGAGGCTCCTCCCGGGAGATCGCAGCAGCAGCAGCAGTGGCTGAAGAAGAAGCAGCAGCAGAGGAAGCCATGAGCAAGAGGGCGCAAGCGAGCTGCGAGTTGAGAAAGTTAGGGGAGAAGGGAGAGCTGTTTTCACGCAGCGGTAAAAAATCGTCCCCCTTCCCCTATTTATAGGCAAATGAGAGACAGGTGAATCGGGCCGCAGTTAATGCCCGAGCGCGCTCAGCGAGGCGACGTGACGACAGATGAAGCGACAGCTCGTTCCCTTCCAATCGTCAAGCGCCACGTGGGCCACACGTGGAAAAAGCTGCGCCGGCGCCGACACTGTCATTTCTGACAGAAGAAGAACGAATGAGGAGGAGACACGTGTCTCGCGCCGATCGGGATCTCATGATGAGATTCGCTGTATCAGCATTGAGTCTCGCATCGCATTTAAGACGAAGCGACCGTTGGAGATTTGGTGCGATACCCAAGTCACAAGATCGCTCGCGGCAGGTGCCCGCAGCTCGCCCGACGCAGACCCTGGCCGCATGTGACAAGCTCGCATCGGAAGGAGATCGCTCGTGGCTGACGCTCGTGGCTAGTTCGCACCGGAAGGAGATTGCTCGTGGCCGACGCTCTCGGCCCGCCCAGCGTTCTTGAAACACTGACAGTCAAAGCTCTCGACGCAGATCGCCCGTAGCTACTATCTCCTCCCTGTCAGGAAACTGTTGCAGCAGACATTGACATCAGGCACATTACGAGGGATAGGAACTCGCTAAGACTCCTGAGCAAGTGTCGAGTTTCCTCAATCACTCCCTCAGAAGGGGGTAATGTTGGGGGTAGTTAAAAACCACATATCATTGGATAGCCCGTCCAGGAGTTGGAACCCTCGTCAGGGGCTCGCCTTCACATGGAGCGGGATGGACACCTTGTATCTGAGTACAGCTCACACCTCCAGTCCCCCACAGAAGCACGCCCAAATTCGATAAATGGCTTAGACAAAGAGCGCGAAGGAGATCGCCCAAACTCGTCCAGGAGCTTGCCATGCTCGCTCAGGAGCTTGCCTAGCTCGTCCAGGAGCTCGCCATGCTCGCTCAGGAGCTCGCCTAGCTCGTCCAGGAGCTCGCCATGCTCGCTCAGGAGCTCGCCTAGCTCGTCCAGGAGCTCGCCATGCTCGCTCAGGAGCTCGCCTAGCTTGTCCAGGAGCTCGCCATGCTCGCACAGGAGCTTGCCTAGCTCGTCCAGGAGCTCGCCATGCTCGCTCAGGAGCTCGCCTAGCTCGTCCAGGAGCTCGCCATGCTCGCTCAGGAGCTCGCCTAGCTCGTCCAGGAGCTCGCCATGCTCGCTCAGGAGCTCGCCTAGCTCGTCCAGGAGCTCGCCATGCTCGCTCATGAGCCCGCCTAGCTTGCACAGGAGCTCGCCCAAGCTCATTTAGGAGCTCGCCATGCTCACTCATGAGCTCGCCTAGCTCGCTCAGGAGCTCGCCCAAGCTCGCCCAGGAGTTCGCCCAAACTCGCCCAGAAACTCGCCTAGACCCCTGTTTATCGAAGAGGTTGCTCCCGCGAGGTTCAACTCTTGATAAATATGGGCGAAAGGACGGAGCAGTATCGGGCGAGCTGGCCTTTGCTTTTTTCCTGAGATTGCCAGGTGTCGAGAACCCACTGAAGCTACGTGGACGATTGCTGTCCACGGAAGCCCGTCAGAGTCGGTTTGAGACCTCCTAGACTTGAACATTCTAGAAGATTCCTATGGCGGCAACAGAACAGCAGCTGCTGTCCCCCACTACTCCGTCAGACGAGCTAGACGACAAAGAATGTCAGGGGTCCAAGTTCCAAGAACTGTCAGAAACTATTGAAGGCTAGAACGTGGGGGCCTAGAAGGTGCCGGAAAGAGCCTCCACGCGTCGTAGCTCGATAGGTCGCCCATGTCTATAAGTGCACACCCCCAGGCTCCAAAGTACAGGTTCGAAATCCCTTACACTACCACTTTGGTATACAACGGCTCTCCGTTGTGCTACCATAACTGACTTGAGCGTCGGAGGGTCTGTGCTCCTAAGGGAGCCAGCCGTTCTCACGTTTCTCTTTTCTTGATCTTACAGGTGGCTCGCAAGGACCAGGAAAAATCCCCCAAACACATACGATCCATTCTAATTCATTCGTACGATCCATTCTAATTCATTCGCACGATCCAATTTAATTCATTCGTACGATCAATTCTAATTCATTCGCATGAATGTATCCATTCTAATTCATTCGTACGATCCTGAATTAGAATGGATCGTACGAATGAATTAGAATGGATACCTTTATGCATATGAATTAGAATGGATCGTACGAATGAATTAGAATGGATCATATTAATGAATTAGAATTGATCGTACGAATGAATTAGAATGGATACATTCGTGCAAATGAATTAGAATGGATCGTGCACGAATGTATCCATTCTAATTCATTCGTACGATCCATTCTAATTCATTAATATGATCCATTCTAATTCAATCGTACGATCCATTCTAATTCATATGCACAAAGGTATCCATTCAAATCCATTCGTAGGATCCATTCTAATCCATTCGTACGATCCATTCTAATTCATTTGTACGATCCATTCTAATTCATTCGCTCGAATGTATCCATTCTAATCCATTCGTACGATCCATTCTAATCCATTCGTACGATCCATTCTAATCCATTCGTATGATCCATTCTAATTCATTCGCATGAATGTAACCATTCTAATTCATTCATTTGATCCATTTTAATTCATTCGTACGATCCATTCTAATTCATTCGTCCGATCCATTCTAATTCATTCGCACGAATGTATCCATTCTAATTCATTCGTACGATCCATTCTAATTCATTCGTATGATCCATTCTAATTCATTCGTACGATCCATTCTAATTCATTCGTACGATCCATTCTAATTCATTCGCACGAATGTATCCATTCTAGTTCATTCGTACGATCCATTCTAATTCATTCGTACGATCCATTCTAATTCATTCGCACGATCCATTCTAATTCATTCGTACGATCCATTCTAATTCTTTCACACGATCCATTCTAATTCATTCGTACGATCCATTCTAATTCATTCGTACGATCCATTCTAATTCATTCGTACGATCCATTCTAATTCCTTCGTACGATCCACTCTAATTCATTCATATAATCCATTTTAATTCTTTCACACGATCCATTCTAATTCATTCGTACGATCCATTCTAATGAATCGTACGAATAAATTAGAATGGATCGTACGAATGAATTAGAATAGATCGTACGAATGAATTAGAATGGATCGTACGAAGGAATTAGAATGGATCGTACGAATGAATTAGAATGGATATATTCGTGCAAATGAATTAGAATGTATCGTATGAATGTATTAGAATGGATCGTATGAGTGAATTAGAATGGATCGAACGAATGAATTAGAATGGATTGTATGAATGAATTAGAATGGATCGTACGAATGAATTAGAATGGATCGTATGAATGAATTAGAATGGATCGTGCGAATGAATTAAAATGGATCGTACGAATGAATTAGAATGGATCGTACGAATGAACTAGAATGGATACATTCGTGCGAATGAATTAGAATGGATCGTACGAATGAATTAGAATGGATCGTACGAATGAATTAGAATGGATCGTACGAATGAATTAGAATGGATCGTACGAATGAATTAGAATGGATACATTCGTGCGAATGAATTAGAATGGATCGGACGAATGAATTAGAATGGATCGTACGAATGAATTAGAATGGATCAAATGAATGGATTAGAATGGTTACATTCATGCGAATGAATTAGAATGGATCGTACGAATGGATTAGAATGGATCGTACGAATGGATTAGAATGGATACATTCGAGCGAATGAATTAGAATGGATCGTACGAATGAATTAGAATGGATCGTACGAATGGATTAGAATAGATCCTACGAATAGATTAGAATGGATACCTTTGTGCATATGAATTAGAATGGATCGTACGAATGAATTAGAATGGATCATAATAATGAATTAGAATGGATCCTACGAATGAATTAGAATGGATACATTCGTGCGAATGAATTAGAATGGATCGTGCGAATCAATTAGACTGGATCGTGCGAATGAATAAGAATAGATCATACGAATGAATTAGAATGGATCGTACGAATTAATTAGAATGGATATATTCGTGCGAATGAAATAGAATGGATTGTATGAATGAATTAGAATGGATCGTACGAATGAATTAGAATGGATCATATGAATTAATTAGAATGGATTATACGAATGAATTAGAATGGATCGTACGAATGAATTAGAATGGATCGTACGAATGAATTAGAATGGATACATTCGTGCGAATGAATTAGAATGGATTGTGCGAATGAATAAGAACAGATCGTGCGAATAAATTAGAATGGATCGTACGAATGAATTAGAATGGATCATGCGAATGAATTAGAATGGATCGTACGAATGAATTAGAATGGATACATTTGTGCGAATGAATTAGAATGGATCGTACGAATGAATTAGAATGGATCGTATGAATGAATTAGAATGGATCGTGCGAATGAATTAGAATGGATCGTACGAATGAATTAGAATGGATCGTACGAATGAACTAGAATGGATACATTCGTGCGAATGTATTAGAATGGATCATACGAATGAATTAGAATGGATCGTGCGAATGAATTAGAATGGATCGTACGAATGAATTAGAATGAATCGTACGAATGAATTAGAATGGATCGTATGAATGAATTAGAATGGATCGTACGAATGAATTAGAATGGATCGTGCGAATGAATTAGAATGGATCGTACGAATGAATTAGAATGGATCGTACGAATGAACTAGAATGGATACATTCGTGCGAATGCATTAGAATGGATCGTACGAATGAATTAGAATGGATCGTACGAATGAATTAGAATGGATCTTACGAATGAATTGGAATGGCATTCGTACAATCCATTCTAATTCATTCACATGAATGTATCCATTCGTACGAATGAATTAGAATAGATTGTACGAATGAATTAGAATGGATCGTACGAATGAATTAGAATGGATCATATGAATGAATTAGAATGGATGGTACGAATGAATTGGAATGGCATTCGTACGATCCATTCTAATTCATTCACATGAATGTATCCATTCGTACGAATGAATTAGAATAGATTGTACGAATGAATTAGAATGGATCGTACGAATGAACAAGAATGGATACATTCGTGCGAATGTATTAGAATGGATCGTACGAATGAATTAGAATGGATCGTACGAATGAATTAGAATGGATCTTACGAATGAATTGGAATGGCATTCGTACGATCCATTCTAATTCATTCACATGAATGTATCCATTCGTACGAATGAATTAGAATAGATTGTACGAATGAATTAGAATGGATCGTACGAATGAATTAGAATGGATCATATGAATGAATTAGAATGGATCGTATGAATGAATTAGAATGGATCGTACGAATGAATTAGAATGGATCGTACGAATGAATTAGAATGGATCGTGCGAATGAATTAGAAGGGATCGTACGAATGAATTAGAATGGATCGTACGAATGAACTAGAATGGATATATTCGTGCGAATGAATTAGAATGGATCGTACGAATGAATTAGAATGGATCGTACGAATGAATTAGAATGGATCGTACGAATGAATTAGAACGGATCATACGAATGAATTAGAATGCATCATACGAATGAGTAAGAATGGATCGTACGAATGAAATAGAATGGATTGTACGAATGAATTAGAATGGATCATACGAATGAATTAGAATGGATCGTGTGAAAGAATTAGATTGGATTGTATGAATGAATTAGAATGGATCATATGAATGAATTAGAATCGATCGTGCGAATGGATCGTACGAATGAATTAGAATGGATCGTACGAATGAATTAGAATGGATACAATCGTGCAAATGAATTAGAATGGATACATTCGTGCGAAAGAATTAGAATAGATCGTATGAATGAATTAGAATGGATCCTATGAATGAATTAGAATGGATCGTGCGAATGAATTAGAATGGATCGTACGAATGAATTAGAATGCATCGTGCTAATGAATTAGAATTGATCGAACGAATGAATTAGCATGGATCATGCTAATGAACTAGAATGGAACATACGAATGAATTAGAATGGATCGTGTGAAAGAATTAGAATGGATTGTATGAATGAATTAGAATGAATTCGTACGATCCATTCGAATTCATTCGCACGATCCATTCTAATTCATTCATACGATCCATTCTAATTCATTCATACAATCCATTCTAATTCTTTCACACGATCCACTCTAATTCATTCGTAGGATCCATTCTAATTCATTCGTACAATCTATTCTATTTCATTCGTACGATCCATTCTTACTCATTCGTATGATCCATTCTAATTCATTCGGACGAATGTATCCATTCTAATTTATTCGTACGATCCATTCTAATTCATTCGTATGATCCATTCTAATTCATTCGTACGATCCATTCTTACTCATTCGTATGATCCATTCTAATTCATTCGTACGATCCATTCTAATTCATTCGTACGATCCATTCTAATTCATTCACACAATCTATTCTAATTCATTCGTACGATCTATTCTAATTCATTCGTACGATCGTACGAATGAATTAGAATGGATCGTACGGAATGAATTAGAATGGATTGTATGAATGAATTAGAATGGATACATTCGTGCGAATGAATTAGAATGGATCATACGAATGAGTAAGAATGGATCGTACGACTGAAATAGAATGGATTGTACGAATGAATTAGAATGGATCGTACAAATGAATTAGAATGGATCGTACGAATGAATTAGAATGGATCATACGAATGAGTAAGAATGGATCGTACAAATGAAATAGAATGGATTGTACGAATGAATTAGAATGGATCGTACGAATGAATTAGAATGGATCTTGTGAAAGAATTAGAATGCATTGTATGAATGAATTAGAATGGATGGTATGAATGAATTAGAATGGATCGCGCGAATGAATTCGAATGGATCGCATGATCCATTCGAATAGAATGGATCGTATGAATGAATTAGAATGGATCGGGCGAATGAATTAGAATGGATTGTTGGAATGAATTAGAATGGATCGTATGAATGAATTAGAATGGATCGTATGAATGAATTAGAATGGATCATGCGAATGAATTAGAATGGATCGTACGAATGAATTAGAATGGATCGTACGAATGAATTAGAATGGATCATACGAATGAATTAGAATGGATCATACGAACGAGTAAAAATGGATCGTACGAATGAAATAGAATGGATTGTACGAATGAATTAGAATGGATACATTCGTGCGAATGAATTAGAATGGATCGTACGAATGAATTAGAATGGATCGTACGAATGAATTAGAATGGATCGTACGAATGAATTAGAATGCATCGTACGAAAGAATTAGAATGGATATATTCGTGCGAATGAATTAGAATGGATCGTACGAATGAATTAGACTGGATCGTATCAATGAATTTGAATGGATACATTTGTGCGAATGAATCTAAATGGATTGTATGAATGAATTACAATGGATCGTACGAATGAATTAGAATGGATCGTACGAATGAATTAGAGTAGCTCATACGAATGAATTAGAATGAATCGTAGGAATGAATTAGAATGGTTACATTCGTGCGAATGAATTAGAATAGATCGTACGAATGAATTAGAATGGATGGTACGAATAAAATAGAATGGATCGTGGGAATGAATTAGAATGGATCGTACAATTGAATTAGAATGGATCCACCGAATGAGTTAGAATGGATCATACGAATGAATTAGAATAGATTGTACGAATGAATTAGAATGGATTGTGCGAATGAATTAGAATGGATCGTATGAATGAATAAGAATGGATCGTACGAATGAATTAGAATGGATCGTGCGAATGAATTAGCATGAATCGTACGAATGTATTAGAATGGATCGTACGAATGAATTAGAATGAATCGTATGATCCATTCTAATTCATTCGTACGATCCATTCTAATTCATTCGCACGAATATATCCATTCTAGTTCATTCGTACGATCCATTCTAGTTCATTCGTACGATCCATTCTAATTCATTCGTACGATCCATTCTAATTAATTCGTATGATCCATTCTAATTCATTCGTACGATCCATTCTAATTCATTCATACAATCCATTCTAATTCAATCGCACGAATGTATCCATTCTAATTAATTCGTACGATCCATTCTAATTCATTCGTATGATCCATTCTTATTCATTCGGACGATCCAGTCTAATGGATTTGCACGATCCATTCTAATTTATTCGCATGAATGTATCCATTCTAATTCATTCGTATGATCCATTCTAATTCATTAATATGATCCATTCTAATTCATTCGCACGATCCATTCTAATTCATTCGTACGATCCATTCTAATTCATTCGTACGATCCATTCTAATTCATTTGCACGATCCATTCTAATTCATTCGTACGATCCATTCTAATTCATTCGTCCGATCCATTCTAATTCATTCGCATGAATGTATCCATTCTAATTCATTCGTATGGTCCATTCTAATTCATTCACACAATCCATTCTATTTCATTCGTACGATCCATTCTTACTCATTCGTATGATCCACTATGGATACATTCGTGCGAATGAATTAGAATGGATCATACGAATGAGTAAGAATGGATCGTACGAATGAAATAGAATGGATTGTGCGAATGAATAAGAATGGATCGTACGAATGAATTAGAATGGATCGTGTGAAAGAATTAGAATGGATTGTAAGAATGAATTAGAATAGATCGTATGAATGAATTAGAATGGATCGTACGAATGAATTAGAATGGATCGTACGAATGAAGTAGAATGGATACATTCGTGCGAATGAATTAGAATGGATCGTACGAATGAATTAGAATGGATCGTAAGAATGAATTAGAATGGATCTTACGAATGAATTAGAATTTATCGTACGAATGCACGATCCATGCTAATTCATTCGTTCGATCAATTCTAATTCATTAGCACGATCCATTCTAATTCATTCGTACAATCCATTCTAATTCATTCGCACGATCCATTCTAATTCATTCGTACGATCCATTCTAATTCTTTCACACGATCCATTCTAATTCATTCGTACGATCCATTCTAATTCATTCGTACGATCTATTCTAATTCATTCGTACGATCCATTCTAATTTTATTCGTACGATCCATTCTAATTCATTCGCTCGAATGTATCCATTCTAATCCATTCGTACGATCCATTCTAATCCATTCGTACGATCCATTCTAATTCATTCGCATGAATGTAACCATACTACATCATTCATTTGATCCATTCTAATTCATTCGTTCGATCCATTCTAATTCATTCGTCCGATCCATTCTAATTCATTCGCACGAATGTATCCATTCTAATCCATTCGTAAGATCCATTCTAATTCATTCGTACGATCCATTCTAATTTATTCGTATGATCCATTCTAATTCATTAATATGATCCATTCTAATTCATTCGTACGATCCATTCTAATTCATATGCACAAAGGTATCCATTCTAATTCATTCATACGATCCATTCTAATTCAGGATCGTACGAATGAATTCGAATGGATACATTTGTGCGAATGAATTAGAATTGATCGTACGAATGAATTAGAATGGATCGTGCGAATGAATTAGAATGGATCGTACGAATGAATTAGAATGGATCGTACGAATGAACTAGAATGGATATATTCGTGCGAATGAATTAGAATGGATCGTACGAATGAATTAGAATGGATCGTTCGGATGAATTAGAATGGATCTTACGAATGAATTAGAATGGATCGTACGAATGAATTAGAATGGATCGTACGAATGAATTAGAATGGATACATTCGTGCGAATGAATTAGAATGGATCGAACGAATGAATTAGAATGGATTGTACGAATGAATTAGAATAGATCAAATGAATGAATTAGAATGGTTACATTCATGCAAATGAATTAGAATGGATCGTACGAATGGATTAGAATGGATCGTACGAATGGATTACAATGGATACATTCGAGCGAATGAATTAGAATGGATCGTACAAATGAAATTAAAATGGATCATACGAATGAATTAGAATAGATCGTACGAATGAATTAGAATGGATCGTATGAATGAATTAGAATGGATCGTACGAATAAATTAGAATGGATACATTCGTCCGAATGAATTAGAATGGATCATACGAAAGAGTAAGAATGGATCGTACGAATGAAATAGAATAGATTGTACGAATGAATTAGATTGGATCCTACGAATGAATTAGAATGGATCGTGTGAAAGAATTAGAATGGATTGTATGAATGAATTAGAATGGATCGTATGAATGAATTAGAATGGATCGTGCGAATGAATTCGAATGAATCGTACGAATTCATTCTAATTCATTCATACAATCCATTCTAATTCTTTCACACGATCCATTCTAATTCATTCGTACGTTCCATTCTAATTCATTAGCACGATCCATGCTAATTCATTCGTTCGATCAATTCTAATTCATTAGCATGATCCATTCTAATTCATTCGTACGATCCATTCTAATTCCTTCGTACAATCTATTCTAATTCATTCGTACGATCTATTCTAATTCATTCGAACGATCCATTCTAATTCATTCGTACGATCCATTCTAATTCCTTCGTACGATCCATTCTAATTAATTCGTACTATCCATTCTAATTCATTCGTGCAATCCATTCTATTTCATTCGTACGATCCATTCTTACTCATTCGTACGATCCATTCTAATTCATTCACACGAATGTATCCATTCATACGAATAAATTAGAATAGATTGTACGAATGAATTAGAATGCATCGTACGAATGAATTAGAATGGATCGTACGAAGGAATTAGAATGGATCATATGAATGAATTAGAATGGATCGTACGAATGAATTAGAATAGATCGTACGAATGAATTAGAATGGATCGTACGAAGGAATTAGAATGGATCATACGAATGAATTAGAATGGATATATTCATGCAAATAAATTAGAATGGATCGTATGAATGTATTAGAATGGATTGTATGAGTGAATTAGAATGGATCGTACGAATGAATTAGAATGGATTGTGTTCGGGGGATTTTTCGCTGGTCCGTGCGGGCTGCCTGCAAGACAAAGAAAAGAGAACGTGAGAACGGCTGGCTCCCTTAGGAGCGCAGACCCTCCGACGCTCAAGTCAGTCACAGTGGCACAACGGCGAGCTGTAATGGACCAAAGAGGAAGGAAAAGGGATTTCGAACCTGTACTATGGGGCCTGGGGGTGAGCATTTATAGCAATCGGCGGCCTACCGTGGCCCGACACGTGGAGATTCTTCCGGCGCCTTCTAGACCCCCCACGTTCTGGCTCGCGTGGGTCTGACAGTCCTTGGTACTCGCGCCCTGACATTCTGTCGTCAGGCCTGCCAGGCGGTTTGAGTGGGGGAGGGAATCTTTCTTGTCGTGGCCAGGTGGCCATTCTGGAATGTTCAAGTCTGGGAGGTCTCGAACTGATTCGAGCGAGCTTCCGTGGACCACGTTTGTCCACGTAGCTTCCGTGGGGTTTTGACACCTGGCATCCTGTCATACATTGTGGGCGACCTCCGACGGGGAGCTAAGGTGAGCTCGCCCTCTATTGCTCCGCCTTCTCTTCCACATCTATCAAGAGTCGGACCTCGCGGGAGCAACCTCCTCGATAAACTGGGGAATTCTGGCGAGCTTGGGCGAGCTCCTGAGCGAGCTAGGGGCGAGCTCCTGCGCGAGCTAGGGGCGTTCGCGATGCTGGTGTCTTCGTTATGCATGACGGTCTAACTCCCGCTATCACTGCCAGCGAGTTCTCGCGCGGGCTTGGCGAACTCCGGGGCGAGCTCCTGAGCGAGCTTAGGCGAGCTCCTGGGTGAGCTTGGCGAGCTACGGGGCGAGCTCCTGAGCGAGCTTCTGGGCGATCTCGGGCGAGCTCCATCGAGCTCAGGCGAGCTCCTAAGCGAGCTTCTGGGCGATCTCAGGCGAGCTCCATCGAGCTCAGGCGAGCTCTTAAGAGTGCTCTTGGCCTGGGCCCTTTCAGCCTAATGTGGATCTCGCTCCCTGTCAAGGTGATTTGGTGAGCACGGGGGAGCGAACTCCTGCGAGCTGCACTCAGATACAAGGTGTCCATCCAGCTCCCTGTGGGGCGAGCTCCTGAGGGGTTGGGAGAGGCGAGCTGCACTCAGATACAAGGTGTCCATCCAGCTCCCTGTGGGGGGGGCGAGCTCCTGATGGGCTGGGAGGGCGAGCTTTTTGGACGGGCTCCCTCGAGAACTCTTATCTCAGATGCGTTTGCAATGCTACCCAAGATATGTGGTTTCTGTCTACCCCCAACATTACCCCCTCCTGAGGGAGTGATCGAGGAAACTCGACGCTTGCTCAGGAGTCTTAGCGAACTCCTATCCCCGGCAATGTGCCTGATATCAATGTCTGCCGTAACAGTTTTCTTGCGGGGCGGAGATAGTAGCGATGGCGTCCTGCGCCGAGAGCTTTGACTGCCAGTATTTCACAAACGCTGGGCGGGCCACGAGCATCAGCCATGAGCGATCTCCTGCGACGCGAGCTCCTCACCTGCGGTCAGGGTCAGCTTCGGGCAAGCTTGGGCGCCTGCCGTGGGCGGTCTACATCGAGAGTTTTGACTCTCAGTACTTTTCAAAAACACTGGGCGGGCCACGAGCGTCAGCCACGAGCGATCTCCTTCCGGTGCGAGCTTGTCACACGCGGCCAGGGTCTGCCTCGGGCGAGCTGCGGGCACCTGCCGCGAGCGATCTGCGTCGAGAGTTTTGACTCCCAGTATTTCACAAACGCTGGGCGGGCCACGAGCGTCAGCCACGAGCGATCTCCTTCCGGTGCGAGCTTGTCACACGCGGTCAGGGTCTGCTTCGGGCGAGCTTGGGGCGCCTGCCGCGGGCGATCTTGTGACTTGGGTATCGCACCGAATCTCCAACGGTCGCTTCACCTTAACTGCGGCGCGAGGCTCAACGCTGATACAGCGAATCTCATCATGAGACCCCGATCGGCGCGAGACGCGTGTCTCCTCCTCATTTGTCCCTTTCTCTGTCAATAAAGGACAGTGCTGGCGCCGGCGCAGCTTTTTCCACGCGTGGTCCACGTGGCGCTCGACGATTTGAGAGAAGCGAGCTGTCGCTTTGATCGCCGTCACGTCGCCTCGCTGAGCGTGCTTGGGCATTAAATGCGGATCGATTCACCTGTCTCTCGCTCGCCTTTAAATAGGGGACGGGGGGCAATTTTTACTGCTGTGTGAAAACAGCTCTCCCTTCTCCCTTTGCTTCTAGCGCTTTCAGCTCGCTTTAGCCCTTCTGCTCTCATGGCTTCCGCTGCTGACGTTGCTGCTGCTGTTGCTGCCACTGCTGCTGCCGCCCAGGCCGCTGAGCCCGCCACCGAAAGGGCGGTGGTCTGGCTGCAAAACCCCGTCGGGGTGCCTGTCGGGGACAGTATCCGGGCGGCGATCGATCTCCCTCGGGAGATCCTCGTCACCGAGATGCCACTCTCGGGGAGGCCGCCCCAGGGCACAGTAGCTTCTGTCGGGCTGCTGTGGTCCGGGCTGCGGTTCCCCCTGAGTCATCTCGCCGGGGAGCTCCTGGAGTTGACGGGGCTTTGCCCCGCCCAACTCTCAGGAAACTCCTGGGGGATACTCTACGGGCTGTCCCAGCTGGAGACCGCTCTGAAGGCGAGGATCCCACTGAGCTACTTGCTCAAAAAGTGGCTCCTCAAGCCCTCACCGGTCTTCAGCACCGCGGGCTGCGGCTACTTCTACCTCGCCGGGCGGCCTGGCGAGGTGCTCCCCTTCTCCACCATCGAGAGCAAGGACCGCCACTGGAAGGACTATCCTTTCGTGGCGGTCGGCGACTGGCGCGGGCGGCACAGTGGAGTCCCGGCTCACCCCGGGGTTCCCCCGACGGCGGTCTTCCGGGAGATCTCCTTCTACAAGGCGGGGAAGAAGAAGTGCATCGCTCCCGACCGGGAGCGATCTCTGGACGATGCGATCCTCCACTACCTCGGCGGGCGGACTCCGGAGAAGATCACCGCCCCCGACTTCGCCTTCCAGCTGAAGAACGGGAAGACCGGCGCTATTCTGCTGAAGCAGAAGACCGTCCGGAAGAAGAAAGAGGAGGAGGTCGGCGCTATTCCGCCGATGCAGAACGCCCTTCCCTCCAAAGGGGCCAGCAAGGGGGCCGGGAGCTCAGGAGGCAACCCCCGTAAGAAGACGGTCCGGAGGCGGGCTTCGCCCATCCGCCTCAACGACCCCGATACCATGGAAATGCTTCACCAGGGCGAAGCTTCCGCTCCTCCGCAACCTCCTCGCCCGGACGCCGGCCCAGGTCAGCCTCCCGCCCCAACTCCAATTGTCCGCCGCAAGATCCAAATGGTTGAGCCCGACGACCCGAACATCGACCTCCCGCTTACCATGGCGGAAGTCGAATCCGGGATGGCTCAAATTCTAATGGGCTACTTCCCGGGCGATCTGACCGTCCCGCTTCGTGTAGCAGTGCTGACGCCGGAGATGGAGGCCCGCGGGAAGAAGAAGGCCAAACGCGCGGGGCCCGCGCCTTCTAACGTCCAGGCGGAGCAACGGCAGAAAGCGCTGGAGGAGGCGGGCTTGGACTCGGAGCCCAGCTGGACGGACTCTGCGGAGGAGGCAACAGGCTCCGAGGAAGAAGAGCTCGCCCCTCAAGCTCCTCGGGCGGAGCCTGTTGCTCCCGCCCAAGGGGAGAAGCCCGCGACTCCATCAGCTCCCGCACCAGGGCCGGGATCGAGCGGGCAGGAGCCTCCATCTCCCGCCGACGGGGCAGGGGTCCAGCAGGGCGAGTTCGACGCCGTCGCTGCGACCTCCTTGCCGGCCTCGGCTCCAACTCCCGCGGCCTCTACACCGGCGGCCGCTCCAGCTCCCGCCCCTCCGACCTCGCCTCCTGCAGAAGGCCAGGAGGGAGCGGGCTCCCAGCAGGGCTTAGGGGACCTGGTCTACAGGTGCCCTAGCTTTGTAGACATTGGCTCCGACTCCGAGTCCTTCAGCTCGGAGCCAGAGGCCAAGGGGGCCACCGCGGACCCTCCGAGCCCGCCAGGAGCCAGAGCTCGCCCGGGGGAGGTGATAGCCCCCACTCCTCCTGGCGTGCCCCCTCCTTCCGGAGCTCCCGGGGGTCCCAGCGCGGGCTCCTCTGCGGAGGAGGGGAGGGCGCCCCACTACGTGCGGCAGCTGCTGGGCCGCAACGTTTTCGCGCGGGCTCCCTTCGCTTCCATAAGCGAACGCCTTGCCGAGGTACTCACCGCACCTGTCTCCTTATAAATCTTAGTCTCAATTTTTGCTAACTCTTTCACCTTCCTTATGCAGGCGGAGAAGCAGAGCCAGGCGCTGGCCGCGGAGGTCGCTGGGGCCGGGAAGGCACTGGCCGCCTTGTTCGATGATTCCCTTCGGGGGTCCGAGCGCAAGGTAGACGAGCACATCCACGAGCTTCAGCGAGCCAAGGGCTCCGAGGAGCTGAGGGTGGAGTCAGAGGCACTGCACCGCAGGGTCAAAACCCTGGCGTCAGGCCTCGCCATGGCCGAGGTAGCCAAAGGCCTGTCCGCTACTGCCCTCCTCAAGGCCAAGGCGGAGCGAGACGAAGCTGTGTCCGCCCGGGAGGTCGCACAGCGGGAGGCGGCTCAACTTCAAGGCGAGGTCGCTACTCTGAAGATTGAGATTGCGGCCTTGAAGGAGACACACGCCAACGGCCTTCGGGCTCAGCAAGGCCGCCTCCAAGCCCAACTGGACGATCTCCTCAAGAAAGGCGCCCTGGCCGCTGTGGAGAAATACAAGACCGAAAGGTCGAAGAAGCGGCGCCGAGGGGACGACAGTGGGGCGGAGACAAGCAAGCCTTGAGCTTGCTGCCTTGTAACTACTTTTGTAATTTTTGCCAATCAATGAAATTTATCTTTCTGGGCCCGCATATGCGTTTCTTTCTTTCTATGTGCCTTTTATGAGTCCGCTTTGGGAGTTCGCAGCGACCTCGAGAGCGATACCCCGGGCGAGGCAGCTAATTCGATTCAACCCTTCTATTTTTAAGTATATGCAAACGAAAAACTCGGCATGCTCGTAAAAACTCAATAGTCTCTGAGCCCGGAAAACGTTAAAACGAACCAAAAGACTTCAAAAACTTCCCTACACTCAGAGACTTAAACGATTTTCATTTTTAAAGGAAACTAATAAGTGCTAGCTGCCCCCTGCCCGGTTAATTTCTCTCGATGATCCTGTTTGGCGGGCTCGCCCTTTGAGGGGTTTGCCAACGCCAGGATGCTTCCGTTCATGGCAGGTGAACGCGAAGGATCCTGGTTAGGTTTAGAGTCCACTAGGCAGCGGACTTCCCCGGGAAGCTCAAGGTCGCCCACCGGCTGCCTCTGAGGATCCCGGTCTTGCTTTAAGTCCGCACAACGGCGGACTTCCCCGGGAAGCTCAAGGTCGCCCACTGGCTACCTTTGAGGATCCCGGTCTTGCTTTAAGTCCGCACGACGGAGGACTGCTCCGGGAAGCTCAAGGTCGCCCACTGGCTGCCTCTGAGGATCCCGGTCTTGCTTTAAGTCCGCACGACGGCGGACTGCTCCGGGAAGCTCAAGGTCGCCCACTGGCTGCCTCTGAGGATCCCGGTCTTGCTTTAAGTCCGCGCGACGGTGGACTACTTTGTAGATCAAGCGAGCTCTTGCTGCGGCGAGCTTCCGAGTTGAATTCTTGGTTGAAAACCTCATCATTCATTCATAACTTCAGAAGATAACTTAAAAAAATCCCCTTATGCGTAAAACTTGCGAAGGTGCAAAACATTCCAAGGTCGCTCTAACAGGTCGCCTTCAGCGGTCATCAACTGGTAAGCCCCCGAGCCTCGCGCTTCGCGTATTATGTAGGGGCCTTCCCAATTCGCCGCGAGCTTTCCTGTATTAGGCTCTTGGGTATTTGCGAACACCTTTCTCATCACCATGTCCCCGGCTTTGAATGCCCGATGGCGGACTCTTTTATCATAGGCGTGCTTCATCTCTTGTCGGTATCCGGCGAGGTGTAGATTGGCGCGCTCTCGTCTTTCTTCGAGTTGATCAAGGGAGTCGACTAGCAGTTTGTCGTTGTCGACCTCCGCCGACGCAAACCTTCTTTCAGTGGGCAGCTCGGCCTCTATGGGTAGCACGGCTTCGCAACCAAAAGTGAGACTGAAAGGGGATTCGTTAGTTGAGCGACGTGGAGTAGTGCGATAGGCCCACAAGACTCCATCGAGCTCCTGCTCCCACAATCCTTTTTTCCCTTCCAGCCTCTTCTTGAGGTTGTCCAAGATCACGCGATTCGTCGCTTCGGCCTGCCCGTTGCTTTGAGGGTACCTCGGGGATGAGAACCTTAGGTCGACCCCATATTCAACACAAAAGCTTCTGATCAAGCGATTGTCGAACTGGCGACCATTGTCGGTGATCAGCACTCGTGGCAGCCCAAAGCGGCAGAAGATATTCTTCCAAAGGAAGTCCTTGACTTGCTTCTCGCCTATCTTAGCTAGCGGGACCGCTTCCACCCATTTGGTGAAGTAGTCCGTAGCTATTAGGATGAATTTCTTTTGCCGGGCTGACACAGGGAAAGGTCCCACAATGTCCAACCCCCATTGCTGGAAAGGCCAGGGGCTCGCCAGAGGATGCAGTTCTTCTGCAGGCATATGGTTCGTGGTGGCGTGCTTCTGGCACTGGATGCACCTCTGGGCGACCTTCAAAGCGTCTTGCTCCAGAGTGGGCCACCAGTATCCTTGCCTTCGTACTTTCGCAGCAAGAGACCGCCCACCAGCGTGGTTTCCCAGCTCGCCAGAGTGAATGCACTTTAGAACTTCTTCGGTTTCCGGGCTCTCGACGCAACGGAGACTTGGCCCGCCAAAGGATCTTCGAAAAAGGCGATCCCAGCGAATGAGATAGCGCCCAGCGCATTTCTCCACTCGCCGGGCTTCCTCTCTATCCTCTGGTAGCTCGCCCTTCTGGAGAAAGCGAAAAATGGGGGCGGTCCACCCGCTGAGTGGTACGTTGGCGGAGACTTGGTTAACAGCGGGCTCCATCAGTTGGAGCCGAGACTGATTTTGGACTTCGATGAGAATCTGGCGAGCCTCTGATGTTCCCAGCAAAGAGGCGGCGTTTGCCAAAGCATCAGCTCGCCTATTATCGGCTCGCGGAATTTGCTCGAAGGAGATCTTTTCGAACTCCGCGGCCTTGTGCTTCACCAGATCCACGTAGCCCGCCATTCGTGCGTCCCGAGAGGCGTACTCCCCATTGACTTGGCAAACAATTAGCTGGGAATCGCTAAAGACCTTCAGGCGTTCGGCGCCTACCTCTTTGGCGAGCTCCAGGCCGGCCAGCAGCGCCTCATATTCCGCCTCATTGTTGGTAGCGGCGAAATCCCGTCGGACTGACTTCTCCAGAAGTACCGACTGGGCGATCAGTGCGACCCCGATCCCAGCCCCCAAAGCGTTGGAGGATCCATCGACGAATAATTCCCAGCCTGCCTCCTCTGAACGCTTAGTTGGAGGATGCTCGCCTTGATTGTCCAAGAACCTCGCCTTCCCAGGGTGTGCCTCAGTTGGCTCATCCTCCCGGTACTGGACCGGTTCTTCTATGGGGAAGTCCGCCAAGAAATCGGCGAGCGCCTGTCCTTTGACCGCAACTCGAGGGACATACTCCAAGCCATAGGCGGCGAGCTCGGCGGACCAACGGTAGAGCCTGCCGGCTACTGAGGGCCTGGAGAGCGCGCTCTTTAGAGGGTGCTCTGTGATGACCCTGACAGGGTGCGCCGAGAAGTAGGGGTGGAGCTTTCTCGCGGTAAGGACCAAGGCCAATGCGACCTTCTCGATTGGTCGATACCAGAGCTCGGCGGGAAGCATCGTGTGGCTTACAAAGTAGACAGGCCGCTCCACCTTTGCTTCTTCCACAACCAGGACCCCGCTCACCGCATTCTCAGTGACCGCAAGGTACACGCCGAGTTCGGCGCCCTCTTTGGGTGCCGCTAAGATCGGTGGGCTCGCCAGGTAGTCCTTGATCTTTTGGAAGGCGTGCTCGCACTTCTCATCCCAACAAATGCTTGCTCCTTTTCGTAGCAGCTCGAAAAGAGGTCGGCAGTTGTCTGAGGATTTGGAGATGAACCGATTGAGCACGGCGATTCGCCCGCTCAGCCTCTGGACTTCCTGCCGGGTCCTCGGCGCGGGCATCTCGACAAGTGCTCGGATTTGCCCAGGGTCGGCCTCGATCCCCCTGTGGGTGACCAGGTACCCGAGGAATTTCCCCGACGTCACCCCGAATGCGCACTTCGCCGGGTTTAGCCTCATTTGGTACTTTCTCAGTACCTCGAAGGTTTCGCGGAGATCGGCAACATGCCCCTCCCTCTCCCGACTCTTCACCAGGAGGTCGTCTACATAAACTTCGACGTTTCTGCCGATCTGATCTTTGAACATCTGAGTGACTAGCCTTTGGTAGGTCGCTCCAGCGTTCTTAAGTCCGAACGGCATCACTCGATAGCAGTACAACTTCTGGTAGCCCGCTCCGGAGTAGAAGGCGGTCTTCTCCTGATCGTCGGCGTGGAGAGGTATCTGGTTATACTCAGAATATCCATCCATGAAGGACAGGGCCTGGAACCCGACAGCTGCGTCGACCAGTGCGCCTATTCTCGGAAGAGGAAATCCATCCTTCGGGCATGCCTTGTTGAGGTCGGAGAAGTCGATGCACACCCTGACCGCTCCGCTCTTCTTTGGCACCGCCACGATATTGGAGATCCACTCGGGGAAGTGCGCCTCGCGGATGAAGCCGGCTCGCTCGAGCTTGTCTATCTCTGCCGCCACTGCAATGGACTTTGCAGCAGGTATGTGCCGAGCTTTCTGCTTGACCGGCGGGAACTCCTTCATGGTGTGCAGACGATGACAGGCGACCTCCGGGTCAATCCCTGGCATGTCCGCGAAGCTCCAGGCGAATACGTCACGGTATTCCCTGAGCAAGTTGGTTATGGCCAGGACCTCGCCCTTGATTAGCGAGGTCCCGAGGCTAACAACTCTTGGCCCTTCCTTGCCGCCAATGTCGACCTCTTGAAGTGGTTCGGCAATTGGAAAACTTCCTCTCTTGGGGGTTGTCGGGCGACCTCCCTCCTCCAACTTAAGGTCCACACCGCTCCCACCCGGGGGTGGAGTAGGGGACTTAAGCGAGGAGGCCTCCAGCGGGCTCTCCAATAGCTCGCTCGTAGCGGGCGGTAATTGCTAGGAGGGTGCGGGCCTCTTGGCCTCGGCGACCTCCATGTCCCT
Organism: Chamaelirium japonicum; assembly: GCA_947650365.1. NCBI lineage: Eukaryota > Viridiplantae > Streptophyta > Magnoliopsida > Liliales > Melanthiaceae > Chamaelirium > Chamaelirium japonicum. Next base: position 557,652 of record CANTAL010000126.1, on the reverse strand, counting down.
GAGGTGAAGGACATCCTGCTCGCATCGGGTAGCGGCTACCTGATCACCCCGAATTACTACGACCCCGCTCGCGGTCGGGAATTTGAGGGCCTGATGGTTGGGTGAAGCTACCGCATTCATTTGCCTTAGCCAAGGCCGCCCAAGGATGGCGTTAAATGCGGAACTTCCATCCACTACCGTGAAGCGGACTTGGCGAGCCTCCGGGCCAGCGGTCACCGTAAGGGTTATCTCCCCTGCCACTCTGGCGACCTCTCCGGTGAACCCACTGAGGGAGCTCGTCGAGGGAGACAGGTCGGCGAGTCTCAACCCCATTCGCAGGTAGGCCGACAGAAAAAGGATGTCCACGGCGCTCCCCGGATCAACCAGAGCTCGCCTCACCTCGATGTTAGCCATCATCAGGCGTATGACGAGGGGGTCATTGTGGGGCGTAACGACCCCAGTCATGTCATCTTCCGAAAACCAGAGAAAATCGCGGGCTTCCACCCTTGGTGCTTGAAGTAAAGTAGGAGTTAGCGAGACGGAAAATACCTTTTGTGCCCGCTCCATCTCCCTGACTCGTCGGCGGGCTTCATTACTGGATCTCGGGCCGCACAGCCGCCCGCTAATGGTATGGCAGATCGCCGGTCCTTCCGCGGGAGGCGGAGGCAGGGCGGGCTCAGCGGGCCCTGGGCGATCTCCCTCCCGAGGGGCCCGTGTCGGTACTACCTCGAACCTCCTTGGAGGCGAAATAAACTGATTCAAGTGGCCCTGGGTGACCAAATCCTCGAGGTGGTTCTTGAGAGCCCGGCATCTGTTAGTGTGATGCCCAGGGCTTCGATGAAAGGCGCACCGTCGCGAGTTGTCGGTAGAGCCAGGCTCTCCGACCTGTAGGGGTGGCGGGTACTGGAAGAAAGGTTCATTCCGAATCTGATGGAAGATTTGTCCCGGCGAGTGGGTCAGCACGGTGAAATCCCGCTCCCCGGGTCCTGGAGGCAGGCGCCAGTTCGCCGGCCTTCCAGCGACAGCCGTGGGGGCTTCAGCGGGCTGTTCAGCAGGAACAGCGGGCGGTCCAGGCAAAGCCACCGCCAGGGGCACCTCCCTTCTCTCCACGGCCTTGACGACGAGCGGTCGCGGGGCCGGAGGAGGTCGCTGCTCGACTGCCTTTCCCTTTCGGTCTAGCACAGCGTCTTCGAGCTTGATGTGTTGCTGGACCAGGGCAAATAGTTCAACCATCGTGCGAGGGTCCTTGATCACTAGAGCATCATGAAGCTTGCAACCCTCGGGGAGGGCGCTTCTGAAAGCGCTCACCACGGTACGATCTTGGCCCGCCGCGTCTTCCAGAGCGAGGTAGGCGCTCCGGAATCGCGTTGCGAAGCACTGGAGCGTCTCGCGAGCTCCCATGGTTAAAGTAAACAGAGACTCGATTCTCTTCGGGGGCTGCCTATTGCAGCGATACTGCTCCAGGAATAGCCTAGAGAGAGTTGGAAAGTCGGGGATCGTGCCGGGCGGCAACTTGTGGAACCAGTTCAATGCCGAGCTGGTCAAACTGCTCGGGAATGCTCGGCACAAGACGTGGTCTTGGTCCCGGAAAAACAGAAGCTTTCTGTAAGCCAAGAGATGGTCAACGGGATCCTGCGACCCATCGAACAATACAAACTTCGGGGGGGTCCAGTGGTGCGGAAAACCCCCTTGGTGGACCTCGCTGGTGAAAGGCGAGCTACCTCCGTGGGCGGCAAGGTCTTCAAGTAAATCTACTGGCGCACTAGGTCGCCGCCAGCGCCCGGGGAGAACTCCCAGAGGCGGCTGCGCAGGTCCTAGGCGATCTCGTACGCTCCCTTGTGGCGAGGTCGGCCCCACCCCGCGGCGACCCTCGGGGGCAACCGCTCGGCGGGCTCCTTGCTGTCCACCCACGGATTCCTTCGGCGCGTCAGTTGGTCTGTGGGAGGCCGTTGCCTCTCGAGCTCCTGAAGATAATTCCACCGCGGGCTCTTTCCCTCGTCGCCGATGGCGTGGGTCGCGATCCCGCTCTAGAGATCTTGCCTCCGACCCCTCAGAATCGGCGCTCCGGCTACGGCGGCAGGGAATGGTCGCGCGCGAGGTCGCCTGGTTGCTAGATCGCTGGGTGACTAGCTTCTGCAACCTTGTGAGCGGGGTTTCCGGCACCCCGCGTACAGCCGCTCTCCCGACTGGGGGTTCCGGTTGTGAAACCTGCCGCACCGGAGCGACCGTGGGCGGTCGCGATGTTGACGCCGGTGGTCGCACCGGAGACGCCGTCTTCATCGGCCCAGATCGTCGGCTGGCCGCCGGAGCCTGACGCAATCGTGTCAGCTCCTCCATCATCGCCCGCTGGGTGGCCAACATCTCCAACAAGAGTTGGTCGCTGAGCGGGACCTGGGGCTGAGGGGTCTCGACCGGAGGCTCGCTGCGCGTAGATCTGGCACGAGTCCTCGGTCGCCTGTGTCCCCTTGTCGCCGGAGCCATCCTTGAGGTTACGAGAGCGAACTGCGCTCAACCGCGTGGTCGTGGGCGTTCTCGCAGGAACCAGTCGAAGATCCCACAGACGGCGCCAAATGTTCGGGGGATTTTTCGCTGGTCCGTGCGGGCTGCCTGCAAGACAAAGAAAAGAGAACGTGAGAACGGCTGGCTCCCTTAGGAGCGCAGACCCTCCGACGCTCAAGTCAGTCACAGTGGCACAACGGCGAGCTGTAATGGACCAAAGAGGAAGGAAAAGGGATTTCGAACCTGTACTATGGAGCCTGGGGGTGAGCATTTATAGCAATCGGCGGCCTACCGTGGCCCGACACGTGGAGATTCTTCCGGCGCCTTCTAGACCCCCCACGTTCTGGCTCGCGTGGGTCTGACAGTCCTTGGTACTCGCGCCCTGACATTCTGTCGTCAGGCCTGCCAGGCGGTTTGAGTGGGGGAGGGAATCTTTCTTGTCGTGGCCAGGTGGCCATTCTGGAATGTTCAAGTCTGGGAGGTCTCGAACTGATTCGAGCGAGCTTCCGTGGACCACGTTTGTCCACGTAGCTTCCGTGGGGTTTTGACACCTGGCATCCTGTCATACATTGTGGGCGACCTCCGACGGGGAGCTAAGGTGAGCTCGCCCTCTATTGCTCCGCCTTCTCTTCCACATCTATCAAGAGTCGGACCTCGCGGGAGCAACCTCCTCGATAAACTGGGGAATTCTGGCGAGCTTGGGCGAGCTCCTGAGCGAGCTAGGGGCGAGCTCCTGCGCGAGCTAGGGGCGTTCGCGATGCCGGTGTCTTCGTTATGCATGACGGTCTAACTCCCGCTATCACTGCCAGCGAGTTCTCGCACGGGCTTGGCGAACTCCGGGGCGAGCTCCTGAGCGAGCTTAGGCGAGCTCCTGGGTAAGCTTGGCGAGCTACGGGGCGAGCTCCTGAGCGAGCTTCTGGGCGATCTCGGGCGAGCTCCATCGAGCTCAGGCGAGCTCCTGAGCGAGCTTCTGGGCGATCTCAGGTGAGCTCCATCGAGCTCAGGCGAGCTCTTAAGAGTGCTCTTGGCCTGGGCCCTTTCAGCCTAATGTGGATCTCGCTCCCTGTCAAGGTGATTTGGTGAGCACGGGGGAGCGAACTCCTGCGAGCTGCACTCAGATACAAGGTGTCCATCCAGCTCCCTGTGGGGCGAGCTCCTGAGGGGTTGGGAGAGGCGAGCTGCACTCAGATACAAGGTGTCCATCCAGCTCCCTGTGGGGGGGGCGAGCTCCTGATGGGCTGGGAGGGCGAGCTTTTTGGACGGGCTCCCTCGAGAACTCTTATCTCAGATGCGTTTGCAATGCTACCCAAGATATGTGGTTTCTGTCTACCCCCAACAGATTGTATGAATGAATTAGAATGGATCGTACGAATGAATTAGAATGGATCATACGAATTAATTAGAATAGATCATATGAATGAATTAGAATGGATCGTACGAATGAATTAGAATAGATCGTACGAATGAATTAGAACGGATACATTCGTGCGATCCATTCTAATTCATTCGCACAATCCATTCTATTTCATTCGTACGATCCATTCTTACTCATTGGTACGATCCATTCTAATTCATTCGCACGAATGTATCCATTGTAATTCATTCGTACGAATCCATTCTAATTCATTCGTACAATCTATTCTATTTCATTCGTAAGATCCATTCTAATTCATTCGTACGATCCATTCTAATTCATTCGTCTGATCCATTCAAATTCATTCGCACGAATGTATCCATTCTAATTCATTCGTACGATCCATTCTAATTCATTCGTAAGATCCATTCTAATTCATTCGTACGATCTATTCTAATTTATTCGTACGATCCATTCTAATTCATTCGCACGAATGTATCCATTCTAGTTCATTCGTACGATCCATTCTAGTTCATTCGTACGATCCATTCTAATTCATTCATACGATCCATTCTAATTCATTCGTCTGATCCATTCTAATTAATTCGTATGATCCATTCTAATTCATTCGTACGATCCATTCTAATTCATTCATACAATCCATTCTAATTCATTCGCACGAATGTATCCATTCTAATTAATTCGTACGATCCATTCTAATTCATTCGTATGATCCATTCTTATTCATTCGCACGATCCAGTCTAATGGATTCGCACGATCCATTCTAATTCATTCGCACGAATGTATCCATTCTAATTCATTCGTACGATCCATTCTAATTCATTAATATGATCCATTCTAATTCATTCGTACGATCCATTCTAATTCATATGCACAAAGGTATCCATTCTAATCCATTCGTAGGATCCATTCTAATCCATTCGTAAGATCCATTCTAATTCCTTCGTACGATCCATTCTAATTCATTCGTACGATCCATTCTAATTCATTCGCACGAATGTATCCATTCTAGTTTATTCGTACGATCCATCCTAATTCATTCGTACGATCCATTCTAATTCATTCGCATGATCCATTCTAATTCATTCGTACGATCAATTCTAATTCATTCGCACGAATGTATCCAATCTAATTCATTCATACGATCCATTCTAATTCATTCGTATGATCCATTCTAATTCACTCATACGATCCATTCTAATACATTCATACGATCCATTCTAATTCATTTGCACGAATATATCCATTCTAATTCATTCGTACGATCCATTCTAATTCCTTCGTACGATCCATTCTAATTCATTCCTACGATCTATTCTAATTCATTCGTACGATCCATTCTACCTCATTCGGACGATCCATTCTAATTCCTTCTTACGATCCATTCTAATTCATTCGTACGATCCATTCTAATTCATTCGTACAATCTATTCTAATTCATTCGTACGAATGGATACATTCGTGTGAATGAATTAGAATGGATCGTACGAATGAGTAAGAATGGATCGTACGAATGAAATAGAATGGATTGCATGAATGAATTAGAATGGATCGTACTAATGAATTAGAATGGATCGTGTGAAGGAATTAGAATGGATTGTATGAATGAATTAGACTGGATCGTACGAATGAATTAGAATGGATCGTACGAAGGAATTAGAATGGATCGTACGCATTCGTACGATCCATTCTAATTCATTCGTACGATCCATTCTAATTCATTCGTGCAATCTATTCTAATTCATTCGTACGATCCATTCTAATTCATTCATACGATCCATTCTAATTCATTCATACAATCCATTCTAATTTATTCGCACGAATGTATCCATTCTAATTCATTCGTACGATCCATTCTAATTCATTCGCACAATCTATTCTAATTCATTCATACGATCCATTCTAATTCATTCGCACGAATGTATCCATTCTAATTCATTCATACGATCCATTCTACTTCATTCGTACTATCCATTCTAATTCACTCATACGATCCATTCTAATTCATTCATACGATCCATTCTAATTCATTTGCACGAATATATCCATTCTAATTCATTCGTACGATCCATTCTAATTCCTTCGTACGATCCATTCTAATTCCTTCGTACGATCCATTCTATTTTATTCGTATGATCCATTCTAATTCCTTCGTACGATCTATTCTAATTCCTTCGTATCCATTCTAATTCACTCATATGATCCATTCTAATTCAAATCCATTCTAATTCATTCGCATGAATGTATCCATTCTAATTCATTCGTACGATCAGTTCTAATTCATTCACAAAATCTATTCTAATTCAGTCATATGATCCATTCTAATTCATTCACACGAATGTATCCATTCTAATTCATTCATACGATCCATTCTAATTCATTCGTACGATCCATTCTAATTCACTCATACGATCCATTCTAATACATTCATACGATCCATTCTAATTCATTTGCAGGAATATATCCATTCTAATTCATTCGTACGATCCATTCAAATTCCTTCGTACCATCCATTCTAATTCATTCGTACGATCCATTCTAATTCATTTGCACGAATATATCCATTCTAATTCATTCGTTCGATCCATTCTAATTCCTTCGTACGATCCATTCTAATTCATTCGTACGATCTATTCTAATTCATTCGTACGATCCATTCTAATTCATTCGTACGATCCATTCTAATTCCTTCGTACGATCCATTCTAATTCATTCGTACGATCCATTCTAATTCATTCATACAATCCATTCTAATTTTTTCACACGATCCATTCTAATTCTAATTCATTCGCACAAATGTATCCATTCTAGTACATTCGTACGATCCATTCGAATTCATTCGCACGATCCATTCTAATTCATTCATACGATCCATTCTAATTCATTCATACAATCCATTCTAATTCTTTCGCACGAATGTATCCATTCTAATTCATTCGTACGATCCATTCTAATTCATTCCTACGATCCATTCTAATTCATTCATACGATCTATTCTAATTCATTCATACAATCCATTCTAATTCTTTCACACGATCCATTCTAATTCAATCGTACGATCCATTCTAATTCATTCGCACAATCCATTCTATTCCATTCGTACGATCCATTCTTACTCATTGGTACGATCCATTCTAATTCATTCGCACGAATGTATCCATTCTAATTCATTCGTACGATCCATTCTAATTCATTCGCATGAATGTAACCATTCTAATTCATTCATTTGATCCATTCGAATTCATTCGTACGATCCATTCTAATTCATTCGTCCGATCCATTCTAATTCATTCGCACGAATGTATCCATTCTAATTCATTCGTACGATCCATTCTAATTCATTCGTACAATCCATTCTAATTCTTTCACATGATCCATTCTAATTCATTCGTACGATCCATTCTAATTCATTCGCACAATCTATTCTATTTCATTCGTACGATCCATTCTTACTCATTGGTACGATCCATTCTAATTCATTCGCACGAATGTATCCATTCTAATTCATTCGTACGAATCCATTCTAATTCATTCGTACAATCTATTCTATTTCATTCGTACGATCCATTCTTACTCATGCGTATGATCCATTCTAATTCATTCGGACGAATGTATCCATTCTAATTCATTAGTACGATCCATTCTAATTCATTAGTACGATCCATTCTAATTCATTCGTCCGATCCATTCTAATTCATTTGCACGAATGTATCCATTCTAATTCATTCGTACGATCCATTCTAATTCATTCGTAAGATCCATTCTAATTCATTCGTAAGATCCATTCTAATTCATTTGTACGATCCATTCTAATTCATTCGTACGATCCATTCTAATTCATTCGCACGAATGTATCCATTCTAGTTCATTCGTAAGATCCATTCTAATTCATTCATACGATCCATTCTAATTCATTCGCACGATCCATTCTAATTCATTCGTACGATCCATTCTAATTCATTCATACGATCCATTCTAATTCATTCGTACGATCCATTCTAATTCATTCGCACAAATGTATCCATTCTAATTCATTCGTACGATCCATTCTAATTCATTCGCACGATCCATTCTAATTCATTCGTACGATCCATTCTAATTCTTTCACACGATCCATTCTAATTCATTCGTACGATCCATTCTAATTCATTCGCACGATCCATTCTAATTCATTCATACGATCCATTCTAATTCATTCATACGATCCATTCTAATTCATTCGTACAATCCATTCTAATTCATTCGCACAAATGTATCTATTCTAATTCATTCGTACGATCCATTCTAATTCATTCGCACGATCCATTTTAATTCATTTGTATGATCCATTCTAATTCATTCGTATGATCCATTCTAATTAATTCGTATGATCCATTCTAATTCATTCGTACGATCCATTCTAATTCATTCAAACAATCCATTCTAATTCATTCGCACGAATGTATCCATTCTAATTAATTCGTACGATCCATTCTAATTCATTCGTATGATCTATTCTTATTCATTCACACGATCCAGTCTAATTGATTCGCACGATCCATTCTAATTCATTCGCACGAATGTATCCATTCTAATTCATTCGTACGAATGTATCCATTCTAATTCATTTGTACGATCCATTCTAATTCATTAATATGATCCATTCTAATTCATTCGTACGATCTATTCTAATTAATATGCACAAAGGTATCCTACGAATGAATTAGATCCATTCGAATTCATTCGCACGATCCATTCTAATTCATTCATACGATCCATTCTAATTCATTCATACAATCCATTCTAATTCTTTCACACGATCCATTCTAATTCATTCGTAGGATCCATTCTAATTCATTCGTACAATCTATTCTATTTCATTCGTACGATCCATTCTTACTCATTCGTATGATCCATTCTAATTCATTCGGACGAATGTATCCATTCTAATTTATTCGTACGATCCATTTTAATTCATTCGTACGATCCATTCTAATTCATTCGTACGATCCATTCTAATTCATTCGTCCGATCCATTCTAATTCTTTCGCACGAATGTATCCATTCTAATTCATTCGTACGATCCATTCTAATTCATTCGTAAGATCCATTCTAATTCATTCGTACGATTCATTCTAATTAATTCGTACGATCCATTCTAATTCATTCGCACGAATGTATCCATTCTAGTTCATTCGTACGATCCATTCTAATTCATTCGTACGATCCATTCTAATTCATTCATACGATCCATTCTAATTCATTCGTACGATCTATTCTAATTCATTCGCACAAATGTATCCATTCTAATTCATTCGTACGATCCATTCTAATTCATTCGCACGATCCTTTCTAATTCATTCGTACGATCCATTCTAATTCATTCGCACGATCTGTTCTTATTCATTCGCACGAATGTATCCATTCTAATTCGTTCATACGATCCATTCTAATTCATTCGTACGATCCATTCTAATTCACTCATACGATCCATTCTAATACATTCATATGATCCATTCTAATTCATTTGCACGAATATATCCATTCTAATTTATTCGTACGATCCATTCTAATTCCTTCGTACGATCCATTCTAATTCATTCGTACGATCTATTCTAATTCATTCGTACGATCCATTCTAATTCATTCGTACGATCCATTCTAATTCCTTCGTACGATCCATTCTAATTCATTCGTACGATCCATTCTAATTCATTCGTACGAATGGATACATTCGTACGAATGGATACATTCGTGTGAATGAATTAGAATGGATCGTACGAATGAGTAAGAATGGATCGTACGAATGAAATAGAATGGATTGCACGAATGGGTTAGAATGGATCGTACGAATGAATTAGAATGGATCGTGTGAAAGAATTAGAATGGATTGTATGAATGAATTAGAATGGATCGTACGAATGAATTTGAATGGATCGTACGAATGAATTAGAATAGATTGCGCGAAGGAATTAGAATGGATCGTACGAATGAATTAGAATGGATCGTACGAAGGAATTAGAATGGATCGTACGAATGAATTAGAATGGATCGTACGATGGAATTAGAATGGATCGTACGAATGAATTAGAATGGATCGTACGATTGAATTAGAATGGATCATACGAATGAGTAAGAATGGATCGTATGAATGAATTAGATTGGATCGTAGGATCCATTCTAATTCATTAGCATGGATCGTGCTAATGAATTAGAATGGAATATACGAATGAATTAGAATGGATCGTAGAATGGATCGTACGAATGAATTAGAATGAATTAGAATGGATCGTACGAATGAATTAGAATAGATTATAGGAATGAATTAGAATGGATCGTGCAAATGAATTAGTATGGATGCATTCGTGCGAATGAATTAGAATGGATCGTGCGAATGAATTAGAATGGATCGTACGAATAAATTAGAATGAATATATTTGAACGAATAAATTAGAATGGATCATACGAATGAATTAGAATGGATCGTACGAATGAATTAGAATGGATAGTGCGAATGAATTAGAATCGATCGTACGAATGAATTAGAATGGATCGTACGAATGAATTAGAATGGATCATACGAATGAGTAAGAATGGATCGTACGAATGAATTAGAATGGATCGTACGAATGAATTAGAATGGATCGTATGAATAAATTAGAATGGATACATTCGTGCGAATGAATTAGAATGGATCGTGCGAATCCATTAGACTGGATCGTGCGAATGAATAAGAATGGATCATACGAATGAATTAGAATGGATCGTACGAATTAATTAGAATGGATACATTCGTGCGAATGAATTAGAATGGATTGTATGAATGAATTAGAATGGATCGTACGAATGAATTAGAATGGATCATACGAATTAATTATTAGAATGGATCATACGAATGAATTAGAATAGATCGTACGAATGAATTAGAATGGATCGTACGAATGAACTAGAATGGATCGTACGAATGAATTAGAATGGATCGTACGAATGAATTAGAATGGATCGTACGAATGAATTAGAATGGATCTTACGAATGAATTAGAATGGATCGTACGAATGAATTAGAATGGATCGTACGAATAAATTAGAATGGATACATTCGTCCGAATGAATTAGAATGGATCATACGAATGAGTAAGAATGGATCGGACGAATGAATTAGAATGGATCGTACGAATGAATTAGAATGGATCAAATGAATGAATTAGAATGGTTACATTCATGCGAATGAATTACAATGGATCATAGGAATGGATTAGAATGGATCGTACGAATGGCTTAGAATGGATACATTCGAGCGAATGAATTAGAATGGATCGTATGAATGAATTTGAATGGATCGTACGAATGGATTAGAATGGATCCTACGAATGGATTAGAATGGATACCTTTGTGCATATGAATTAGAATGGATCGTACGAATGAATTAGAATGGATCATATTAATGAATTAGAATGGATCGTACGAATGAATTAGAATGGATACATTCGTGCACGATCCATTCTAATTCATTCGCACGAATGTATCCATTCTAATTCATTCGTACGATCCATTCTAATTCATTAATATGATCCATTCTAATTCATTCGTACGATCCATTCTAATTCATATGCACAAAGGTATCCATTCTAATTCATTCGTACGATCCATTCTAATTCAGGATCGTACGAATGAATTAGAATGGATACATTCGTGCAAATGAATTAGAATTGATCGTACGAATGAATTAGAATGGATCGTGCGAATGAATTAGAATGGATCGTACGAATGAACTAGAATGGATCGTACGAATGAACTAGAATGGATACATTCGTGCGAATGAATTAGAATGGATCGTACGAATGAATTAGAATGGATCGTACGAATGAATTAGAATGGATCTTACGAATGAATTAGAATGGATCGTATGAATGAATTAGAATAGATACATTCGTGTGAATGAATTAGAATGGATCGTACGAATGAATTAGAATGGATCGTACGAATGAATTAGAATGGATCGTACGAATGAATTAGAATGCATCGTACGAAAGAATAAGAATGGATATATTCATGCGAATGAATTAGAATGGATCGTACGAATGAATTAGACTGGATCGTACGAATGAATTTGAATGGATACATTTGTGCGAATGAATCTAAATAGATTGTATGAATGAATTACAATGGATCGTACGAATGAATTAGAATGGATCGTACGAATGAATTAGAATAGCTCATACGAATGAATTAGAATGAATCGTATGAATGAATTAGAATGGTTACATTCGTGCGAATGAATTAGAATAGATCGTACGAATGAATTAGAATGGATCGTACGAATAAATTAGAATGGATCGTGGGAATGAATTAGAATGGATCGTACGAGTGTATTAGAATGGATCCACCGAATGAGTTAGAATGGATCATACGAATTAATTAGAATGGATTGTACGAATGAATTAGAATGGATTGTGCGAATGAATTAGAATGGATCGTATGAATGAATAAGAATGGATCGTACGAATGAATTAGAATGGATCGTGCGAATGAATTAGCATGAATCGTACGAATGTATTAGAATGGATCGGACGAATGAATTAGAATGAATCGTACGATCCATTCTAATTCATTCGTACGATCCATTCTAATTCATTCACACGAATGTATCCATTCTAGTTCATTCGTATGATCCATTCTAGTTCATTCGTACGATCCATTCTAATTCATTCGTACGATCTATTCTAATTCATTCGTACGATCCATTCTAATTAATTCGTATGATCCATTCTAATTCATTCGTACGATCCATTCTAATTCATTCATACAATCCATTCTAATTCATTCGCACGAATGTATCCATTCTAATTAATTCGTACGATCCATTCTAATTCATTCGTATGATCCATTCTTATTCATTCGCACGATCCAGTCTAATGGATTTGCACGATCCATTCTAATTCATTCGCATGAATGTATCCATTCTAATTCATTCGTACGATCCATTCTAATTCATTAATATGATCCATTCTAATTCATTCGCACGATCCATTCTAATTCATTCGTACGATCCATTCTAATTCATTCGTACGATCCATTCTAATTCATTCTCACGATCCATTCTAATTCATTCGTACAATCTATTCTATTTCATTCGTACGATCCATTCTTACTCATTCGTATGATCCATTCTAATTCATTCGGACGAATGTATCCATTCTAATTTATTCGTACGATCCAATCTAATTCATTCGTACGATCCATTCTAATTCATTCGTCCGATCCATTCTAATTCATTCGTACGGTCCATTCTAATTCATTCGCACAATCCATTCTATTTCATTCGTACGATCCATTCTTACTCATTCGTATGATCCATTATGGATACATTCATGCGAATAAATTAGAATGGATCATACGAATGAGTAAGACTGGATCGTACGAATGAAATAGAATGGATTGTGCGAATGAATTAGAATGTATCGTACGAATGAATTAGAATGGATCGTGTGAAAGAATTAGAATGGATTGTATGAATGAATTAGAATAGATCGTATGAATGAATTAGAATGGATCGTACGAATGAATTAGAATGGATCGTACGAATGAACTAGAATGGATACATTCGTGCGAATGAATTAGAATGGATCGTACGAATTAATTAGAATGGATCGTACGAATGAATTAGAATGGATCTTACGAATGAATTAGAATGGATCGTACGAATGCACGATCCATGCTAATTCATTCGTTCGATCAATTCTAATTCATTAGCACGATCCATTCCAATTCATTCGTACGATCCATTCTAATTCATTCGCACGATCCATTCTAATTCATTCGTACGATCCATTCTAATTCTTTCACACGAACCATTCTAATTCATTCGTACGATCCATTCTAATTCATTCGTACGATCTATTCTAATTCATTTGTACGATCCATTCTAATTTCATTCGTACGATCCATTCTAATTCATTCGCTCTAATGTATCCACTCTAATCCATTCGTACGATCCATTCTAATCCATTCATACGATCCATTCTAATTCATTCACATAAATGTAACCATTCTAATTCATTTATTTGATCCATTCTAATTCATTCGTACGATCAATTCTAATTCATTCGTCCGATCCATTCTAATTCATTTGCACGAATGTATCCATTCTAATCCATTCGTAAAATCCATTCTAATTCATTCGTACGATCCATTCTAATTCATTCGTACGATCCATTCTAATTCATTAATATGATCCATTCTAATTTATTCGTACGATCCATTCTAATTCATATGCACAAAGGTATCCATTCTAATTCATTCGTACGATCCATTCTAATTCAGGATCGTACAAATGAATTAGAATGGATACATTCGTGCGAATGAATTAGAATTGATCGTACGAATGAATTAGAATGGATCGTGCGAATGAATTAGAATGGATCGTACGAATGAATTAGAATGGATCGTACGAATGAACTAGAATGGATACATTCGTGCGAATGAATTAGAATGGATCGTACGAATGAATTAGAATGGATCTTACGAATGAATTAGAATGGATCGTACGAATGAATTAGAATGGATCGTACGAATGAATTAGAATGGATACATTCATGCGAATGAATTAGAATGGATCGGACGAATGAATTAGAATGGATCATACGAATGAATTAGAATGGATCAAATGAATGAATAAGAATGGCTACATTCATGCGAATGAATTAGAATGGATCGTACGAATGGATTAGAATGGATCGTACGAATGGAATAGAATGGATACATTCGAGCGAATGAATTAGAATGGATCGTACGAATGAAATTGGAATGGATCGTACGAATGAATTAGAATAGATCGTACGAATGAATTAGAATGGATCGTACGAATGAATTAGAATGGATCGAACGAATAAATTAGAATTGATACATTCGTCCGAATGAATTAGAATGGATCATACGAATGAGTAAGAATGGATCGTACGAATGAAATAGAATAGATTGTACAAATGAATTAGAATGGATCCTACGAATGAATTAGAATGGATCGTGTGAAAGAATTAGAAAGGATTGTATGAATGAGTTAGAATGGATCGTATGAATGAATTAGAATGGATCGTGCGAATGAATTTGAATGGATCGTATGAATTCATTCTAATTCATTCATACAATCCATTCTAATTCTTTCACACGATCCATTCTAATTCATTCGTACGTTCCATTCTAATTCATTAGCACGATCCATGCTAATTCAATCGTTCGATCAATTCTAATTCATTAACACTATCCATTCTAATTCATTCGTACGATCCATTCTAATTCCTTCGTACGATCCATTCTAATTCATTCGTATGATCCATTCTAATTCATTCGTGCAATCCATTCTATTTCATTTGTACGATCCATTCTTACTCATTCGTACGATCCATTCTAATTGATTCACACGAATGTATCCATTCGTACGAATGAATTAGAATGGATCGTACGAATGAATTAGAATGGATCGTACGAAGGAATTAGAATGGATCGTACGAATGAATTAGAATGGATCGTACGAATGAATTAGAATGGATCGTACGAATGAATTAGAATGGATCGTACGAAGGAATTAGAATGGATCGTACGAATGAATTAGAATGGATATATTTGTGCAAATGAATTAGAATGGATCGTATGAATGTATTAGAATGGATCGTATGAGTGAATTAGAATGGATCGTACGAATGAATTAGAATGGATTGTATGAATGAATTAGAATGGATCGTACGAATGAATTAGAATGGATCAAACGAATTAATTAGAATGGATCATACGAATGAATTTGAATGGATCGTACGAATGAATTAGAATGGATCATACGAATGAATTAGAATGGATACATTCGTGCGATCCATTCTAATTCATTCGCACAATCAATTCTTTTTCATTCGTACGATCCATTCTTACTCATTGGTACGATCCATTCTAATTCATTCACACGAATGTATCCATTCTAATTCATTCGTATGAATCCATTCTAATTCATTCGTACAATCTATTCTATTTCATTCGTACGATCCATTCTTACTTATTCGTATGATCCATTCTAATTCATTCGGAGGAATGTATCCATTCTAATTTATTCGTACGATCCATTCTAATTACTTCGTACGATCCATTCTAATTCATTCGTACGATCCATTCTAATTCATTCGTCCGATCCATTCTAATTCATTCGCACGAATGTATCCATTCTAATTCATTCGTACGATCTATTCTAATTCATTCGTACGATCCATTCTAATTCATTCATACAATCCATTCTAATTCATTCGCACGAATGTATCCATTCTAATTCATTCGTACGATCAGTTCTAATTCATTCACAATATCTATTCTAATTCATTCATACGATCCATTCTAATTCAATCACACGAATGTATCCATTCTAATTCATTCATACGATCCATTCTAATTCATTCGTACGATCCATTCTAATTCACTCATACGATCCTATCTAATACATTCATACGATCCATTATAATTCATTTGCATGAATATATCCATTCTAATTCATTCGTACGATCCATTCTAATTCCTTCGTACGATCCATTCTAATTCATTCGTACGATCCATTCTAATTCATTCGTACGATCCATTCTAATTCATTCGGACGAATGTATCCATTCTATATCATTCGTACGATCCATTCTAATTCATACGCACAAATGTATCCATTCTAATTCATTCGTACGATCCATTCTAATTCATTCGTACGATCCATTCTAATTCATACGCACAAATGTATCCATTCTAATTCATTCGTACGATCCATTCTAATTCATTCGTACGATCCATTCTAATTCATTCGTCCGATCCATTCTAATTCATTCGTACGATCCATTCTAATTCATTCGTACGATCCATTCTAATTCATTCGCACAAATGTATCCATTCTAATTCATTCGTACGATCCATTCTAATTCATTCGTACGATCCATTCTAATTCATTCGTCCGATCCATTCTAATTCATTCGGACGAATGTATCCATTCTAATTCATTCGTACGATCCATTCTAATTCATTCGCACAAATATATCCATTCGTACGAACCATTCTAATTCATATGCACAAAGGTATCCATTCTAATTCATTCGTACGATCCATTCTAATTCAGGATCGTACGAATGAATTAGAATGGATACATTCGTGTGAATGAATTAGAATTGATCGTATGAATGAATTAGAATTGATCGTGCGAATGAATTAGAATGAATCGTACGAATGAATTAGAATGGATCGTACGAATGAACTAGAATGGATACATTCGTGCGAATGAATTAGAATGGATCGTACGAATGAATTAGAATGGATCGTACGAATGGACTAGAATGGATCATACGAATGAATTAGAATGGATCGTGCGAATGAATTAGAATGGATCGAACGAATGAATTAGAATGGATATATTCGAGCGAATGAATTAGAATAGATCGTAGGAATGAATTAGAATGGATCATACGAATGAATTAGAATGGATCGTACGAACGAATTAGAATGGATCGTACGAACGAATTAGAATGGATCATATGAACAAATTAGAATGGATCGTACGAATGAATTAGAATGGATACATTCGAGCGAATGAATTAGAATGGATCGTACGAATGAATTAGAATAGATCATAGGAATGAATTAGAATGGATCGTGCAAATGAATTAGAATGGATACATTCATGCGAATGAATTAGAATGGATCGTGCGAATGAATTAGAATGGCTCATACGAATGAATTAGAATGGATATATTTGAACGAATAAATTCGAATGGATCATACGAATGAATTAGAATGGATCGTACGAATGAATTAGAATGGATAGTGCGAATGAATTAGAATCGATCGTACGAATGAATTAGAATGGATCGTACGAATGAATTAGATCATACGAATGAATTAGAATGGATCGTACGAATGAATTAAAATGGATACATTTGAGCGAATGAATTAGAATAGATCGTAGGAATGAATTAGAATGGATCGTACGAATGAATTAGAATGGATACATTTGTGAGAATGTATTAGAATAGATCGTACGAATGAATTAGAATGCATCGTATGAAAGAATTAGAATGGATATATTCTTGCGAATGAATTAGAATGGATCGTACGAATGAATTAGACTGGATCGTACGAATGAATTTGAATGGATACATTTGTGCGAATGAATCTAAATGGATTGTATGAATGAATTACAATGGATCGTACGAATGAATTAGAATGGATCGTACGAATGAATTAGAATAGCTCATACGAATGAATTAGAATGAATCGTATGAATGAATTAGAATGGTTACATTCATGCGAATGAATTAGAATAGATCGTATGAATGAATTAGAATGGATCGTACGAATAAATTAGAATGGATTGTGGGAATAAATTAGAATGGGTCGTACGTTTGAATTAGAATGGATCCACCGAATGAGTTAGAATGGATCATACGAATGAATTAGAATGGATTGTACGAATGAATTAGAATGGATTGTGCTAATGAATTAGAATGGATCGTATGAATGAATAAGAATGGATCGTACGAATGAATTAGAATGGATCGTGCGAATGAATTAGCATGAATCGTACGAATGTATTAGAATGGATCGTACGAATGAATTAGAATGAATCGTACGATCCATTCTAATTCAATCGTCCGATCCATTTTAATTCATTCGCATGAATGTATCCATTCTAATTCATTCGTACAATCCATTCTATTTCATTCGTACGATCCATTCTTACTCATTCGTATGATCCATTCTAATTCATTCGTATGATCCATTCTAATTCATTCGTACGATCAATTCTAATTCATTCGTACGATCCATTCTAATTCATTCGCACGATCCATTCTAATTCATTCATACGATCCATTCTAATTCATTCATACGATCCATTCTAATTCATTCGCCCGATCCATTCTAATTCATTCATACGATCCATTCTATTCGAATGGATCATGTGATCCATTCGAATTCATTCGCACGATCCATTCTAATACATTCATACGATCCATTCTAATTCATTCATACAATGCATTCTAATTCTTTCACACGATCCATTCTAATTCATTCGTACGATCCATTCTAATTCATTCGTACAATCCATTCTATTTCATTTGTACAATCCATTCTTACTCATTCGTATGATCCATTCTAATTCATTCGTACGATCCATTCTAATTCATTTGTACGATCCATTCTAATTCATTCGTACAATCCATTCTATTTCATTCGTACGATCCATTCTTACTCATTCGTATGATCCATTCTAATTTATTCGCACGATTGTATCCATTCTAATTCATTCATACAATCCATTCTAATTCATTCCGTACGATCCATTCTAATTCATTCGTACGATCGTACGAATGAATTAGAATGGATCGTACGAATGAATTAGAATAGATTGTGCGAATGAATTAGAATGGATCGTACGAACGAATTAGAATGGATCGTACGAATGAATTAGAATGGATCATACGAATGAGTAAGAATGGATCGTACGAATGAATTAGAATGGATCGTACGAATGAATTAGAATGGATCATACGAATAAATTAGAATGGATACATTCGTCCGAATGAATTAGAATGGATCATACGAATGAGTAAGAATGGATCGTACGAATGAAATAGAATAGATTGTACGAATGAATTAGAATGGATCCTACGAATGATTTAGAATGGATCGTGTAAAAGAATTAGAAAGGATTGTATGAATGAATTAGAATGGATCGTATGAATGAATTAGAATGGATCGTACGAATGAATTCGAATGGATCGTACGAATGAATTAGAATGGATCGTACGAATGAATTAGAATGGATACATTCGTGCGAATGAATTAGAATGGATACATTCGTGCGAAAGAATTAGAATAGATCGTATGAAAGAATTAGAATGGATCCTATGAATGAATTAGAATGTATCGTGCGAATGAATTAGAATGGATCGTACGAATGAATTAGAATGGATCGTGCTAATGAATTAGAATTGATCGAACGAATGAATTAGCATGGATCGTGCTAATGAATTAGAATGGAACGTTCGAATGAAATAGAATGGATCGTGTGAAAGAATTAGAATGGATTGTATGAATGTCGTACGAATGAATTAGAATGGATATATTCGTGCAAATGAATTAGAATGGATCATATGAATGTATTAGAATGGATCGTATGAGTGAAATAGAATGGATCGTACGAATGAATTAGAATGTATTGTATGAATGAATTAGAATGGATCGTACGAATGAATTAGAATGGATCATACGAATGAATGAGAATGGAACGTACGAATGAATTAGAATGGATCGTGTGAAAGAATTAGAATGGATTGTATGAATGAATTAGAATGAATTCGTTCGATCAATTCTAATTCATTAGCACGATCCATTCTAATTCATTCGTACGATCCATTCTAATTCATTCGCATGATCCATTCTAATTCATTCGTACGATCCATTCTAATTCTTTCACACGATCCATTCTAATTCATTCGTACGATCCATTCTAATTCATTCGTACGATCTATTCTAATTCATTCGTACGATCCATTCTAATTCATTCGTACGATCCATTCTAATTCCTTCGTACGATCCATTCTAATTCATTCATACAATCCATTCTAATTCTTTCACATGATCTATTCTAATTCATTCGTATGTTCCATTCTAATTCATTAGCACGATCCATGCTAATTCATTCGTTCGATCAATTCTAATTCATTAGCACGATCCATTCTAATTTATTCGCACGATCCATTCTAATTCATTCATAGGATCCATTCTTATTCATTCATACGATCTATTCTAATTCTTTCGCACGAATGTATCCATTCTAATTCATTCGTATGAATGTATCCATTCTAATTCATTCGTACGATCCATTCTAATTCATTCGTACGATCTATTCTAATTCATTCGTAAGATCCATTCTAATTCTTTCACACGATCTATTCTAATTCATTCGTACCATCCATTCTAATTCATTCATACGATCCATTCTAATTTATTCCTACGATCCATTCTAATTCATTCCTATAATCCATTCTAATTCATTCGCCCGATCCATTCTAATTCATTCATACGATCGATTCTATTCGAATGGATCATGCGATCCATTCGAATTCATTCGCACGATCCATTCAAATTCATTCATACGATCCATTCTAATTCATTCATACAATGCATTCTAATTCATTCATACGATCCATTCTAATTCATTTGCACGAATATATCCATTCTAATTCATTCGTACGATCTATTCTAATTCCTTCATACGATCCATTCTAATTCATTCGTACGATCTATTCTAATTCATTCGTACGATCCATTCTAATTCATTCGTACGATCCATTCTAATTCCTTCGTACGATCCATTCTAATTCATTTGTACGATCCATTCTAATTCATTCGTACGATCCATTCTAATTCATTAATATGATCCATTCTAATTCATTCGTACGATCCATTCTAATTCATATGCACAAAGGTATCCATTCTAATCCATTCGTAGGATCCATTCTAATTCATTCGTACGATCCATTCTAATTCATTCGTACGATCCATTCTAATTCATTCGCTCGAATGTATCCATTCTAATCCATTCGTACGATCCATTCTAATCCATTCGTACGATCCATTCTAATTCATTCGCATGAATGTAACCATTCTAATTCATTCATTTGATCCATTCTAATTCATTCGTACGATCCATTCTAATTCATTCGTCCGATCCATTCTAATTCATTCGCACGAATGTATCCATTCTAATTCATTCATACGATCCATTCTAATTCATTCGTACGATCCATTCTAATCCATTCGCCCAAATGTATCCATTCTAATCCATTCGTACGATCCATTCTAATTCATTCGCATGAATGTATCCATTCTAATACATTCACACGATCCATTCTAATTCATTCGTACGATCCATTGTAATTCATTCGTATGATCCATTCTAATTCATTCCTATGATCTATTCTAATTCATTCGCTCGAATATATCCATCTAATTCATTCGTTCGATCCATTCTAATTCATTCGCACGATCCATTCTAATTCATTCGTATGATCCATTCTAATCCATTCGTACGATCCATTCTAATTCATTCGTACGATCCATTCTAATTCACTCATACGATCCATTCTAATACATTCATACGATCCATTCTAATTCATTTGCACGAATATATCCAATCTAATTCATTCGTACGATCCATTCTTATTCCTTCGTACGATCCATTCTAATTCATTCGTACGATCTATTCTAATTCATTCGTATGATCCATTCTAATTCATTCGCACGATCCATTCTAATTCATTCGCACGATCAATTCTAATTCATTCACACGATCCATTCTAATTCATTCGTACGATCCAGTCTAATTCATTCGCACGATCCATTCTTATTCATTCATACGATCCATTCTAATTCATTCATACGATCCATTCTAATTCATTCCTACAATCCATTCTAATTCATTCGCCCGATCCATTCTAATTCATTCATACGATCCATTCTATTCAAATGGATCATGCGATCCATTCGAATTCATTCGCACGATCCATTCTAATTCATTCATACGATCCATTCTAATTCCTTCATACAATGCATTCTAATTCATTCATACGATCCATTCTAATTCATTTGCACGAATATATCCATTCTAATTCATTCGTACGATCCATTCTAATTCCTTCGTACGATCCATTCTAATTCATTCGTACGATCTATTCTAATTCATTCGTACGATCCATTCTAATTCATTCGTACGATCCATTCTAATTCCTTCGTACGATCCATTCTAATTCATTCGTACGATCCATTCTAATTCATTCGTACGATCCATTCTAATTCATTAATATGATCCATTCTAATTCATTCGTACGATCCATTCTAATTCATATGCACAAAGGTATCCATTCTAATCCATTCGTAGGATCCATTCTAATCTATTCGTATGATCCATTCTAATTCATTCGTACGATCCATTCTAATTCATTCGCCCGAATGTATCCATTCTAATCCATTCGTACGATCCATTCTAATTCATTCGCATGAATGTAACCATTCTAATTCATTCATTTGATCCATTCTAATTCATTCGTACGATCCATTCTAATTCATTCGTCCGATCCATTCTAATTCATTCGCACGAATGTATCCATTCTAATTCATTCATACGATCCATTCTAATTCATTCGTACGATCCATTCTAATTCATTCGCACAAATGTATCCATTCTAATTCATTCGTACGATCCATTTTAATTCATTCGCACGATCCATTCTAATTCATTCGTACGATCCATTCTAATTCTTTCACACGATCCATTCTAATTCATTCGTACGATCCATTCTAATACATTCATACGATCCATTCTAATTCATTTGCACGAATATATCCATTCTAATTCATTCGTACGATCCATTCTAATTCCTTCGTACGATCCATTCTAATTCATTCGTACGATCTATTCTAATTCATTCGTTCGATCCATTCTAATTCATTCGCATGATCCATTCTAATTCCTTCGTACGATCCATTCTAATTCATTCGTACGATCCATTCTAATTCATTCATACAATCCATTATAATTCTTTCACACTATCTATTCTAATTCATTCGTAGGATCCATTCTAATTCATTCGTACAATCTATTCTATTTCATTCGTACGATCCATTTTTACTCATTCGTATGATCCATTCTAATTCATTTGCACGAACATATCCATTCTAATTCAGTCGTACGATCCATTCTAATTCCTTCGTACGATCCATTCTAATTCATTCGTACGATCTATTCTAATTCATTCGCACGATCCATTCTAATTCATTCGTACGATCCATTCTAATTCTTTCACACGATCCATTCTAATTCATTCGTACGATCCATTCTAATTCATTCCAGCAATCCATTCTATTTCATTCGTACGATCCATTCTTACTCATTCGTACGATCCATTCTAATTCATTCACACGAATGTATCCATTCGTACGAATGAATTAGAATAGATGGTACGAATGAATTAGAATGGATCGTACGAAGGAATTAGAATGGATCGTACGAATGAATTAGAATGGATCGTACGAATGAATTAGAATAGATCGTACGAATGAATTAGAATGGATCGTACGAAGGAATTAGAATGGATCGTACGAATGAATTAGAATGGATATATTCATGCAAATGAATTAGAATGGATCGTATGAATGTATTAAAATGGATCGTATGAGTGAATTAGAATGGATCGTACGAATGAAATAGAATGGATTGTATGAATGAATTAGAATGGATCGAACGAATGAATTAGAATGGATCATACGAATTAATTAGAATGGATCATACGAATGAATTAGAATGGATCGTACGAATGAATTAGAATGGATACATTCGTGCGAATGAATTAGAATGGATTATGCGAATGAATAAGAACAGATCGTGCGAATGAATTAGAATGGATCGTACGAATGAATTAGAATGGATCGTGCGAATGAATTAGAATGGATCGTACGTATGAATTAGAATGGATACATTTGTGCGAATGAATTAGAATGGATCGTACGAATGAATTAGAATGGATCGTATGAATGAATTAGAATGGATCGTACGAATGAATTAGAATGGATCGTGTGAAAGAATTAGAATGGATCGTACGAATGAATTAGAATGGATCGTGCGAATGAATTAGAATGCATTGTACGAATGAATTAGAATGGATACATTTGTGCGAATGAATTAGAATGGATCGTACGAATGAATTAGAATGGATCGTATGAAAGAATTAGAATGGATCATACGAATGAATTAGAATAGATCGTGCGAATGAATTAGAATGGATCGTACGAATGAATTAGAATGGATCGTACGAATGAACTAGAATGGATACATTCGTGCGAATGAATTAGAATGGATCGTACGAATGAATTAGAATGGATCGTACGAATGAATTAGAATGGATCTTACGAATGAATTAGAATGGATCGTATGAATGAATTAGAATGGATCGTACGAATGAATTAGAATGGATCTTACGAATGAATTAGAATGGATCGTACGAATAAATTAGAATGGATTGTATGAATGGTATAGAATGGATACATTCGTGCGAATGAATTAGAATGGATCGGACGAATGAATTAGAATGGATCGTACGAATGAATTAGAATGGATCAAATGAATGAATTAGAATGGTTACATTCATCCGAATGAATTAGAATGGATCATACGAATGAATTAGAATGGATCGTATGAATGAATTAGAATGGATCATATTAATGAATTAGAATGGATCGTACGAATGAATTAGAATGGATACATTCGTGCGAATAAATTAGAATGGATTGTATGAATGAATTAGAATGGATCGTATGAATGAATTAGAATGGATCATATTAATGAATTAGAATGGATCGTACGAATGAATTAGAATGGATACATTCGTGCGAATAAATTAGAATGGATTGTATGAATGAATTAGAATGGATCGTACTAATGAATTAGAATGGATCGTACGAATGAATTAGAATAGATTGCGCGAATGAATTAGAATGGATCGTACGAATGAATTAGAATGGATCGTACGAAGGAATTAGAATGGATCGTATGAATGAATTAGAATAGATCGTACGAATGAATTAGAATGGATCGTACGAAGGAATTAGAATGGATCGTACGAATGAATTATAATGGATCGTACGATTGAATTAGAATGGATCATACGAATGAGTAAGAATGGATCGTATGAATGAATTAGATTGGATCGTACGATCCATTCTAATTCATTAGCATGGATCGTTCTAATGAATTAGAATGGAATATACGAATGAATTTGAATGGATCTTAAATGGATCGTACGAATGAATTAGAATGAATTAGAATGGATCGTACGAATGAATTAGAATAGATCATAGGAATGAATTAGAATGGATCGTGCAAATGAATTAGAATGGATACATTCGTGCGAATGAATTAGAATGGATCGTGCGAATGAATTAGAATGGATCGTACGAATGAATTAGAATGGATATATTTGAACGAATAAATTAGAATGGATCATACGAATGAACTAGAATGGATCGTACGAATGAATTAAAATGGATAGTGCGAAGGAATTAGAATCGATCGTACGAATGAATTAGAATGGATCGTACGAATAAATTAGAATGGATCATACGAATGAGTAAGAATGGATCGTACGAATGAATTAGAATGGATCGTACGACTGAATTAGAATGGATCGTACGAATAAATTAGAATGGATACATTCGTCCGAATGAATTAGAATGGATCATACGAATGAGTAAGAATGGATCGTACGAATGAAATAGAATAGATTGTACGAATGAATTAGAATGGATATATTTGTGCAAATGAATTAGAATGGATCGTGCACGAATGAGTAAGAATAAATTAGAATGGATCATACGAATGAATTAGAATGGTTCGTACGAATTAATTAGAATGGATATATTCGTGCAAATGAATTAGAATGGATTAGAATGGATCGTACGAATGGATTAGAATGGATACATTCGAGCGAATGAATTAGAAAGGATCGTACGAATGAATTAGAATGGATCGTACGAATAAATTAGAATGGATACATTCGTCCGAATGAATTAGAATGGATCATACGAATGAGTAAGAATGGATCGTACGAATGAAATAGAATAGATTGTACGAATGAATTAGAATGGATCCTACGAATGAATTAGAATGGATCGTGTGAATGAATTAGAATGGTTACATTCATGCGAATGAATTAGAATGGATCATACAAATGGATTAGAATGGATCGTGCAAATGGATTAGAATGGATACATTCGAGCGAATGAATTAGAATGGATCGTATGAATGAATTAGAATGGATCGTACGAATGGATTAGAATGGATCCTATGAATGGATTAGAATGGATACCTTTGTGCATATGAATTAGAATGGATCGTACGAATGAATTAGAATGGATCATATTAATGAAATAGAATGGATCGTAGGAATAAATTAGAATGGATCGTGTGAAAGAATTAGAATGCATTGTATGAATGAATTAGAATGGATCGTATGAATGAATTAGAATGGATCGTGCGAATGAATTCGAATGGATTGCATGATCCATTCGAATAGAATGGATCGTATGAATGAATTAGAATGGATCGGGCGAATGAATTAGAATGGATTGTAGGAATGAATTAGAATGGATCGTATGAATGAATTAGAATGGATCGTATGAATGGATTAGAATGGATTGTGCGAATGAATTAGAATGGATCGTACGAATGAATTAAATGGATCGTACGAATGAATTAGAATGGATCATACGAATGAATTAGAATGGATCATATGAATGAGTAAGATTGGATCGTACGAATGAAATAGAATAGATTGTACGAATGAATTAGAATGGATATATTCGTGCGAATGAATTAGAATGGATCGTACGAATGAATTAGAATGGATCGTACGAATGAATTAGAATGGGTCGTACGAATGAATTAGAATGCATCGTACGAAAGAATTAGAATGGATATAATCGTGCGAATGAATTAGAATGGATCGTACGAATGAATTAGACTGGATCGTACGAATGAATTTGAATGGATACATTTGTGCGAGTGAATCTAAATGGATTGTATGAATGAATTACAATGGATCGTACGAATGAATTAGAATGGATCGTACGAAAGAATTAGAATGGATCAAATGAATGAATTAGAATGGTTACATTCATGCGAATGAATTAGAATGGATCATACGAATGGATTAGAATGGATCGTATGAGTGAATTAGAATGGATACGAAGGAATTAGAATGGATCATACGAAGGAATTAGAATGTATTATACGAATGAAATAGAATGGATCATACGAATGAAATAGAATGGATCGTACGAAGGAATTAGAAAGCATTCGTATGATTCATTCTAATTCATTCGGACGAATGTATCCATTCTAATTTATTCGTACGATCCATTCTAATTCATTCGTAAGATCCATTCTAATTCATTCGTACGATCCATTGTACGATCTATTCTAATTCATTCGCACGAATGTATCTATTCAATTCGTACGATCCATTCATACGATCCATTCTAATTCATTCATACAATCCATTCTAATTCTTTCACACGATCCATTCTAATTCATTCGTACGATCCATTCTAATTCAATAGCATGGATCGTGCTAATGAATTAGAATGGAATATACGAATGAATTAGAATGGATCGTAGAATGGATCGTACGAATGAATTAGAATTAATTAGAATGTATCGTACGAATAAATTAGAATGGATCGTACGAATGAATTAGAATGGATCGTACGAATGAAATAGAATGGATCGTGTGAAAGAATTAGAATGGATTGTATGAATCAATTAGAATGGATCGTGTGAATGGATCGTACGAATGGAATGGATACATTCGTGCGAATGAATTAGAATGGATCGTACGAATGAATTAGAATGGATCATACGAATGAGTAAGAATGGATAGTACGAATGAATTAGAATGGTTTGTACGAATGAATTAGAATGGATCGTACGAATAAATTAGAATGGATACATTCGTCCGAATGAATTAGAATGGATCATACGAATGTATTCTAATTCCTTCGTACGATCCATTCTAATTCCTTCGTACATACAATCCATTCTAATTCTTTCACACGATCCGTTCTAATTCATTCGTAGGATCCATTCTAATTCATTCGTACAATCTATTCTATTTCATTCGTACGATCCATTCTTACTCATTCGTATGATCCATTCTAATTCATTCGCACGAATGTATCCATTCTAATTCATTCGTACGAATCCATTCTAATTCATTCGTACAATCCATTCTATTTCATTCGTATGATCCATTCTTACTCATTCGTACGATCCATTCTAATTCATTCGTACGATCCATTCTAATTCATTCGCACGATCCATTCTAATTCATTCGCACGATCTATTCTTACTCATTCGTATGATCCATTCTAATTTATTCGCACGAATGTATCCATTCTAATTCATTCGTACGTCTAATTCATTTGTACGGTCCATTCTAATTCATTCGCACAATCCATTCTATTTTATTCGTACGATCCATTCTTACTCATTCGTATGATCCATTATGGATACATTCGTGCGAATGAATTAGAATGGATCATACGAATGAGTAAGAATGGATCGTACGAATGAAATAGAATGGATTGTGCGAATGAATTAGAATTGATCGTACGAATGAATTAGAATGGATCGTGTGAAAGAATTAGAATGGATTGTATGAATGAATTAGAATAGATCGTATGAATGAATTAGAATGGATCGTACGAATGAATTAGAATGGATCGTACGAATGAATTAGAATGGATCGTACGAATGAATTAGAATGGATACATTCGCGAATGAATTAGAATGGATCGTACGAATGAATTAGAATGGATCGTACGAATGAATTAGAATGGATCTTAGGAATGAATTAGAATGGATCGTACGAATGAATTAGAATGGATCATACGAATGAATTAGAATGGATACATTTGTGCGAATGAATTAGAATGGATCGTACGAATGAATTAGAATGGATCGTATGAATTAATTAGAATGGATCGTACGAATGAATTAGAATGGATCGTACGAAGGAATTAGAGTGGATCATACGAATGAATTAGAATGGATATATTCGTGCAAATGAATTAGAATGGATCGTATGAATGTATTAGAATGGATCGTATGAGTGAATTAGAATGGATCGTGCGAATGAATTAGAATGGATTGTATGAATGAATTAGAATGGATCGTACGAATGAATTAGAATGGATCGTACGAATGAATTCGAATGGATCGTACGAGTTCATTCTAATTCATTCATACAATCCATTCTAATTCTTTCACACGATCTATTCTAATTCATTCGTAGGATCCATTCTAATTCATTCGTACAATCCATTCTATTTCATTTGTACGATCCATTCTTACTCCTTCGTTTGATCCATTCTAATTCATTCGTACGATCCATTCTAATTCATTTGTACGATCCATTCTAATTTATTCGCACGAATGTATCCATTCTAATTCATTCGTACGATCCATTCTAATTCATTCGCACAATCTATTCTAATTCATTCATACGATCCATTCTAATTCATTCGCACGAATGTATCCATTCTAATTCATTCATACGATCCATTCTACTTCATTCGTACTATCCGTTCTAATTCAATCATACGATCCATTCTAATTCATTCATACGATCCATTCTAATGCATTCTAATTCATTCGTACAATCTATTCTATTTCATTCGTACGATCCATTCTTACTCATTCGTATGATCCATTCTAATTCATTCGGACGAATGTATCCATTCTAATTTATTCGTACGATCCATTCTAATTCATTCGTACGATCCATTCTTACTCATTCGTACGATCGATTCTAATTCTTTCGTATGATCCATTCTAATTCCTTCGTACGATCCATTCTAATTCATTCGCACGATCCATTCTAATTCTTTCATACAATCCATTCTAATACTTTCGTGCGAATTAATTAGAATGGATACCTTTGTGCATATGAATTAGAATGGATCGTACGAATGAATTAGAATGGATCATATTAATGAATTAGAATGGATCGTACGAATGAATTAGAATGGATATATTCGTGCGAATAAATTAGAATTGATCGTGCGAATCAATTAGACTGGATCGTGCGAATGAATAAGAATAGATCATACGAATGAATTAGAATGGATCGTACGAATTAATTAGAATGGATACATTCGTGTGAATGAATTAGAATGGATTGTATGAATGAATTAGAATGGATCGTACGAATGAATTAGAATGGATCATACGAATTAATTAGAATGGATCATACGAATGAATTAGAATGGATCGTACGAATGAATTAGAATGGATCGTACGAATGAATTAGAATGGATCGTGCGAATGAATTAGAATGGATCGTACGAATGAATTAGAATGGATACATTTGTGCAAATGAATTAGAATGGATCGTACGAATGAATTAGAATGGATCGTATGAATGAATTAGAATGGATGGTACGAATGAATTAGAATGGATCGTGCGAATGAATTAGAATAGATCGTACGAATGAATTAGAATGGATCGTGTGAAAGAATTAGAATAAATCGTACGAATGAATTAGAATGGATCGTGCGAATGAAGTAGAATGGATCGTATGAATGAATTAGAATAGATTTTGTGAATGAATTAGAACTGATCGTACGAATGAATTAGAATGGATCGTACGAATGAATTAGAATGGATACATTTGTGCGAATGAATTAGAATGGATCGTACGAATGAATTAGAATGGATCGTATGAATGAATTAGAATGGATACATTCGTGCGAATGAATTAGAATGGATCGTGCGAATCCATTAGATTGGATCGTGCGAATGAATAAGAATGGATCATATGAATGAATTAGAATGGATCGTATGAATTAATTAGAATGGATACATTCGTGCGAATGAATTAGAATGGATTGTGTTGGGGGTAGCTGAAATCTGCCCTGGAGTTCGCACCCCCCCCCCCCCCCCCCCCCCCCCCCCCCGTGCTCACCAAATCACCTTGACAGGGAGCGAGATCCACATTAGGCTGAAAGGGCCTAGGCCAAGAGCACTCTTAGGAGCTCGCCTAAGCTCGATGGAGCTCGCCTGAGATCGCCCAGGAGCTCGCCTAAGCTCGCTCAGGAGCGCGCTAAGCTCACCCAGGAGCTCGCCAAACTCGCCCAGGAGCTCGCCTAAGCTCGCTCAGGAGCTCGCCAAGCTCACCCAGGAGCTCGCCTAAGCTCGCTCAGGAGCTCGCCCCGGAGCTCGCCAAGCCCGCGCGAGAACTCGCTGGCAGTGATAGCGGGAGTTAGACCGTCATGCATAACGAAGACACCGGCATCGCAAACGCCCCTAGCTCGTGCAGGAGCTCGCCCCTAGCTCGCGCAGGAGCTCGCCCAAGCTCGCGAAGGAGCTCATCCAAGCTCGCTCAGGAGCTCGCCCAAGCTCGCCAGAATTCCCCAGTTTATCGAAGAGGTTGCTCCCGCGAGGTCCGACTCTTGATAGATGTGGAAGAGAAGGCGGAGCAATGGAGGGCGAGCTCACCTTAGCTCCCCATCGGAGGTCGCCCATAATGTATGAGAGGCCAGGTGTCAAAACCCCACGGAAGCTACGTGGACAAACGTGGTCCACGGAAGCTCGCTCGAATCAGTTCGAGACCTCCCAGACTTGAACATTCCAGAATGGCCACCTGGCCACGACAAGAAAGATTCCCTCCCCCACTCAAACCGCCTGGCAGGCTTGACGACAGAATGTCAGGGCGCGAGTACCAAGGACTGTCAGACCCACGCGAGCCAGAACGTGGGGGGTCTAGAAGGTGCCAGAAGAATCTCCACGTGTCGAGCCACGGTAGGCCGCCGATTGCTATAAATGCTCACCCCCAAGCTCCATAGTACAGGTTGGAATTCCTTTTCCCTACCACTTTGGTATACCGCAGCTCGCCGTTGTGCCACCGTGACTGACTTGAGCGTCGGAGGGTCTGCGCTCCTAAGGGAGCCAGCCGTTCTCACGTTCTCTTTTCTTTGTCTTGCAGGAAGCCCGCACGGACCAGCGAAAAATCCCCCGAACAGATTGTATGAATGAATTAGAATGGATCATACGAATGAATTAGAATGGATCATACGAATTAATTAGAATGGATCATACGAATGAATTAGAATGGATCGTACGAATGAACTAGAATGGATCGTACGAATGAAATAGAATAGATTGTACGAATGAATTAGAATGGATTCATACGAATGAATTAGAATGGATACATTCGTGCGAATGAATTAGAATGGATACATTCGTGCGAAAGAATTAGAATAGATCGTATGAATGAATTAGAATGGATCCTATGAATGAATTAGAATGGATCGTGCGAATGAATTAGAATGGATCGTACGAATGAATTAGAATGGATCGTACTAATGAATTAGAATTGATCGAATGAATGAATTAGCATGGATCTTGCTAATGAATTAGAATGGATCGTACGAATGAATTAGAATGAATCAAATGAATGAATTAGAATGGTTACATTCATGCGAATGAATTAGAATGGATCGTACGAATGGATTAGAATGGATCTTACGAATGGATTAGAATGGATACATTCGAGCGAATGAATTAGAATGGATCGTACGGAATGAATTAGAATGGATTGTAAGAATGAATTAGAATGGATCGTGCGAATGAATTATAATGGATCTTACGAATGAATTAGAATGGATCTTACGAATGAATTAGAATGGATCGTACGAATGAGTAAGAATGGATCGTACGAATGAAATAGAATGGATTGTACGAATGAATTAGAATGGATTCGTACGAATGAATTAGAATGGATACATTCGTGCGAATGAATTAGAATGGATCATACGAATGAGTAAGAATGGATCATACGAATGAAATAGAATAGATTGTACGAATGAATTAGAATGGATCCTACGAATGAATTAGAATGGATCGTGTGAAAGAATTAGAATGGATTGTATGAATGAATTAGAATGGATCGTACGAATGAATTAGAATGGATCGTACGAATGAATTAGAATGGATAAATTCGTGCGAATGAATTAGAATTGATCGTACGAATAAATTAGAATGGATCGTGCGAATGAATTAGAATGGATCGTACGAATGAATTAGAATGGATCGTACGAATGAACTAGAATGGATCTAATTCATTCGTACGATCCATTCTAATTCATTCGCACGATCCATTCTAATTCATTCGTACGATCCATTCTAATTCTTTCACACGATCCATTCTAATTCATTCATACGATCCAATCTAATACATTCATACGATGCATTCTAATTTATTTGCATGAATATATCCATTCTAATTCATTCGTACGATCCATTCTAATTCCTTCGTATGATCCATTCTAATTTATTCGTACAATCTATTCTAATTCATTCGTACGATCCATTCTAATTCATTCGCACGATCCATTCTAATTCCTTCGTACGATCCATTCTAATTCATTCATACAATCCATTCTAATTCTTTCACACGATCTATTCTAATTCATTCGTAGGATCCATTCTAATTCATTCGTACAATCTATTCTATTTCATTCGTACGATCCATTCTTACTCATTTGTATGATCCATTCTAATTCATTTGCACGAATATATCCATTCTAATTCATTCGTACGATCCATTCTAATTCCTTCGTATGATCCATTCTAATTTATTCGTACGATCTATTCTAATTCATTCGCACGATCCATTCTAATTCATTCGTACGATCCATTCTTATTCTTTCACACGATCCATTCTAATTCATTCGTACGATCCATTCTAATTCATTCGTGCAATCCATTCTATTTCATTCGTACGATCCATTCTTACTCATTCGTACGATCCATTCTAATTCATTCACACGAATGTATCCATTCGTACGAATGAATTAGAATAGATTGTACGAATGAATTAGAATGGATCGTACGAATGAATTAGAATGGATCGTACGAAGGAATTAGAATGGATCGTACGAATGAATTAGAATAGATCGTACAAATGAATTAGAATGGATCATACGAAGGAATTAGAATGGATCGTATGAATGAATTAGAATGGATATATTCGTGCAAATGAATTAGAATGGATCGTATGAATGTATTAGAATGGATCGTATGAGTGAATTAGAATGGATCGTACAAATGAATTAGAATGGATTGTATAATGAATTAGAATGGATCGTACGAATGAATTAGAATGGATCGTATGAATTAATTAGAATGGATCATATGAATGAATTAGAATGGATCGTACGAATGAATTAGAATGGATCGTACGAATGAATTAGAATGGATACATTCGTGCAAATGAATTAGAATAGATTGTGCGAATGAATAAGAACAGATCATGCGAATGAATTAGAATGGATCGTACGAATGAATTAGAATGGATCGTGCGAATGAATTAGAATGGATCGTACGAATGAATTAGAATGGATACATTTGTGCGAATGAATTAGAATGGATCGTACGAATGAATTAGAATGGATCGTATGAATGAATTAGAATGGATTGTACGAATGAATTAGAATGGATCATGGGAATGAATTAGAATGGATCGTACGAATGAATTAGAATGGATCGTGTGAAAGAATTAGAATGGATCGTACGAATGAATTAGAATGGATCGTGCGAATGAATTAGAATGGATCGTAAGAATGAATTAGAATGGATGCATTTGTGCGAATGAATTAGAATGGATCGTACGAATAAATTAGAATGGATCGTATGAATGAATTAGAATGGATCGTACGAATGAATTAGAATGGATCGTACGAATGAATTAGAATGGATCGTACGAATGAATTAGAATGGATCGTACGAATGAACTAGAATGGATACATTCGTGCGAATGAATTAGAATGGATCGTACGAATGAATTAGAATGGATCGTACGAATGAGTTAGAATGGATCTTACGAATGAATTAGAATGGATCGTACGAATGAATTAGAATGGATCGTACGAATGAATTAGAATGGATCTTACGAATGAATTAGAATGGATTGTACGAATAAATTAGAATGGATCGCATGAATGGTTTAGAATGGATACATTCGTGCGAATAAATTAGAATGGATCGGACGAATGAATTAGAATGGATCGTACGAATGAATTAGAATGGATCAAATGAATAAATTAGAATGGTTACATTTATGCGAATGAATTAGAATGGATCGTACGAATGGATTAGAATGGATAGTACGAATGGATTAGAATGGATACATTCGTGCGAATGAATTAGAATGGATACATTCGTGCGAATGAATTAGAATAGATCGTATGAATGAATTAGAATCGATCCAATGAATGAATTAGAATGGATCGTGCGAATGAATTAGAATGGATCGTACGAATGAATTAGAATGGATCGTGCTAATGAATTAGAATTGATCGAACGAATGAATTAGCATGGATCGTGCTAATGAATTAGAATGGAACGTACGAATGAATTAGAATGGATCGTGTGAAAGAATTAGAATGGATTGTATGAATGAATTAGAATGAATTCGTACGATCCATTTGAATTCATTCGCACGATCCATTCTAATTCATTCATACGATCCATTCTAATTCATTCATACAATCCATTCTAATTCTTTCACACGATCCATTGTAATTCATTCGTAGGATCCATTCTAATTCATTCGTACAATCTATTCTATTTCATTCGTACGATCCATTCTTACTCATTCGTATGATCCATTCTAATTCATTCGGACGAATGTATCCATTCTAATTTATTCGTACGATCCATTCTAATTCATTCGTATGATCCATTCTAATTCATTCGTACGATCCATTCTAATTCATTCGTCCGATCCATTCTTATTCATTCGCACGAATGTATCCATTCTAATTCATTCGTACGATCCATTCTAATTCATTCGTACGATCCATTCTAATTCCTTCGTAAGATCCATTCTAATTCATTCGTACGATCCATTCTAATTCATTCGTACGATCCATTCTAATTCATTCGCACGAATGTATCCATTCTAATCCATTCGTACGATCCATTCTAATCCATTCGTACGATCCATTCTAATTCATTCGCATGAATGTAACCATTCTAATTCATTCATTTGATCCATTCTAAATCAATCGTACGATCCATTCTAATTCATTAGCACGATCCATGCTAATTCATTCGTTCGATCAATTCTAATTCATTAGCACGATCCATTCTAATTCATTCGTACGATCCATTCTAATTCATTCGCACGATCCATTCTAATTCATTCATAGGATCCATTCTAATTCATTCATACGATCTATTCTAATTCTTTCGCACGAATATATCCATTCTAATTCATTCGCACGAATGTATCCATTCTAATTCATTCGTACGATCCATTCTAATTCATTCCCACGATCCATTCTAATTCATTCGTACGATCAATTCTAATTCATTCGCACGAATGTATCCATTCTAATTCATTCGTACGATCCATTCTAATTCATTCATAGGATCCATTCTAATTCATTCATACAATTCATTCTAATTCATTCGCACGAATGTATCCATTCTAATTCATTCGTACGATCAGTTCTAATTCATTCACAAAATCTATTCTAATTCATTCATACGATCCATTCTAATTCATTCACACGAATGTATCCATTCTAATTCATTCATACGATCCATTCTAATTCATTCGTACGATCCATTCTAATTCCTTCGTACGATCCATTCTAATTCATTCGTACGATCTATTCTAATACATTCGTACGATCCATTCTAATTCATTCGTACGATCCATTCTAATTCATTCGTATGATCCATTCTAATTCATTCATACAATCCATTCTAATTCTTTCACACGATCCATTCTAATTCATTCGTACGATCCATTCTAATTCATTAGTGCAATCCATTCTATTTCATTCGTGCGATCCATTCTTACTCATTCGTACGATCCATTCTAATTCATTCACACGAATGTGTCTATTCGTACGAATGAATTAGAATAGATTGTACGAATGAATTAGAATGGATCGTACGAATAAATTAGAATGGTTCGTATGAACGAATTAGAATGGATCGTACGAATGAATTAGAATGGATCGTACGAATGAATTAGAATAGATCGTACGAATGAATTAGAATGGATCGTACGAAGGAATTAGAATGGATCGTACGAATGAATTAGAATGGATATATTCGTGCAAATGAATTAGAATGGATCGTATGAATTTATTAGAATGGATCGTATGAGTGAATTAGAATGGATCGTACAAATGAATTAGAATGGATCGTATGAATGAATTAGAATGGATACATTCGTGTGAATGAATTAGAATGGATCGTATGGATCGTATGAATGAATTAGAATAGATTTTGTGAATGAATTAGAACTGATCGTACGAATGAATTAGAATGGATACATGCGTGCGAATGAATTAGAATGGATTGTATGAATGAATTAGAATGGATCCTATGAATGAATTAGAATGGATTGTAC
Organism: Chamaelirium japonicum; assembly: GCA_947650365.1. NCBI lineage: Eukaryota > Viridiplantae > Streptophyta > Magnoliopsida > Liliales > Melanthiaceae > Chamaelirium > Chamaelirium japonicum. The sequence goes on along the minus strand of CANTAL010000126.1, from coordinate 519,763 downwards.
GAATGAATTAGAATGGATACATTCGTGCGAATGAATTAGAATTGATCGTACGAATGAATTAGAATAGATCGTGCGAATGAATTAGAATGGATCGTACGAATGAATTAGAATGGATCGTATGAATGAACTAGAATGGATACATTCGTGTGAATGAATTAGAATGGATCGTACGAATGAATTATAATGGATCGTACGAATGAATTAGAATGGATCTTACGAATGAATTAGAATGGATCGTACGAATGAATTAGAATGGATCGTACGAATGAATTAGAATGGATATATTCGTACGAATGAATTAGAATGGATCGTACGAATGAATTAGAATGGATCGTACGGAATGAATTAGAATGGATATATTTGAACGAATAAATTAGAATGGATCATACGAATGAATTAGAATGGATCGTACGAATGAATTAGAATGGATAGTGCGAATGAATTAGAATCGATCGTACGAATGAATTAGAATGGATCGTACGAATGAATTTGAATGGATCATACGAATGAGTAAGATTGGATCGTACAAATGAATTAGAATGGATCATATGAATGAATTAGAATGGATCGTACGAATAAATTAGAATGGATACATTCGTCCGAATGAATTAGAATAGATCATACGAATGAGTAAGAATGGATTGTACGAATGAAATAGAATAGATTGTACGAATGAATTAGAATGGATCCTACGAATGAATTAGAATGGATCGTGTGAAAGAATTAGAATGGATTGTATGAATGAATTTGAATGGATCGTATGAATGAATTAGAATTGATCGTACGAATGGATTAGAATGGATCATACGAATGAATTAGAATGGATCGTACGAATGAACTAGAATGGATACATTCGTGCGAATGAATTAGAATGGATCGTACGAATGAATTAGAATGGATCGTACGAATGAATTAGAATGGATCTTACGAATGAATTAGAATGGATCGTACGAATGAATTAGAATGGATCGTATAAATGAATTAGAATAGATCGTACGAATGAATTAGAATGGATCGAACGAAGGAATTAGAATGGATCGTACGAATGAATTAGAATGGATCGTACGAATGAATTAGAATGGATCATACGAATAAGTAAAAATGGATCGTACAAATGAAATAGAATGGATTGTACGAATGAATTTGAATGGATCGTACGAATGAATTGGAATGGATCGTGTGAAATAATTAGAATGGATTGTATGAATGAATTAGAATGGATCATATGAATGAATTAGAATGGATCGTGCGAATGAATTCGAATGGATCGTACGAATGAATTAGAATGGATCGTACGAATGAATTAGAATGGATACATTCGTGCGAATGAATTAGAATGGAATCATTCGTGCGAAAGAATTAGAATAGATCGTATGAATGAATTAGAATGGATCCTATGAATGAATTAGAATGGATCGTGCGAATGAATTAGAATGGATCGTACGAATGAATTAGAATGGATCGTGCTAATGAATTAGAATTGATCGAACGAATGAATTAGCATGGATCGTGCTAATGAATTAGAATGGAACGTACGAATGAATTAGAATGGATCGTGTGAAAGAATTAGAATGGATTGTATGAATGAATTAGAATGAATTCGTACGATCTATTCGAATTCATTCGCACGATCCATTCTAATTCATTCATACGATCCATTCTAATTCATTCATACAATCCATTCTAATTCTTTCACACGATCCATTCTAATTCATTCGTAGGATCCATTCTAATTCATTCGTACAATCTATTCTATTTCATTCGTACGATCCATTCTTACTCATTCGTATGATCCATTCTAATTCATTCGTACGATGCATTCTAATTCATTTGTACGATCCATTCTAATTCATTCGTATAATCCATTCTATTTCATTCGTACGAACCATTCTTACTCATTCGTATGATCCATTCTAATTCATTCGCACGAATGTATCCATTCTAATTCATTCATAAAATCCATTCTAATTCATTCCGTACAATCCATTCTAATTCATTCGTACGATCGTACGAATGAATTAGAATGGATCGTACGAATGAATTAGAATAGATTGTGCGAATGAATTAGAATGGATCGTACGAATGAATTAGAATGCATCATACGAATGAGTAAGAATGGATCGTACGAATGAATTAGAATGGATCGTACGAATGAATTAGAATGGATCGTACGAATAAATTAGAATGGATACATTTGTCCGAATGAATTAGAATGGATCATACGAATGAGTAAGAATGGATCGTACGAATGAAATAAAATAGATTGTACGAATGAATTAGAATGGATCCTACAAATGAATTAGAATAGATCGTGTGAAAGAATTAGAATGGATTGTATGAATGAATTAGAATGAATTCGTACGATCCATTCGAATTCATTCGCACGATCCATTCTAATTCATTCAAACGATCCATTCTAATTCATTCATAAAATCCATTCTAATTCTTTCACACGATCCATTCTAATTCATTCGTAGGATCCATTCTAATTCATTCGTACAATCTATTCTATTTCATTCATACGATCCATTCTTACTCATTCGTATGATCCATTCTAATTCATTCGGATGAATGTATCCATTCTAATTTATTCGTACGATCCATTCTAATTCATTCGTACTATCCATTCTAATTCATTCGTACGATCCATTCTTACTCATTCGTATGATCCATTCTAATTCATTCGTACGATCCATTCTAATTCATTCGCACAATCTATTCTAATTCATTCGTTCGATCCATTCTAATTCATTCGTACGATCGTACAAATGAATTAGAATGGATTGTACGGAATGAATTAGAATGGATTTTATGAATGAATTAGAATGGATACATTCGTGCGAATGAATTAGAATGGATCATACGAATGAGTAAGAATGGATCGTACGAATGAAATAGAATGGATTATACGAATGAATTAGAATGGATCGTACAAATGAATTAGAATGCATCGTACGAATGAATTAGAATGGATCATACGAATGAGTAAGAATGGATCGTACGAATGAAATAGAATAGATTGTACGAATGAATTAGAATGGATCCTACGAATGAATTAGAATGGATCGTGTGAAAGAATTAGAATGGATTGTATGAATGAATTAGAATGGATCGTATGAATGAATTAGAATGGATCGTGCGAATGAATTCGAATAGATCGTACGAATTCATTCTAATTCATTCATACAATCCATTCTAATTCTTTCACACGATCTATTCTAATTCATTCGTACGTTCCATTCTAATTCATTAGCACGATCCATGCTAATTCATTCGTTCGATCAATTCTAATTCATTAGCACGATCCATTCTAATTCATTCGTACGATCCATTCCAATTCATTCGCACGATCCATTCTAATTCATTCATAGGATCCATTCTAATTCATTCATACGATCTATTCTAATTCTTTCTCACGAATGTATCCATTCTAATTCATTCGCACGAATGTATCCATTCTAATTCATTCGTACGATCCATTCTAATTCATTCGTACGATCCATTCGAATTCATTCGCATGATCCATTCTAATTCATTCATATGATCCATTCTAATTCATTCATACAATCCATTCTAATTCTTTCACACGATCCATTCTAATTCATTCGTACGATCCATTCTAATTCATTCGTACAATCCATTCTATTTCATTCGTACGATCCATTTTTACTCATTCGTACGATTCATTCTTACTCATTCGTATGATCCATTCTAATTCATTCGTATGATCCATTCTAATTCATTCGTACGATCCATTCTAATTCATTCGTACGATCCATTCTAATTCATTCGTACGATCCATTCTACTTCATTCGCACAAATGTATCCATTCTAGTTCATTCGTACGATCCATTTTAATTCATTCGTACGATCCATTCTAATTCATTCGCACGATCCATTCTAATTCATTCGTACGATCCATTCTAATTCATTCATACGATCCATTCTAATTCATTCGTACGATCCATTCTAATTCATTCGTACAATCTATTCTAATTTATTCGTACGAATGGATACATTCGTGTGAATGAATTAGAATGGATCGTACGAATGATTAAGAATGGATCATACGAATGAAATAGAATGGATTGCACGAATGAATTAGAATGGATCGTACGAATGAATTAGAATGGATCGTGTGAAAGAATTAGAATGGATTGTATGAATGAATTAGAATGGATCGTACCAAGGAATTAGAATGGATCGTACGAATGAATTAGAATGGATCGTACGAACGAATTAGAATAGATCGTACAAATAAATTAGAATCGATCGTACGAATGAATTAGAATGGATCGGGTGAAAGAATTAGAATGGATTGTACGAATGAATTAGAATGGATCGTGAGAATGAATTAGAATGGATCGTACGAATGAATTAGAATGGATCGTGCTAATGAATTAGAATTGATCGAACGAATGAATTAGCATGGATCGTGCATTCGTACGATCCATTCTAATTCATTCGTAAGATCCATTCTAATTCATTCGTACGATACATTCTAATTCATTCGTACGATACATTCTAATTTATTCGCACGAATGTATCCATTCTAGTTCATTCGTACAATCCATTCTAATTCATTCGTACGATCCATTCTAATTCATTCGCACGAATATATCCATTCTAGTTCATTCGTATAATCCATTCTAATTCATTCATATGATCCATTCTAATTCATTCGCACGAATGTATCCATTCTAGTTCATTCGTACAATCCATTCTAATTCATTCGTACGATCCATTCTAATTCATTCATACAATCTATTCTAATTCATTCATACAATCCATTCTAATTCTTTCACACGATCCATTCTAATTCATTCGTACGATCCATTCTAATTCATTCGTACAATCCATTCTATTTCATTCGTACGATCCATTCTTACTCATTCGTATGAGCCATTCTAATTCATTCGCACGAATGTATCCATAATGGATTATACGAATGAGTAAGAATGGATCGTACGAATGAAATAGAATGGATTGTGCGAATGAATTAGAATGGACCGTACGAATGAATTAGAATGGATACATTCGTGCGAATGAATTAGAATGGATCGGACGAATGAATTAGAATGGATCATACGAATGAATTAGAATGGATCGTACGAATAAATTAGAATGGATCGTACGAATAAATTAAAATGGATACATTTGTCCGAATGAATTAGAATGGATCATACGAATGAGTAAGAATGGATCGTACGAATGAAATAAAATAGATTGTACGAATGAATTAGAATGGATCCTACGAATGAATTAGAATAGATCGTGTGAAAGAATTAGAATGGATTGTATGAATGAATTAGAATGAATTCATACGATCTATTCGAATTCATTCGCACGATCCATTCTAATTCATTCATATGATCCATTCTAATTCATTCATACAATCCATTCTAATTCTTTCACACGATCCATTCTAATTCATTCGTAGGATCCATTCTAATTCATTCGTACAATCTATTCTATTTCATTCGTACGATCCATTCTTACTCATTCATATGATCCATTCTAATTCATTCGGTCGAATGTATCCATTCTAATTTATTCGTACGATCCATTCTAATTCATTCGTACGATCCATTCTAATTCATTCGTACGATCCATTCTAATTCATTCGTCCGATCCATTCTAATTCATTCGCACGAATGTATCCATTCTAATTCATTCGTAGGATCCATTCTAATTCCTTCGTACGATCCATTCTAATTCATTCGTAAGATCCATTCTAATTCATTCGTACGATCCATTCTAATTCATTTGTACGATCCATTCTAATTCATTCGCACGATCCATTCTAATACATTCATACGATCCATTCTAATTCATTTGCACGAATATATCCATTCTAATTCATTCGTACGATCCATTCTAATTCCTTCGTACGATCCATTTTAATTCATTCGTACGATCTATTCTAATTCATTCGTACGATCCATTCTAATTCATTCGCATGATCCATTCTAATTCATTCATAGGATCTATTCTAATTCATTCATACGATCTATTCTAATTCTTTCGCACGAATGCATCAATTCTAATTCATTCGCACGAATGTATCCATTCTAATTCATTCGTACGATCCATTCTAATTCATTCGTACGATCCATTCTAATTCATTCGTACGATCCTATCTAATTCACTCATACGATCCATTCTAATACATTCATACGATCCATTCTAATTCATTTGCACGAATATATCCATTCTAATTAATTCGTACGATCCATTCTAATTCATTCGTATGATCCATTCTAATTTATTCACACGAATGTATCCATTCTAATTCATTCGTACGAAACCATTCTAATTCATTCGTACGATCCATTCTAATACATTCATAAGATCCATTCTAATTCATTTGCACGAATATATCCATTCTAATTCATTCGTACGATCAATTCTAATTCCTTCGTACGATCCATTCTAATTCATTCGTACGATCTATTCTAATTCATTCGTACGATCCATTCTAATTCATTCGTACGATCCATTCTAATTCCTTCGTACGATCCATTCTAATTCATTCGCACGAATGTATCCATTCTAGTTCATTCGTACGATCCATTCTAATTCATTCGTACGATCCATTCTAATTCATTCATACGATCTATTCTAATTCATTCATACAATCCATTCTAATTCTTTCACAGGATCCATTCTAATTCATTCGTATGATCCATTCTAATTCATTCGTACGATCCATTCTAGTTCGTTTGTACGATCTAGTCTAATTCATACGTACAATCCATTCTATTTCATTCGTACGATCCATTCTTACTCATTCGTATGATCCATTCTAATTCATTCGCACGAATGTATCCATTCTAATTCATTCGCACGAATGTATCCATTCTAATTCATTCATACAATCCATTCTAATTCATTCCGTATGATCCATTCTAATTCATTCGTACGATCGTACAAATGAATTAGAATGGATCGTACGAATGAATTAGAATAGATTGTACGAATGAATTAGAATGGATCCTACGAATGAATTAGAATGGATCGTGTGAAAGAATTAGAATGGATCGTACAAATGAATTAGAATTGATTAGAATGGATCGTGCGAATGAATTAGAATGGATCGTACGAATGAATTAGAATGGATTGTATGAATGAATCAGAATGGATCTTACGAATGAATTAGAATGGATCCTACGAATGAATTAGAATGGATCCTACGAATGAATTAGAATAGATACATTCGTGCGAATGAATTAGAATGGATCGGACGAATGAATTAGAATGGATCGTACGAATGAATTAGAATGGATCGTACGAATGAATTAGAATGGATCGTACGAATAAATTAGAATTGATACATTCGTCCGAATGAATTAGAATGGATCATACGAATGAGTAAGAATGGATCGTACGAATGAAATAGAATAGATTGTACGAATGAATTAGAATGGATCCTACGAATGAATTAGAATGGATCGTGTGAAAGAATTAGAATGGATTGTATGAATAAATTAGAATGGATCGTATGAATGAATTAGAATGGATCGTGCGAATGAATTCGAATGGATCGTATGAATTCATTCTAATTCATTCATACAATCCATTCTAATTCTTTCACACGATCTATTCTAATTCATTCGTAGGATCCATTCTAATTCATTCGTACAATCTATTCTATTTCATTCGTACGATCCATTCTTACTCATTCGTATGATCCATTCTAATTCATTCGGACGAATGTATCTATTCTAATTTATTCGTACGATCCATTTTAATTCATTCGTACGATACATTCTAATTCATTCGTACGATCCATCCTAATTCATTCGTCCGATCCATTCTAATTCATTCGCACGAATGTATCCATTCTAATTCATTCGTACGGTCCATTCTAATTCATTCGCACAATCCATTCTATTTCATTCGTACGATCTATTCTTACTCATTCGTATGATCCATTATGGATACATTTGTGCGAATGAATTAGAATGGATCATACGAATGACTAAGAATGGATCGTACGAATGAAATAGAATGGATTGTGCGAATGAATTAGAATGGATCGTACGAAAGAATTAGAATGGATTGTATGAATGAATTAGAATAGATCGTATGAATGAATTAGAATGGATCGTACGAATGAATTAGAATGGATCATACGAATAAACTAGAATCGATACATTCGTGCGAATGAATTAGAATGGATCGTACGAATGAATTAAAATGGATCGTACGAATGAATTAGAATGGATCTTACGAATGAATTAGAATGGATCGTGCGAATGCACGATCCATGCTAATTCATTCGTTCGATCAATTCTAATTCATTAGCACGATCCATTCTAATTCATTCGTACGATCCATTCTAATTCATTCGCACGATCCATTCTAATTTATTTGTACGATCCATTCTAATTCTTTCACACGATCCATTCTAATTCATTCGTACGATCCATTCTAATTCATTCGAACGATCTATTCTAATTCATTCGTACGATCCATTCTAATTCATTCGTACGATCCATTCTAATTCCTTCGTACGATCCATTCTAATTCATTCATACAATCCATTCTAATTCTTTCACACGATCCATTCTAATTCTTTCGCACGATCCATTCTAATTCATTCGTACGAGCCATTCTTACTCATTCGTACGATCCATTCTAATTCATTCACACGAATGTATCCATTCGTACGAATGAATTAGAATAGATTGTACGAATGAATTAGAATGGATCGTACGAATGAATTAGAATGGATCGTATGAATGAATTAGAATGGATTGTACGAATGAATTAGAATGGATCGTGCGAATGAATTAGAATGGATTGTACGAATGAATTAGAATGGACCGTACGAATGAACTAGAATGGATACATTCGTGGGAATGAATTAGAATGGATCGTACGAATGAATTAGAATGGATCCTACGAATGATTCGTACGAATGAATTAGAATGGATCGTGTGAAAGAATTTGAATGGATTGTATGAATGAATTAGAATAGATCGTATGAATGAATTAGAATGGATCGTACGAATGAATTAAAATGGATCGTACGAATGAACTAGAATGGATACATTCGTGCGAATGAATTAGAATGGATCGTACGAATGAATTAGAATGGATCTTACGAATGAATTAGAATGGATCGTACGAATGCATGATCCATGCGAATGAATTAGAATAGATCGTACGAATGAACTAGAATGGATACATTTGTGCGAATGAATTAGAATGGATCGTACAAATGAATTAGAATGGATCGTACAAATGAAATAGAATGGATCGTCCGAATGAATTAGAATGGATCGTACGAATGAATTAGATTGGATACATTCGTGCGAATGAATTAGAATGGATCGGACGAATGAATTAGAATGGATCGTACGAATGAAATTGAATGGATCGTGCGAATGAATTAGAATGGATCGTGCCAATGAGTAAGAATGGATCGTACGAATGAAATTGAATGGATTGTGCGAATGAATTAGAATGGATCATACGAATGAATTAGAATGGATCGTACGAATTAATTAGAATGGATACATTCGTGCGAATGAATTAGAATGGATTGTATGAATGAATTAGAATGGATCGTACGAATGAATTAGAATGGATCATACGAATTAATTAGAATGGATCAAACGAATGAATTAGAATGGATCGTACGAATGAATTAGAATGGATCGTACGAATGGATTGTATGAATGAATTAGAATGAATTCGTACGATCCATTCGAATTCATTCGCACGATCCATTCTAATTCATTCATACGATCCATTCTAATTCATTCATACAATCCATTCTAATTCTTTCACACGATCCATTCTAATTCATTCGTAGGATCCATTCTAATTCATTCGTACAATCTAGTCTATTTCATTCGTACGATCCATTCTTACTCATTCGTATGATCCATTCTAATTCATTTGGACGAATGTATCCATTCTAATTATTCGTACGATCCATTCTAATTCATTCGTACGATCTATTCTAATTCATTCGTACGATCCATTCTAATTCATTCATACGATCTATTCTAATTCATTCATATAATCCATTCTAATTCTTTCACACGATCCATTCTAATTCATTCGTACGATCCATTGTAATTCATTCGCACAATCCATTCTATTTCATTCGTACGATCCATTCTTACTCATTCGTATGACCCATTCTAATTCATTCGCACGAATGTATCCATAATGGATCATACGAATGAGTAAGAATGGATCGTACAAATGAAATAGAATAGATTGTGCGAATGAATTAGAATGGACCGTACGAATGAATTAGAATGGATACATTCGTGCGAATGAATTAGAATGGATCGGACGACTGAATTAGAATGGATTGTACGAATGAATTAGAATGGATCGTTCGAATGAATTAGAATGGATCGTACGAATAAATTAGAATGGATACATTCGTCCGAATGAATTAGAATGGATCATACGAATGAGTAAGAATGGATCGTACGAATGAAATAGAATAGATTGTACGAATGAATTAGAATGGATTCATACGAATGAATTAGAATGGATCGTACCAATGAGTAAGAATGGATCGTACGAATGAAATAGAATGGATTGTGCGAATGAATTAGAATGGATCAAATGAATGAATTAGAATGGATTGTACGAATTAATTAGAATGGATACATTCGTGCGAATGAATAAGAATGGATTGTATGAATAAATTAGAATGGATCGTACGAATGAATTAGAATGGATCATACGAATTAATTAGAATGGATCATACGAATGAATTAGAATGGATTGTACGAATGAATTAGAATGGATACATTCGTGCGAATGAATTAGAATGGATTGTGCGAATGAATTAGAACAGATCGTGCGAATGAATTAGAATGGATCGTACGAATGAATTAGAATGGATCGTGCGAATGAATTAGAATGGATCGTACGAATGAATTAGAATGGATACATTTGTGCGAATGAATTAGAATGGATCGTACGAATGAATTAGAATGGATCGTATGAATGAATTAGAATAGATTGTACGAATGAATTAGAATGGATCGTGCGAATGAATTAGAATGGATCATACGAATGAATTAGAATGGATCGTACGAATGAACTAGAATGGATACATTCGTGCGAATGAATTAGAATGGATCGTACGAAAAAATTTGAATGGATCGTACGAATGAATTAGAATGGATCGTACGAATGAATTAGAATGGATCGTACGAATGAATTAGAATGGATACATTCGTGCGAATGAATTAGAATGGATCGGACGAATGAATTAGAATGGATCGTACGAATGAATTAGAATGAATCGTGCGAATGAATTAGAATGGATCGTATGAATGAATTAGAATGGATCGTATGAATGAATTAGAATGGATCATACGAATGAATTAGAATATTTCGTACGAATAAATTAGAATGGATCGTACGAATAAATTAGAATGGATACATTCGTCCGAATGAATTAGAATGGATCATACGAATGTGTAAGAATGGATCGTACGAATGAAATAGAATAGATTGTACGAATTAATTAGAATGGATCCTACGAATGAATTAGAATGGATCGTGTGAAAGAATTAGAATGGATTGTATGAATGAATTAGAATGGATCGTATGAATGAATTAGAATGGATCGTGCGAATGAATTCGAATGGATCGTACGAATTCATTCTAATTCATTCATACAATCCATTCTAATTCTTTCACACGATCTATTCTAATTCATTCGTAGGATCTATTCTAATTCATTTGTACAATCTATTCTATTTCGTTCGTACGATCCATTCTTACTCATTTGTATGATCCATTCTAATTCATTCGGACGAATGTATCCATTCTAATTTATTCGTACGATCCATTCTAATTCATTCGTACGATCCATTCTAATTCATTCGTACGATCCATTCTAATTCATTCGTCCGATCCATTCTAATTCATTCGCACGAATGTATCCATTCTAATTCATTCGTACGGTCCATTCTAATTCATTCGCACAATCCATTCTATTTCATTCGTACGATCCATTCTTACTCATTCGTATGATCCATTATGGATACATTCGTGCGAATGAATTAGAATGGATTATACGAATGAGTAAGAATGGATCGTACGAATGAAATAGAATGGATTGTGCGAATGAATTAGAATAGATCGTACGAATGAATTAGAATGGATCGTGTGAAAGAATTAGAATGGATTGTATGAATGAATTAGAATAGATCGTATGAATGAATTAGAATGGATCGTACGAATGAATTAGAATGGATCGTACGAATGAACTAGAATGGATACATTCGTGCGAATGAATTAGAATGGATCGTACGACTGAATTAGAATGGATCGTACGAATGAATTAGAATGGATCTTACGAATGAATTAGAATGGATCGTACGAATGCACGATCCTTGCGAATGAATTAGAATAGATCGTACGAATGAACTAGAATGGATACATTCGTGCGAATGAATTAGAATGGATCGTACGAATGAATTAGAATGGATCGTACGAATGAATTAGAATGGATACATTCGTGCGAATTAATTAGAATGGATCCTATGAATGAATTAGAATGGATCGTGCGAATGAATTAGAATGGATCGTATGAATGAATTAGATTGGATCGTGCTAATGAATTAGAATTGATCGAACGAATGAATTAGAATGGATACATTCGTGCGAATGAATTAGAATGGATCGGACGAATGAATTAGAATGGATCGTACGAATGAGTAAGAATGGATCGTACGAATAAAATAGAATAGATCGTACCAATGAATTAGAATGGATCGTACGAAGGAATTAGAATGGATCGTACGAATGAATTAGAATGGATATATTCGTGCAAATGAATTAGAATGGATCGTATGAATGTATTACAATGGATTGTATGAGTGAATTAGAATGGATCATACGAATGAATTAGAATGGATCGTATGAATGAATTAGAATGGATACATTCGTATGAATGAATTAGAATGGATCGTATGAATGAATTAGAATAGATTTTGTGAATGAATTAGAACTGATCGTACGAATGAATTAGAATGGATACATTCGTGCGAATGAATTAGAATGGATTGTATGAATGAATTAGAATGGATCGTACGAATTAATTAGAATGGATCGTACGAATGAATTAGAATGGATCGTGCGAATGAATTAGAATGGATCGTACGAATGAATTAGAATGGATACATTTGTGCGAATGAATTAGAATGGATCGTACGAATGAATTAGAATGGATCGTATGAATGAATTAGAATGGATCGTACGAATGAATTAGAATGGATCGTGCGAATGAATTAGAATGGATCGTATGAATGCATTAGAATGGATCGTACGAATGAACTAGAATGGATACATTCGTGCGAATTAATTAGAATGGATCGTACGAATGAATTAGAATGGATCGTACGAATGAATTAGAATGGATATTACGAATGAATTAGAATGGATCGTACGAATGAATTAGAATGGATCGTACGAATGAATTAGAATGGATACATTCGTGCGAATGAATTAGAATGGATCGTACGAATGAATTAGAATGGATCGTACGAATGAATTAGAATGGAACGTACGAATAAATTAGAATGGATACATTTGTCTGAATGAATTAGAATGGATCATACGAATGAGTAAGAATGGAACGTATGAATGAAATAGAATAGATTGTACGAATGAATTAGAATGGATCCTACGAATGAATTAGAATGGATCGTGTGAAAGAATTAGAATGGATTGTATCAATGAATTAGAATGGATCGTATGAATGAATTAGAATGGATCGTGCGAATGAATTCGAATGGATCGTACGAATTCATTCTAATTCATTCATACAATCCATTCTAATTCTTTCACACGATCTATTCTAATTCATTCGTAGGATCCATTCTAATTCATTCATACAATCTATTCTATTTCATTCGTACGATCCATTCTTACTCATTCGTATGATCCATTCTAATTCATTCGGACGAATGTATCCATTCTAATTTATTCGTACGATCCATTCTAATTCATTCGTACGATCCATTCTAATTCATTCGTACGATCCATTCTAATTTATTCGTCCGATCCATTCTAATTCATTCGCACGAATGTATCCATTCTAATTCATTCGTACGGTCCATTCTAATTCATTCGCACAATCCATTCTATTTCATTCGTACGATCCATTCTTACTCATTCGTATGATCCATTATGGATACATTCGTGCGAATGAATTAGAATGGATCATACGAATGAGTAAGAATGGATTGTACGAATGAAATAGAATGGATTGTGTGAATGAATTAGAATGGATCGTACGAATGAATTAGAATGGATCGTGTGAAAGAATTAGAATGGATTGTATGAATGAATTAGAATAGATCGTATGAATGAATTAGAATGGATCGTACGAATGAATTAGAATGGATCGTACGAATAAACTAGAATGGATACATTCGTGCGAATAAATTAGAATGGATCGTATGAATGAATTAGAATGGATCGTACGAATGCACGATCCATGCGAATAAATTAGAATAGATCGTATGAATGAACTAGAATGGATACATTCGTGCGAATGAATTAGAATGGATCGTACGAATGAATTAGAATGGATCGTACGAATGAATTAGAATAGATCTTACGAATGAATTAGAATGGATCGTACGAATGAATTAGAATGGATCGTACGAATGAATTAGAATGGATACATTCGTGCGAATGAATTAGAATGGATCGGACGAATGAATTAGAATGGATCTTACGAATGAATTAGAATGGATCATACGAATGAATTAGAATGGATCGTACGAATAAATTAGAATGGATACATTCGTCCGAATGAATTAGAATGGATCATACGAATGAGTAAGAATGGATCGTACGAATGAAATAGAATAGATTGTACGAATGAATTAGAATGGATTCGTACAAATGAATTAGAATGGATACATTCATCCGAATGAATTAGAATGGATCGTACCAATGAGTAAGAATGGATCGTACGAATGAAATAGAATGGATTGTGCGAATGAATTAGAATGGATCATACGAATGAATTAGAATGGATCGTACGAATTAATTAGAATGGATACATTCGTGCGAATGAATAAGAATGGATTGTATGAATGAATTAGAATGGATTGTGCGAGTGAATAAGAACAGATCGTGCGAATGAATTAGAATGGATCGTACGAATGAATTAGAATGGATCGTGCGAATGAATTAGAATGGATCGTACGAATGAATTAGAATGGATACATTTGTGCGAATTAATTAGAATGGATCGTACGAATGAATTAGAATGGATCGTACGAATGAATTACAATGGATCTTACGAATGAATTAGAATGGATCGTACGAATGAATTAGAATGGATCGTACGAATGAATTAGAATGGATACATTCATGCGAATGAATTAGAATGGATCGGATGAATGAATTAGAATGGATCGTACGAATGAATTAGAATGGATCAAATGAATGAATTAAAATGGTTACATTCATGCGAATGAATTAGAATGGATCGTACAAATGGATTAGAATGGATCGTACGAATGGATTAGAATGGATACATTCGAGCGAATGAATTAGAATAGATCGTATGAATGAATTAGAATGGATCCTATGAATGAATTAGAATGGATCGTGCGAATGAATTAGAATGGATCATACGAATGAATTAGAATGGATACATTTGTGCGAATGAATTAGAATGGATCGTACGAATGAATTACTATGGATCGTATGAATGAATTAGAATGGATCGTACGAATGAATTAGAATGGATCGTGCGAATGAATTAGAATGGATCGTACGAATGAATTATAATGGATACATTCGTGCGAATGAATTAGAATGGATCGGACGAATGAATTAGAATGGATCGTACGAATGAATTAGAATGGATCAAATGAATGAATTAAAATGGTTACATTCATGCGAATGAATTAGAATGGATCGTACGAATGGATTAGAATGGATCGTACGAATGGATTAGAATGGATACATTCGAGCGAATGAATTAGAATAGATCGTATGAATGAATTAGAATGGATCCTATGAATGAATTAGAATGGATCGTGCGAATGAATTACAATGGATCGTACAAATAAATTAGAATGGATACATTCGTACGAATGAATTAGAATGGATCGGACGAATGTATTAGAATGGATCGTACGAATGAATTAGAATGGATCAAATGAATGAATTAGAATGGTTACATTCATGCGAATGAATTAGAATGGATCGTACGAATGGATTAGAATGGATCGTACGAATGGATTAGAATGGATACATTCGAGCGAATGAATTAGAATGGATCGTACGAATGAATTAGAATGGATACATTTGTGCGAATGAATTAGAATGGATCGTACGAATGAATTAGAATGGATCGTATGAATGAATTAGAATGGATCGTACGAATGAATTAGAATGGATCGTGCGAATGAATTAGAATGGATCGTACGAATGAATTAGAATGGATCGTACGAATGAACTAGAATGGATACATTCATGCGAATGAATTAGAATGGATCGTACGAATGAATTAGAATGTATCGCACGAATGAATTAGAATGGATCTTACGAATGAATTAGAATGGATCGTACGAATGAATTAGAATGGATACATTTGTACGAATGAATTAGAATGGATCGTTCGAATGAATTAGAATGGATTGTACGAATGAATTAGAATGGATCGTACGAATGAACTAGAATGGATACATTCGTGCGAATGAATTAGAATGGATCGTACGAATGAATTAGAATGGATCGTACGAATGAATTAGAATGGATCGTACGAATGAATTAGAATGGATACATTCGTGCGAATGAATTAGAATGGATCGGACGAATGAATTAGAATGGATCGTACGAATGAATTAGAATGGATCGTACGAATGAATTAGAATGAATCGTACAAATAAATTAGAATGGATATATTCGTCCGAATGAATTATAATGGATCATACGAATGAGTAAGAATGGATCGTACGAATGAAATAGAATAGATTGTACGAATGAATTAGAAAGGATTCGTACGAATGAATTAGAATGGATACATTCGTGCGAATGAATTAGAATGGATCGTACCAATGAGTAAGAATGGATCGTACGAATGAAATAGAATGGATTGTGCGAATGAATTAGAATGGATCGTACGAATGAATTAGAATGGATCGTGTGAAAGAATTAGAATGGATTGTATGAATGAATTAGAATAGATCGTACGAATGAATTAGAATCGATCGTATGAGTGAATTAGAATGGATACGAAGGAATTAGAATGGATCGTACGAAGGAATTAGAATGGATCATAAGAATGAAATAGAATGGATCGTACGAAGGAATTAAAATGGATCGTAAGAATGAATTAGAATGGATCGTTCTAATGAATTAGAATTGATCGAACGAATGAATTAGCATGGATCGTGCTAATGAATTAGAATGGATCGTACGAATGAATTAGAATGGATCGTGCGAATAAATTAGAATGGATCGTACGAATGAATTAGAATGGATACATTTGTGCGAATGAATTAGAATGGATCGTACGAATGAATTAGAACAGATTGTTCGAATGAATTAGAATAGATCGTACGAATGAGTTAGAATGGATGCATTTGTGCGAATCAATTAGAATGGATCGTATGAATGAATTAGAATAGATTGTGCGAATGAATTAGAATGGATCGTACGAATGAATTAGAATGGATCGTACGAATGAACTAGAATGGATAGTGCGAATGAATTAGAATCGATCATACGAATGAAGTAGAATGGATCGTACGAATGAATTAGAATGGATCATACGAATGAGTAAGAATGGATCGTACGAATAAATTAGAATGGATCGTACGAATGGATCGTATGAATGAATTAGAATGGATCGTGCGAATGAATTCAAATGGATCGTACGAATTCATTCTAATTCATTCATACAATCCATTCTAATTCTTTCACACGATCCATTCTAATTCATTCGTACGTTCCATTCTAATTCATTAGCACAATCCATGCTAATTCATTCGTTCGATCAATTATAATTCATTAGCACGATCCATTCTAATTCATTCGTACGATCCATTCTAATTTATTCGCACGATCCATTCTAATTCATTCATAGGATCCATTCTAATTCAATAATACGATCTATTCTAATTCTTTCGCACAAATGTATCCATTCTAATTCATTCGCACGAATGTATCCATTCTAATTCATTCGTACGATCCATTATAATTCATTCGTACGATCCATTCTAATTCATTCGTACGATCCATTCTAATTCATTCGTACGATCAATTCTAATTCATTCGCACGAATGTATCCATTCTAATTCATTCGTACATACGATCCATTCAAATTCATTCGCACGAATGTATCCATTCTAATTCATTTATATAATCCATTCTATTTCATTCGTACGATCCATTCTTACTCATTCGTATGATCCATTCTAATTCATTCGCACGAATGTATCCATTCTAATTCATTCGTACGATCCTTTCTAATTCATTCGCACAATCCATTCTATTTCATTCGTACAATCCATTCTTACTCATTCGTACGATCCATTCTAATTCCTTCGTACGATCCATTATATTTCATTCGTATGATCCATTCTAATTCCTTCGTACGATCCATTCTAATTCCTTCGTATCCATTCTAATTCACAAAAACGATCCATTCTAATTCATTCGTACGATCCATTCAAATTCATTTGCACGAATATATCCATTCTAATTCATTCGCACGATCTATTCTAATTCATTCACACGATCCATTCTAATTCATTCGTACGATCCATTCTAATTCCTTCGTACGATCCATTCTAATTCATTCGTACGATCTATTCTATTTTATTCGTACGATCCATTCTTACTCATTCGTACGATCCATTCTAATTCATTCGTCTGATCCATTCTAATTCTTTCGCACGAATGAATCCCTTCTAATTCATTCGTTCGATCAATTCTAATTCATTAGCATGATCCATTCTAATTCATTCGTACGATCCATTCTAATTCATTCGCACGATCCATTCTAATTCATTCATAGGATCCATTCTAATTCATTCATATGATCTATTCTAATTCTTTCGCACGAATGTATCCATTCTAATTCATTCGCACGAATGTATCCATTCTAATTCATTCGTACGATAGATTCTAATTCATTCGTACGATCCATTCTAATTCATTAATATGATCCATTCTAATTCATTCGTACGATCCATTCTAATTCATATGCACAAAGGTATCCATTCTAATCCATTCGTAGGATCCATTCTAATCCATTCGTACGATCCATTCTAATTCATTCGTACGATCCATTCTAATTCATTCGCTCGAATGTATCCATTCTAATCCATTCGTACGATCCATTCTAATCCATTCGTACGATCCATTCTAATTCATTCGCATGAATGTAACCATTCTAATTCATTCATTTGATCCATTCTAATTCATTCGTACGATCCATTCTAATTCATTCGTAAGATCCATTCTAATTCATTTGTACGATCCATTCTAATTCATTCGCACGATCCATTCTAATTCATTCGCACGAATGTATCCGTTCTAGTTCATTCGTACGATCCATTCTAATTCATTCGTACGATCCATTCTAATTCATTCGCACGATCCATTCTAATTCATTCGTACGATCAATTCTAATTCATTCGTGCAATCCATTCTATTTCATTCGTACGATCCATTCTTACTCATTCGTACGATCCATTCTAATTCATTCACACGAATGTATCCATTCGTACGAATGAATTAGAATAGATTGTACGAATGAATTAGAATGGATCGTACGAAGGAATTAGAATGGATCGTACGAATGAATTAGAATGGATCGTACGAATGAATTAGAATGGATCGTACGAAGGAATTAGAATGGATCGTACGAATGAATTAGAATGGATCGTACGATTGAATTAGAATGGATCATACGAATGAGTAAGAATGGATCGTATGAATGAATTAGATTGGATCGTACGATCCATTCTAATTCATTAGCATGGATCGTGCTAATGAATTAGAATAGAATATATGAATGAATTAGAATGGATCGTAGAATGGATCGTACGAATGAATTAGAATAGATCATAGGAATGAATTAGAATGGATCGTGCAAATGTATTAGAATGGATACATTCGTGCGAATGAATTAGAATGGATTGTGCGAATGAATTAGAATGGATCGTACGAATAAATTAGAATAGATATATTTGAACGAATAAATTAGAATGGATCATACGAATGAATTAGAATGGATCGTACGAATGAATTAGAATGGATAGTGCGAATGAATTAGAATCGATCGTACGAATGAATTAGAATGGATCGTACGAATGAATTAGAATGGATCATACGAATGAGTAAGAATGGATCGTACGAATGAATTAGAATGGATCGTACGAATGAATTAGAATGGATCGTGCGAATGAATTCGAATGGATCGTACGAATTCATTCTAATTCATTCATACAATCCATTCTAATTCTTTCACACGATCCATTCTAATTCATTCGTACGTTCCATTCTAATTCATTAGCACGATCCATGTTAATTCATTCATTCGATCAATTCTAATTCATTAGCACGATCCATTCTAATTCATTCGTACGATCCATTCTAATTCATTCGCACGATCCATTCTAATTCATTCATAGGATCCATTCTAATTCATTCATACGATCTATTCTAATTCTTTCGCACGAATGTATCCATTCTAATTCATTCGCACGAATGTATCCATTCTAATTCATTCGTACGATCCATTCTAATTCATTCGTACGATCCATTCTAATTCATTCGTACGATCCATTCTAATTCATTCGCACAATCCATTCTATTTCATTCGTACGATCCATTCTTACTCATTCGTATGATCCATTATGGATACATTCGTGCGAATGAATTAGAATGGATCATACGAATGAGTAAGAATGGATCGTACGAAAGAAATAGAATGGATTGTGCAAATGAATTAGAATGGATCGTACGAATGAATTAGAATGGATCGTGTGAAAGAATTAGAATGGATTGTATGAATGAATTAGAATAGATCGTATGAATGAATTAGAATGGATCGTACGAATGAATTAGAATGGATCGTACGAATGAATTAGAATGGATCGTACGAATGAATTAGAATTGATACATTCGTGCGAATGAATTAGAATGGATACATTCGTGCGAAAGAATTAGAATAGATCGTATGAATGAATTAGAATGGATCCTATGAATGAATTAGAATGGATCGTGCGAATGAATTAGAATGGATCGTACGAATGAATTAGAATGGATCGTGCTAATGAATTAGAATTGATCGAACGAATGTATTAGAATGGATACATTCGTGCGAATGAATTAGAATGGATCGAACGAATGAATTAGAATGGATCGTACGAATGAGTAAGAATGGATCGTACGATTGAATTAGAATAGATCGTACGAATGAATTAGAATGGATCGTACGAAGGAATTAGAATGGATCGTACGAATGAATTAGAATGGATATATTCGTGGAAATGAATTAGAATGGATCGTATAAATATATTAGAATGGATCGTATGAGTGAATTAGAATGGATCGTACGAATGAATTAGAATGGATCGTATGAATGAATTAGAATGGATACATTCGTGTGAATGAATTAGAATGGATCGTATGAATGAATTAGAATAGATTTTGTGAATGAATTAGAACTGATCGTACGAATGAATTAGAATGGATACATTCGTGCGAATGAATTAGAATGGATTGTATGAATGAATTAGAATGGATCCTATGAATAAATTAGAATGGATCGTGCAAATAAATTAGAATGGATCGTACAAATGAACTAGAATGGATACATTCGTGCGAATGAATTAGAATGGATCGTACGAATGAATTAGAATGGATCTTACGAATGAATTAGAATGGATCGTACGAATGAATTAGAATGGATCGTACGAATAAATTAGAATGGATACATTCATGCGAATGAATTAGAATGGATCGGACGAATGAATTAGAATGGATCGTACGAATGGATTAGAATGGATCGTACGATTGGATTAGAATGGATACATTCGAGCGAATGAATTAGAATGGTTCGTACGAATGAATTAGAATGGATCCTACGAATGGATTAGAATGGATACCTTTGTGCATATGAATTAGAATGGATCGTACGAATGAATTAGAACGGATCATATTAATGAATTAGAATGGATCGTATGAATGAATTAGAATGGATCATATTAATGAATTAGAATGGATCGTACGAATGAATTAGAATGGATACATTCGTGCGAATGATTAGAATGGATCGTGCGAATCAATTAGACTGGATCGTGCGAATGAATAAGAATAGATCATACGGATGAATTAGAATGGATCGTCCGAATTAATTAGAATGGATACATTCGTGCGAATGAATTAGAATGGATTGTATGAATGAATTAGAATGGATCGTACGAATGAATTAGATCATACGAAGTAATTAGAATGGATCATACGAATGAATTAGAATGGATCGTACGAATGAATTAGAATGGATCGTACGAATGAATTAGAATGGATACATTCGTGCGAATGAATTAGAATGGATTGTGCGAATGAATAAGAACAGATCGTGCGAATGAATTAGAATGGATCGTACGAATGAACTAGAATGGATACATTCGTGCAAATCAATTAGAATGGATCGTACGAATGAATTAGAATGGATCGTACGAATGAATTAGAATGGATCTTACGAATGAATTAGAATGGATTGTACGAATGAATTAGAATGGATCGTACGAATGAATTAGAATGGATACATTCATGCGAATGAATTAGAATGGATCGGACGAATGAATTAGAATGGATCGTATGAATGAATTAGAATGGATCGTACGAATGAATTAGAATAGATCATAGGAATAAATTAGAATGGATACATTCGTCCGAATGAATTAGAATGGATCATACGAATGAGTAAGAATGGATCGTACGAATGAAATAGAATAGATTGTACGAATGAATTAGAAAGGATCCTATGAATGAATTAGAATGGATCGTGTGGAAGAATTAGAATGGATTGTATGAATGAATTAGAATGGATCGTGCGAATGAATTCGAATAGATCGTACGAATTCATTCTAATTCATTTATACAATCCATTCTAATTCTTTCACACGATCCATTCTAATTCATTCGTACGTTCCATTCTAATTCATTATAGTTCATTCATACAATCCATTCTAATTCTTTCACACGATCCATTCTAATTCATTCGTACGTTCCATTCTAATTCATTAGCATGATCCATGCTAATTCATTCGTTCGATCAATTCTAATTCATTAGCACGATTCATTCTAATTCATTCGTACGATCCATTCTAATTCATTCGCATGATCCATTCTAATTCATTCATAGGATCCATTCTAATTCATTCATACGATCTATTCTAATTCTTTCGCATGAATGTATCCATTCTAATTCATTCGCATGAATGTATCCATTCTAATTCATTTGTACGATCCATTCTAATTCATTCGTACGATCCATTCTTACTCATTCGTACGATCCATTCTAATCCATTCGTACGATCCATTCTAATCCATTCGTACGATCCATTCTAATTCATTCGCATGAATGTAACCATTCTAATTCATTCATTTGATCCATTCTAATTCATTCGTACGATCCATTCTAATTCATTCGTCCGATCCATTCTAATTCATTCGCACAAATGTATCCATTCTAATTCATTCGTACGATCCATTCTAATTCATTCGTACGATCCATTCTAATTCATTCGTAAGATCCATTCTAATTCATTCATACGATCCATTCTAATTCATTCGTATGATCCATTCTAATTCATTCGCACGAATGTATCCATTCTAGTTCATTCGTACGATCCATTCTAATTCATTCGTATGATCCATTCTAATTAATTCGCACAATCCATTCTAATTCATTCGTATGATCAATTCTAATTCATTCGCACGAATGTATCCATTCTAATTCATTCGTACGATACTGAATTAGAATGGATCGTACGAATGAATTAGAATGGATACCTTTGTGCATATGAATTAGAATGGATACCTTTGTTCATTCATACGATTCATTCTATTTCATTAGCACGATCCATGCTAATTCATTCGTTCGATCAATTCTAATTCATTAGCACGATCCATTCTAATTTATTCGTACGATCCATTCTAATTCATTCGCACGATCCATTTTAATTCATTCATAGGATCCATTCTAATTCATTCATACGATCTATTCTAATTCTTTCGCACGAATGTATCCATTCTAATTCTTTTTTTTTGCAATTTTATCCATTCTAATTCATTCGCACGAATATATCCATTCTAATTCATTCGTATGATCCATTCTAATTCATTCGTACGATCCATTCGAATTCATTCGCACGATCCATTCTAATTCATTCATATGATCCATTCTAATTCATTCATACAATCCATTCTAATTCTTTCACACGATCCATTCTAATTCATTCGTACGATCCATTCTAATTCATTCGTATAATCCATTCTATTTCATTCGTACGGTCCATTCTTACTCATTCGTATGATCCATTCTAATTCATTCGTATGATCCACTCTAATTCATTCGTACGATCCATTCTAATTCATTCGTACGATCCATTCTAATTCATTCGCACGAATGTATCCATTCTAGTTCATTCGTACGATCCATTCTAATTCATTCGAACGATCCATTCTAATTCATTCGCACGATCCATTCTAATTCATTCGTACGATCCATTCTAATTCATTCGTACGATCCATTCTAATTCATTCGTACAATCTATTCTAATTCATTCGTACGAATGGATACATTCGTGTGAATGAATTAGAATGGATCGTACGAATGAGTAAGAATGGATCATACGAATGAAATAGAATGGATTGCACGAATGAATTAGAATGGATCGTACGAATGAATTAGAATGGATCGTGTGAAAGAATTAGAATGGATTATATGAATGAATTAGAATGGATCGTACGAAGGAATTAGAATGGATCGTACGAATGAATTAGAATGGATCGTACGAATGAATTAGAATAGATCGTACGAATGAATTAGAATGGATCGTACGAATGAATTAGAATGGATCGTGTGAAAGAATTAGAATGGATCGTACGAAAGAATTAGAATGGATCGTGCGAATGAATTATAATGGATCATACGAATGAATTAGAATGGATCGTGCTAATGAATTAGAATTGATCGAACGAATGAATTAGCATGGATCGTGCATTCGTACGATCCATTCTAATTCATTCGTAAGATCCATTCTAATTCATTCGTACGATCCATTCTAATTCATTCGTACGATCCATTCTAATTCATTCACACGAATGTATCCATTCTAGTTCATTCATACGATCCATTCTAATTCATTCGTACGATCCATTCTAATTCATTCATACGATCTATTCTAATTCATTTATACAATCCATTCTAATTCTTTCACACGATCCATTCTAATTCATTCGTACGATCCATTCTAATTCATTCGCACAATCCATTCTATTTCATTCGTACGATCCATTCTTACTCATTCGTATGATCCATTCTAATTCATTCGCACGAATGTATCCATAATGGATCATACGAATGAGTAAGAATGGATCGTACGAATAAAATAGAATGGATTGTGCGAATGAATTAGAATAGACCGTACGAATGAATTAGAATGGATACATTCGTGCGAATGAATTAGAATGGATCGGACGAATGAATTAGAATGGATCGTACTAATGAATTAGAATGGATCGTACGAATGAATTAGAATGGATCGTACGAATAAATTAGAATGGATATATTCGTCCGAATGAATTAGAATGGATCATACGAATGAGAAAGAATGGATCGTACGAATGAAATAGAATAGATTGTACGAATGAATTAGAATGGATCCTACGAATGAATTAGAATAGATCGTGTGAAAGAATTAGAATGGATTGTATGAATGAATTAGAATGAATTCGTACGATCCATTCGAATTCATTCGCACGATCTATTCTAATTCATTCATACGATCCATTCTAATTCATTCATACAATCCATTCTAATTCTTTCACACGATCCATTCTAATTCATTCGTAGGATCCATTCTAATTCATTCGTATAATCTATTCTATTTCATTCGTACGATCCATTCTTACTCATTCGAATGATCCATTCTAATTCATTCGGACGAATGTATCCATTCTAATTTATTCGTACAATCCATTCTAATTCATTCGTACGATCCATTCTAATTCATTCGTCCGATCCATTCTAATTCATTCGCACGAATGTATCCATTCTAATTCATTCGTACGATCCATTCTAATTCATTCGTATGATCCATTCTAATTCATTCGTAAGATCCATTCTAATTCATTCATACGATCCATTATAATTCATTCGTACGATCCATTCTAATTCATTCGCACGAATGTATCCATTCTAGTTCATTCGTACGATCCATTATAATTCATTCGTACGATCCATTCTAATTCATTCGCACGATCCATTCTAATTCATTCGTACGATCCATTCTAATTCATTCATACGATCCATAGTAATTCATTCGTACGATCCATTCTAATTCATTCGCACAAATGTATCCATTCTAATTCATTCGTACGATCCATTCTAACTCATTCACACGATCCATTCTAATTCATTCGTACGATCCATTCTAATTCATTCGTACAATCCATTCTATTTCATTTGTACAATCCATTCTTACTCATTCGTATGATCCATTCTAATTCATTCGTACGATCCATTCTAATTCATTTGTACGATCCATTCTAATTCATTCGTACAATCCATTCTATTTCATTCGTACGATCCATTCTTACTCATTCGTATGATCCATTCTAATTTATTCGCACGATTGTATCCATTCTAATTCATTCATACAATCCATTCTAATTCATTCTGTACGATCCATTCTAATTCATTCGTACGATCGTACGAATGAATTAGAATGGATCGTACGAATGAATTAGAATAGATTGTGCGAATGAATTAGAATGGATCGTACGAATGAATTAGAATGGATCGTACGAATGAATTAGAATGGATCATACGAATGAGTAAGAATGGATCGTACGAATGAATTAGAATGGATCGTACGAATGAATTAGAATGGATCATACGAATAAATTAGAATGGATACATTCGTCCGAATGAATTAGAATGGATCATACGAATGAGTAAGAATGGATCGTACTAATGAAATAGAATAGATTGTACGAATGAATTAGAATGGATCCTACGAATGATTTAGAATGGATCGTGTGAAAGAATTAGAATGGATTGTATGAATGAATTAGAATGGATCGTATGAATGAATTAGAATGGATCGTGCGAATGAATTCGAATGGATCGTACGAATGAATTAGAATGGATCGTACGAATGAATTAGAATGGATACATTCGTGCGAATGAATTAGAATGGATACATTCGTGCAAAAGAATTAGAATAGATCGTATGAAAGAATTAGAATGGATCCTATGAATGAATTAGAATGGATCGTGCGAATGAATTAGAATGGATCGTACGAATGAATTAGAATGGATCGTGCTAATGAATTAGAATTGATCGAACGAATGAATTAGCATGGATCGTGCTAATTAATTAGAATGGAACGTACAAATGAATTAGAATAGATCGTGTGAAAGAATTAGAATGGATTGTATGAATGTCGTACGAATGAATTAGAATGGATATATTCGTGCAAATGAATTAGAATGGATCATATGAACGTATTAGAATGGATCGTATGAGTGAATTAGAATGGATCGTACGAATGAATTAGAATGGATTGTATGAATGAATTAGAATGGATCGTACGAATGAATTAGAATGGATCATACGAATGAATGAGAATGGAACGTACGAATGAATTAGAATGGATCGTGTGAAAGAATTAGAATGAATTGTATGAATGAATTAGAATGAATTCGTTCGATCAATTCTAATTCGTTAGCACGATCCATTCTAATTCATTCGTACGATCCATTCTAATTCATTCGCACGATCCATTCTAATTCATTCGTACGATCCATTCTAATTCTTTCACACGATCCATTCTAATTCATTCGTACGATCCATTCTAATTCATTCGTACGATCTATTCTAATTCATTCGTACGATCCATTCTAATTCATTCGTACGATCTATTCTAATTCCTTCGTACGATCCATTCTAATTCATTCATACAATCCATTCTAATTCTTTCACACGATCTATTCTAATTCATTCGTATGTTCCATTCTAATTCATTAGCACGATCCATGCTAATTCATTCGTTCGATCAATTCTAATTCATTAGCACGATCCATTCTAATTCATTCGCACGATCCATTCTAATTCATTCATAGGATCCATTCTAATTCATTCATACGATCTATTCTAATTCTTTCGCACGAATATATCTATTCTAATTCATTCGTATGAATGTATCCATTCTAATTCATTCGTACGATCCATTCTAATTCATTCGTACGATCTATTCTAATTCATTCGTAAGATCCATTCTAATTCTTTCACACGATCTATTCTAATTCATTCGTACGATCCATTCTAATTCATTCATACGATCCATTCTAATTCATTCCTACGATCCATTCTAATTCATTCCTATAATCCATTCTAATTCATTCGCCCGATCCATTCTAATTCATTCATACGATCGATTCTATTCGAATGGATCATGCGATCCATTCGAATTAATTCGCACGATCCATTCTAATTCATTCATACGATCCATTCTAATTCATTCATACAATGCATTCTAATTCATTCATACGATCCATTCTAATTCATTTGCACGAATATATCCATTCTAATTCATTCGTACGATCCATTCTAATTCCTTCATACGATCCATTCTAATTCATTCGTATGATCTATTCTAATTCATTCGTACGATCCATTCTAATTCATTCGTACGATCCATTCTAATTCCTTCGTACGATCCATTCTAATTCATTTGTACGATCCATTCTAATTTATTCGTATGATCCATTCTAATTCATTAATATGATCCATTCTAATTCATTCGTACGATCCATTCTAATTCATATGCACAAAGGTATCCATTCTAATATATTCGTAGGATCCATTCTAATTAGTTCATACGGTCCATTCTAATTCATTCGTACGATCCATTCTAATTCATTCGCTCGAATGTATCCATTCTAATCCATTCGTACGATCCATTCTAATCCATTCGTACGATCCATTCTAATTCATTTGCATGAATGTAACCATTCTAATTCATTCATTTGATCCATTCTAATTCATTCGTACGATCCATTCTAATTCATTCGTCCGATCCATTCTAATTCATTCGCACGAATGTATCCATTCTAATTCATTCATACGATCCATTCTAATTCATTCGTACGATCCATTCTAATCAATTCGCCTAAATGTATCCATTCTAATCCATTCGTACGATCCATTCTAATCCATTCGTACGATCCATTCTAATTCATTCGCATGAATGTATCCATTCTAATACATTCACACGATCCATTCTAATTCATTCATACGATCCATTGTAATTCATTCGTATGATCCATTCTAATTCATTCATATGATCTATTCTAATTCATTCGCTCGAATATATCCATCTAATTCATTCGTTCGATCCATTCTAATTCATTCGCACGATCCATTCTAATTCATTCGTATGATCCATTCTAATCCATTCGTACGATCCATTCTAATTCATTCATACGATCCATTCTAATTCATTCGTACGATCCATTCTAATTCATTCGCACGAATGTATCCATTCTAGTTCATTCGTACGATCCATTCTAATTCATTCATACGATCCATTCTAATTCATTCGCACGATCCATTCTAATTCATTCGTACGATCCATTCTAATTCATTCATACGATCCATTCTAATTCATTTGTACGATCCGTTCTAATTCATTCATACCATCCATTCTAATTTATTCGTACGATCCATTCTAATTCACTCATACGATCCATTCTAATATATTCATACGATCCATTCTAATTCATTTGCACGAATATATCCAATCTAATTCATTCGTACGATCCATTCTTATTCCTTCGTACGATCCATTCTAATTCATTCGTACGATCTATTCTAATTCATTCGTATGATCCATTCTAATTCATTCGCACGATCCATTCTAATTCATTCGCACGATCAATTCTAATTCATTCGCACGATCCATTCTAATTCATTCGTACGATCCAGTCTAATTCATTCGCACGATCCATTCTAATTCATTCATATGATCCATTCTAATTCATTCATACGATCCATTCTAATTCATTCCTACAATCCATTCTAATTTATTCGCCCGATCCATTATAATTCATTCATACGATCCATTCTATTCAAATGGATCATGCGATCCATTCGAATTCATTCGCATGATCCATTCTAATTCATTCATACGATCCATTCTAATTCTTTCATATAATGCATTCTAATTCATTCATACGATCCATTCTAATTCATTTGCACGAATATATCCATTCTAATTCATTCGTACGATCCATTCTAATTCCTTCGTACGATCCATTCTAATTCATTCGTACGATCTATTCTAATTCATTCGTACGATCCATTCTAATTCATTCGTACGATCCATTCTAATTCCTTCGTACGATCCATTCTAATTCATTCGTACGATCCATTCTAATTCATTCGTACGATCCATTCTAATTCATTCGTACGATCCATTCTAATTCATTAATATGATCCATTCTAATTCATTCATACTATCCATTCTAATTCATATGCACAAAGGTATCCATTCTAATCCAGTCGTAGGATCCATTCTAATCTATTCGTATGATCCATTCTAATTCATTCGTACGATCCATTCTAATTCATTCGCATGAATGTAACCATTCTAATTCATTCATTTGATCCATTCTAATTCATTCGTACGATCCATTCTAATACATTCGTCCAATCCATTCTAATTCATTCGCACGAATGTATCCATTCTAATTCATTCATACGATCCATTCTAATTCATTCCTACGATCCATTCTAATTCATTCGCACAAATGTATCCATTCTAATTCATTCGTACGATCCATTTTAATTCATTCGCACGATCCATTCTAATTCATTCGTACGATCCATTCTAATTCTTTCACATGATCCATTCTAATTCATTCGTACGATCCATTCTAATACATTCATACGATCCATTCTAATTCATTTGCACGAATATATCCATTCTAATTCATTCGTACGATCCATTCTAATTCATTCGTACGATCTATTCTAATTCATTCGTTCGATCCATTCTAATTCATTCGCATGATCCATTCTAATTTTTTCGTACGATCCATTCTATTTCATTCGTACGATCCATTCTAATTCATTCATACAATCCATTATAATTCTTTCACACGATCTATTCTAATTCATTCGTAGGATCCATTCTAATTCATTTGTACAATCTATTCTATTTTATTCGTACGATCCATTTTTACTCATTCGTATGATCCATTCTAATTCATTTGCACGAACATATCCATTCTAATTCATTCGTACGATCCATTCTAATTCCTTCGTACGATCCATTCTAATTCATTCGTACGATCTATTCTAATTCATTCGCACGATCCATTCTAATTCATTCGTACGATCCATTCTAATTCTTTCACACGATCCATATTAATTCATTCGTACGATCCATTCTAATTCATTCCAGCAATCCATTCTATTTTATTCGTACGATCCATTCTTACTCATTCGTACGATCCATTCTAATTCATTCACACGAATGTATCCATTCGTACGAATGAATTAGAATAGATGGTACGAAAGAATTAGAATGGATCGTACGAATGAATTAGAATGGATCGTACGAAGGAATTAGAATGGATCGTACGAATGAATTAGAATGGATCGTACGAATGAATTAGAATAGATCATACGAATGAATTAGAATGGATTGTACGAAGGAATTAGAATGGATCGTACGAATGAATTAGAATGGATATATTCGTGCAAATGAATTAGAATGGATCGTATGAATGTATTAAAATGGATCGTATGAGTGAATTAGAATGGATCGTACGAATGAATTAGAATGGATTGTATGAATGAATAAGAATGGATCGAACGAATGAATTAGAATGGATCATACTAATTAATTAGAATGGATCATACGAATGAATTAGAATGGATCGTACGAATGAATTAGAATGGATCGTACGAATGAATTAGAATGGATACATTTGTGCGAATGAATTAGAATGGATTATGCGAATGAATAAGAACAGATCGTGCGAATGAATTAGAATGGATCATACGAATGAATTAGAATGGATCGTGCGAATGAATTAGAATGGATCGTACGAATGAATTAGAATGGATACATTTGTGCGAATGAATTAGAATGGATCGTACGAATGAATTAGAATGGATCGTATGAATGAATTAGAATGGATCGTACGAATGAATTAGAATGGATCGTGCGAATGAATTAGAATGGATCGTACGAATGAATTAGAATGGATCGTGTGAAAGAATTAGAATGGATCGTACGAATGAATTAGAATGGATCATGCGAATGAATTAGAATGGATCGTACGAATGAATTAGAATGGATACATTTGTGCGAATGAATTAGAATGGATCGTACGAATGAATTAGAATGGATCGTATGAAAGAATTAGAATGGATCATACGAATGAATTAGAATAGATCGTGCGAATGAATTAGAATGGATCGTACGAATGAATTAGAATGGATCGTACGAATGAACTAGAATGGATACATTCGTGCGAATGAATTAGAATGGATCGTACGAATGAATTAGAATGGATCGTACGAATGAATTAGAATGGATCTTACGAATGAATTAGAATGGATCGTATGAATGAATTAGAATGGATCGTACGAATGAATTAGAATAGATCTTACGAATGAATTAGAATGGATCGTACGAATAAATTAGAATCGAATATATGAATGGTATAGAATGGATACATTCGTGCGAATGAATTAGAATGGATCGAACGAATGAATTAGAATGGATCGTACGAATGAATTAGAATGGATCAAATGAATGAATTAGAATGGTTACATTCATCCGAATGAATTAGAATGGATCATACGAATGAATTAGAATGGATCGTATGAATGAATTAGAATGGCTCATATTAATGAATTAGAATGGATCGTACGAATGAATTAGAATGGATACATTCGTGCGAATAAATTAGAATGGATTGTATTAATGAATTAGAATGGATCGTACTAATGAATTAGAATGGATCGTACGAATGAATTAGAATAGATTGCACGAATGAATTAGAATGGATCGTACGAATGAATTAGAATGGATCGTACGAAGGAATTAGAATGGATCGTATGAATGAATTAGAATAGATCGTACGAATGAATTAGAATGGATCGTACGAAGGAATTAGAATGGATCGTACGAATGAATTATAATGGATCGTACGATTGAATTAGAATGGATCATACGAATGAGTAAGAATGGATCGTATGAATGAATTAGATTGGATCGTACGATTCATTCTAATTCATTAGCATGGATCGTGCTAATGAATTAGAATGGAATATACGAATGAATTAGAATGGATCGTAAATGGATCGTACGAATGAATTAGAATGAATTAGAATGGATCGTACGAATGAATTAGAATAGATCATAGGAATGAATTAGAATGGATCGTGCAAATGAATTAGAATGGATACATTCGTGCGAATGAATTAGAATGGATCGTGCGAATGAATTAGAATGGATCGTACGAATGAATTAGAATGGATATATTTGAACGAATAAATTAGAATGGATCATACGAATGAACTAGAATGGATCGTACGAATGAATTAGAATGGATAGTGCGAAGGAATTAGAATCGATCGTACGAATGAATTAGAATGGATCGTACGAATGAATTAGAATGGATCATACGAATGAGTAAGAATGGATCGTACGAATGAATTAGAATGGATCGTACGAATAAATTAGAATGGATACATTCGTCCGAATGAATTAGAATGGATCATACGAATGAGTAAGAATGGATCGTACGAATGAAATAGAATGGATTATACGAATGAATTAGAATGGATCGTACGAATGAATTAGAATGGATCGTGTGAAAGAATTAGAATGGATTGTATGAATGAATTAGAATGGATCATATGAATAAATTAGAATGGATCGTGCGAATGAATTCGAATGGATCGTACGAATGAATTAGAATGGATCATACGAATGAGTAAGAATGGATCGTACGAATGAATTAGAATGGATCGTACGAATGAATTAGAATGGATCGTACGAATAAATTAGAATGGATACATTCGTCCGAATGAATTAGAATGGATCATACGAATGAGTAAGAATGGATCGTACGAATGAAATATAATAGATTATACGAATGAATTAGAATGGATATATTCGTGCGAATGAATTAGAATGGATCGTGCACGAATGAGTAAGAATAAATTAGAATAGATCATACGAATGAATTAGAATGGATCGTACGAATTAATTAGAATAGATATATTCGTGCAAATGAATTAGAATGGATTAGAATGGATCGTACGAATGGATTAGAATGGGTACATTCGAGCGAATGAATTAGAAAGGATCGTACGAATGAATTAGAATGGATCGTACGAATAAATTAGAATGGATACATTCGTCCGAATGAATTAGAATGGATCATACGAATGAGTAAGAATGGATCGTACGAATGAAATAGAATAGATTGTACGAATGAATTAGAATGGATCCTACGAATGAATTAGAATGGATCGTCTGAATGAATTAGAATGGTTACATTCATGCGAATGAATTAGAATGGATCGTACAAATGGATTAGAATGGATCGTGTGAATGGATTAGAATGGATACATTCAAGCGAATGAATTAGAATGGATCGTACGAATGAATTAGAATGGATCGTACGAATGGATTAGAATGGATCCTATGAATGGATTAGAATGGATACCTTTGTGCATATGAATTAGAATGGATCGTACGAATGAATTAGAATGGATCATATTAATGAAATAGAATGGATCGTACGAATAAATTAGAGTGGATCGTGTGAAAGAATTAGAATGCATTGTATGAATGAATTAGAATGGATCGTATGAATGAATTAGAATGGATCGTGCGAATGAATTCGAATGGATCGCATGATCCATTCGAATAGAATGGATCGTATGAATGAATTAGAATGGATCGGGCGAATGAATTAGAATGGATTGTAGGAATGAATTAGAATGGATCGTATGAATGAATTAGAATGGATCGTATGAATGGATTAGAATGGATTGTGTGAATGAATTAGAATGGATCGTATGAATGAATTAAATGGATCGTACGAATGAATTAGAATGGATCATACGAATGAATTAGAATGGATCATATTAATGAGTAAGAATGGATCGTACGAATAAAATAGAATGGATTGTATGAATGAATTAGAATGGATATATTCGTGCGAATGAATTAGAATGGATCGTACGAATGAATTAGAATGGATCGTACGAATGAATTAGAATGGATCGTATGAATGAATTAGAATGCATCGTACGAAAGAATTAGAATGGATATATTCGTGCGAATGAATTAGAATGGATCTAACGAATGAATTAGACTGGATCGTACGAATGAATTTGAATGGATATATTTGTGCGAATGAATCTAAATGGATTGTATGAATGAATTACAATGGATCGTACGAATGAATTAGAATGGATCGTACGAATGAATTAGAATGGATCAAATGAATGAATTAGAATGGTTACATTCATGCGAATGAATTAGAATGGATCATACGAATGGATTAGAATGGATCGTATGAGTGAATTAGAATGGATACGAAGGAATTAGAATGGATCGTACGAAGGAATTAGAATGGATCATACGAATGAAATAGAATGGATCGTACGAATGAAATAGAATCGATCGTACGAAGGAATTAGAAAGCATTCGTATGATTCATTCTAATTCATTCGGACGAATGTATCCATTCTAATTTATTCGTACGATCCATTCTAATTCATTCGTAAGATCCATTCTAATTCATTCGTACGATCCATTGTACGATCTATTCTAATTCATTCGCACGAATGTATCCATTCAATTTGTACGATCCATTCATACGATCCATTCTAATTCATTCATACAATCCATTCTAATTCTTTCACACGATCCATTCTAATTCATTCGTACGATCCATTCTAATTCATTAGCATGGATCGTGCTAATGAATTAGAATGGAATATACGAATGAATTAGAATGGATCGTAGAATGGATCGTACGAATGAATTAGAATGAATTAGAATGTATCGTACGAATAAATTAGAATGGATCGTACGAATGAATTAGAATGGATCGTACGAATGAAATAGAATGGATCGTGTGAAAGAATTAGAATGGATTGTATGAATGAATTAGAATGGATCGTATGAATGGATCGTACGAATGGAATGAATACATTCGTGCGAATGAATTAGAATGGATCGTACGAATGAATTATAATGGATTATACGAATGAGTAAGAATGGATCGTACGAATGAATTAGAATGGATCGTACGAATGAATTAGAATGGATCGTACGAATAAATTAGAATGGATACATTCGTCCGAATGAATTAGAATGGATCATACGAATGCATTCTAATTCCTTCGTACGATCCATTCTAATTCCTTCGTACATACAATCCATTCTAATTCTTTCACACGATCCGTTCTAATTCATTCATAGGATCCATTCTAATTCATTCGTACAATCTATTCTATTTCATTCGTACGATCCATTCTTACTCATTCGTATGATGCATTCTAATTCATTCGCACGAATGTATCCATTCTAATTCATTCGTACGAATCCATTCTAATTCATTCGTACAATCCATTCTATTTCATTCGTATGATCCATTCTTACTCATTCGTACGATCCATTCTAATTCATTCGTACGATCCATTCTAATTCATTCGCACGATCCATTCTAATTCATTCGCATGATCTATTCTTACTCATTCGTATGATCCATTCTAATTTATTCGCACGAATGTATCCATTCTAATTCATTCGTACGTCTAATTCATTCGTACGGTCCATTCTAATTCATTCGCACAATCCATTCTATTTTATTCGTACGATCCATTCTTACTCATTCGTATGATCCATTATGGATACATTCGTGCGAATGAATTAGAATGGATCATACGAATGAGTAAGAATGGATCGTACGAATGAAATAGAATGGATTGTGCGAATGAATTAGAATGGATCGTACGAATGAATTAGAATGGATCGTGTGAAAGAATTAGAATGGATTGTATGAATGAATTAGAATAGATCGTATGAATGAATTAGAATGGATCGTACGAATGAATTAGAATGGATCGTACGAATGAATTAGAATGGATACATTCGCGAATGAATTAGAATGGATCGTACGAATGAATTAGAATGGATCGTACGAATGAATTAGAATGGATCTTACGAATGAATTAGAATGGATCGTACGAAAGAATTAGAATGGATCATACGAATGATTTAGAATGGATACATTTGTGCGAATGAATTAGAATGGATCGTACGAATGAATTAGAATGGATCGTATGAATTAATTAGAATGGATCGTACGAATGAATTAGAATGGATCATACGAAGGAATTAGAGTGGATCATACGAATGAATTAGAATGGATATATTCGTGCAAATGAATTAGAATGGATCGTATGAATGTATTAGAATGGATCGTATGAGTGAATTAGAATGGATCGTGCGAATGAATTAGAATGGATTGTATGAATGGATTAGAATGGATCGTACGAATGAATTAGAATGGATCGTACGAATGAATTCGAATGGATCGTACTAATTCATTCTAATTCATTCATACAATCCATTCTAATTCTTTCACACGATCTATTCTAATTCATTCATAGGATCCATTCTAATTCATTCGTACAATCCATTCTATTTCATTTGTACGATCCATTCTTACTCATTCGTATGATCCATTCTAATTCATTCGTACGATCCATTCTAATTCATTTGTACGATCCATTCTAATTTATTCGCACGAATGTATCCATTCTAATTCATTCATACGATCTATTCTAATTCATTCGCACAATCTATTCTAATTCATTCATACGATCCATTCTAATTCATTCGCACGAATGTATCCATTCTAATTCATTCATACGATCCATTCTACTTCATTCGTACTATCCGTTCTAATTCAATCATATGATCCATTCTAATTCATTCATACGATCCATTCTAATGCATTCTAATTCATTCGTACAATCTATTCTATTTCATTCGTACGATCCATTCTTACTCATTCGTATGATCCATTCTAATTCATTCGGACGAATGTATCCATTCTAATTTATTCGTACGATCCATTCTAATTCATTCGTACGATCCATTCTTACTCATTCGTACGATCGATTCTAATTCCTTCGTACGATCCATTCTAATTCCTTCGTACGATCCATTCTAATTCATTCGCACGATCCATTCTAATTCTTTCATACAATCCATTCTAATACTTTCGTGCGAATGAATTAGAATGGATACCTTTGTGCATATGAATTAGAATGGATCGTACGAATGAATTAGAATGGATCATATTAATGAATTAGAATGGATCGTACGAATGAATTAGAATGGATACATTCGTGCGAATAAATTAGAATTGATCGTGCGAATCAATTAGACTGGATCGTGCGAATGAATAAAAATAGATCATACGAATGAATTAGAATGGATCGTACGAATTAATTAGAATGGATACATTCGTGCGAATGAATTAGAATGGATTGTATGAATGAATTAGAATGGATCGTACGAATGAATTAGAATGGATCATACGAATTAATTAGAATGGATCATACGTATGAATTAGAATGGATCGTACGAATAAATTAGAATGGATCGTACGAATGAATTAGAATGGATCGTGCGAATGAATTAGAATGGATCGTACGAATGAATTAGAATGGATACATTTGTGCAAATGAATTAGAATGGATCGTACGAATGAATTAGAATGGATCGTACGAATGAATTAGAATGGATCGTGCGAATGAATTAGAATGGATCGTGCGAATGAATTAGAATAGATCGTACGAATGAATTAGAATGGATCGTGTGAAAGAATTAGAATGAATCGTACGAATGAATTAGAATGGATCGTGCGAATGAAGTAGAATGGATCGTATGAATGAATTAGAATAGATTTTGTGAATGAATTAGAACTGATCGTACGAATGAATTAGAATGGATCGTACGAATGAATTAGAATGGATACATTTGTGTGAATGAATTAGAATGGATCGTACGAATGAATTAGAATGGATCGTATGAATGAATTAGAATGGATACATTCGTGCGAATGAATTAGAATGGATCGTGCGAATCCATTAGACTGGATCGTGCGAATGAATAAGAATGGATCATACGAATGAATTAGAATGGATCGTACGAATTAATTAGAATGGATACATTCGTGCGAATGAATTAGAATGGATTGTATGAATGAATTAGAATGGATCATACGAATGAATTAGAATGGATCATACGAATTAATTAGAATGGATCATACGAATGAATTAGAATGGATCGTACGAATGAACTAGAATGGATCGTACGAATGAAATAGAATATATTGTATGAATGAATTAGAATGGATTCATACGAATGAATTAGAATGGATACATTCGTGCGAATGAATTAGAATGGATACATTCGTGCGAAAGAATTAGAATAGATCGTATGAATGAATTAGAATGGATCCTATGAATGAATTAGAATGGATCGTGCGAATGAATTAGAATGGATCGTACGAATGAATTAGAATGGATCGTACTAATGAATTAGAATTGATCGAATGAATGAATTAGCATGGATCTTGCTAATGAATTAGAATGGATCGTACGAATGAATTAGAATGAATCAAATGAATGAATTAGAATGGTTACATTCATGCGAATGAATTAGAATGGATCGTACGAATGGATTAGAATGGATCTTACGAATGGATTAGAATGGATACATTCGAGTGAATGAATTAGAATGGATCGTACGGAATGAATTAGAATGGATTGTATGAATGAATTAGAATGGATCGTGCGAATGAGTAAGAATGGATCGTACGAATGAAATAGAATGGATTGTACGAATGAATTAGAATGGATTCGTACGAATGAATTAGAATGGATACATTCGTGCGAATGAATTAGAATGGATCATACGAATGAGTAAGAATGGATCGTACGAATGAAATAGAATAGATTGTACGAATGAATTAGAATGGATCCTACGAATGAATTAGAATGGATCGTGTGAAAGAATTAGAATAGATTGTATGAATGAATTAGAATGGATCATACGAATGAATTAGAATGGATCGTACGAATGAATTAGAATGGATACATTCGTGCGAATGAATTAGAATTGATCGTACGAATGAATTAGAATGGATCGTGCGAATGAATTAGAATGGATCGTACGAATGAATTAGAATGGATCGTACGAATGAACTAGAATGGATCTAATTCATTCGTACGATCCATTCTAATTCATTCGCACGATCCATTCTAATTCATTCGTACGATCCATTCTAATTCTTTCACACGATCCATTCTAATTCATTCGTACGATCCAATCTAATACATTCAAACGATGCATTCTAATTCATTTGCATGAATATATCCATTCTAATTCATTCGTACGATCCATTCTAATTCCTTCGTACGATCCATTCTAATTCATTCGTATGATCTATTCTAATTCATTCGTACGATCCATTCTAATTCATTCGCACGATCCATTCTAATTCCTTCGTACGATCCATTCTAATTCATTCATACAATCCATTCTAATTCTTTCACACGAT
Organism: Chamaelirium japonicum; assembly: GCA_947650365.1. Lineage (NCBI taxonomy): Eukaryota > Viridiplantae > Streptophyta > Magnoliopsida > Liliales > Melanthiaceae > Chamaelirium > Chamaelirium japonicum. The sequence continues at coordinate 478,818 of CANTAL010000126.1, read as the reverse complement.
CTATTCTAATTCATTCGTAGGATCCATTCTAATTCATTCGTACAATCTATTCTATTTCATTCGTACGATCCATTCTTACTCATTTGTATGATCCATTCTAATTCATTTGCACGAATATATCCATTCTAATTCATTCGTACGATCCATTCTAATTCCTTCGTATGATCCATTCTAATTCATTCGTACGATCTATTCTAATTCATTCGCACGATCCATTCTAATTCATTCGTACGATCCATTCTAATTCTTTCACACGATCCATTCTAATTCATTCGTACGATCCATTCTAATTCATTCGTGCAATCCATTCTATTTCATTCGTACGATCCATTCTTACTCATTCGTACGATCCATTCTAATTCATTCACACGAATGTATCTATTCGTACGAATGAATTAGAATAGATTGTACGAATGAATTAGAATGGATCATACGAATGAATTAGAATCGATCGTACGAAGGAATTAGAATGGATCGTACGAATGAATTAGAATAGATCGTACGAATGAATTAGAATGGATCATACGAAGGAATTAGAATGGATCGTATGAATGAATTAGAATGGATATATTCGTGCAAATGAATTAGAATGGATCGTATGAATGTATTAGAATGGATCGTATGAGTGAATTAGAATGGATCGTACAAATGAATTAGAATGGATTGTATGAATGACTTAGAATGGATCGTACGAATGAATTAGAATGGATCGTATGAATTAATTAGAATGGATCATATGAATGAATTAGAATGGATCGTACGAATGAATTAGAATGGATCGTACGAATGAATTAGAATGGATACATTCGTGCAAATGAATTTGAATGGATTGTGCGAATAAATAAGAACAGATCGTGCGAATGAATTAGAATGGATCGTACGAATGAATTAGAATGGATCATGCGAATGAATTAGAATGGATCGTACGAATGAATTAGAATGGATACATTTGTGCGAATGAATTAGAATGGATCGTACGAATGAATTAGAATGGATCGTATGAATGAATTAGAATGGATCGTACGAATGAATTAGAATGGATCATGGGAATGAATTAGAATGGATCGTACGAATGAATTAGAATGGATCGTGTGAAAGAATTAGAATGGATCGTACGAATGAATTAGAATGGATCGTGCGAATGAATTAGAATGGATCGTAAGAATGAATTAGAATGGATGCATTTGTTCGAATGAATTAGTATGGTTCGTACGAATGAATTAGAATGGATCGTATGAATGAATTAGAATGGATCGTACGAATGAATTAGAATGGATCGTGCGAATGAATTAGAATGGATCGTACGAATAAATTAGAATGGATCATATGAATGAACTAGAATGGACACATTCGTGCGAATGAATTAGAATGGATCATACGAATGAATTAGAATGGATCGTACGAATGAGTTAGAATGGATCTTACGAATGAATTAGAATGGATCGTACGAATGAATTAGAATGGATCGTACGAATGAATTAGAATGGATCTTACGAATGAATTAGAATGGATCGTACGAATAAATTAGAATGGATCGTATGAATGGTTTAGAATGGATACATTCGTGCGAATGAATTAGAATGGATCGGACGAATGAATTAGAATGGATCGTACGAATGAATTAGAATGGATCAAATGAATAAATTAGAATGGTTACATTCATGCGAATGAATTAGAATGGATCGTACGAATGGATTAGAATGGATGGTACGAATGGATTAGAATGGATACATTCGTGCGAATGAATTAGAATGGATACATTCGTGCAAATGAATTAGAATAGATCGTATGAATGAATTAGAATCGATCCAATGAATGAATTAGAATGGATCGTGCGAATGAATTAGAATGGATCGTACGAATGAATTTGAATGGATCGTGCTAATGAATTAGAATTGACCGAACGAATGAATTAGCATGGATCGTGCTAATGAATTAGAATGGAACGTACGAATGAATTAGAATGGATCGTGTGAAAGAATTAGAATGGATTGTATGAATGAATTAGAATGAATTCGTACGATCCATTTGAATTCATTCGCATGATCCATTCTAATTCATTCATACGATCCATTCTAATTCATTCACACGATCCATTGTAATTCATTCGTAGGATCCATTCTAATTCATTCGTACAATCTATTCTATTTCATTCGTACGATCCATTCTTACTCATTCGTATGATCCATTCTAATTCATTCGGACGAATGTATCCATTCTAATTTATTCGTACGATCCATTCTAATTCATTCGTACGATCCATTCTAATTCATTCGTACGATCCATTCTAATTCATTCGTCCGATCCATTCTAATTCATTCGCACGAATGTATCCATTCTAATTCATTCGTACGATCCATTCTAATTCATTCGTATGATCCATTCTAATTCCTTCGTAAGATCCATTTTAATTCATTCGTACGATCCATTCTAATTCATTCGTACGATCCATTCTAATTCATTCGCACGAATGTATCCATTCTAATCCATTCGTACGATCCATTCTAATCCATTCGTACGATCCATTCTAATTCATTCGCATGAATGTAACCATTCTAATTCATTCATTTGATCCATTCTAATTCAATCGTACGATCCATTCTAATTCATTAGCACAATCCATGCTAATTCATTCGTTCGATCAATTCTAATTCATTAGCACGATCCATTCTAATTCTTTTTTTTTTTTTTTTTTTTTTTTTTTTTTTTTTTTTTTTTAATCAACTCCAGGGGATTTTATTTGGGACCCCGCCCATGCAACAAGAAAAACACATTACATCATTGGCCTTTTATAGTTCAAGGCTATCAGAGAGAAAACAAAAAACAAAAGGAGAACATCAAAATGACATATACTCTCTGGCCATCCATACTAGCTGGAAGAAACTTTAAGTCTGATATACTGTCGCCCTTTGCAATCATCTTCAACGGCTATTCTCAGATTCTCGCTGAAGTCTCTAGGATATAATCTTGTGATTTCTGTACATCCTTGACCCATCTTGGCTAAAATATCAGCTGGTTGGTTTGCTTCCCTCCAAACATGTGTTAGTTTGTAATCATAAAACTTGCAAAGAATTTCCCTGATGCTCAAAACCTGATGATATGCTTTCCATGGTATATCAAAGACATCTTTAATACAATTGATAGCAACAAGGGAATCTGATTCTATCCAAAGTTTGAGATTTTGCATATCCACAGCTAAAAGAAGTCCTCTCTCAATAGCCTCCAATTCTATATTCAAAATGTTTCTATATTTAGATGGACCATAGAAACATTGGATAGTTTTACCTTCACTATCTCTATAGATGCCACCCATAGAAGCTGCTTGAGTAGTAAGTGCTCCATCCGTATTGAGTTTAGTCCAGGTAGCTACAGGTTTTTCCCAGGAAATCACTTGATTCTTCTGATATGTGGACAAAAAACAACACCCCCATTTAGCCACTATAATCCGATTATCATAAGTGTCTTCTTCAGTACCTGTGAAATCGGAAAGCCGAAGCCAAATTGTTCGAGTAATAAGAGCCAACAAAACTCTTTTATGTCTAGATTTTTTATCAAAAATTCTCTTATTTCTTTCACCCCAAACATAATGAATGGCGCACGCAGTAGCAGTTCTAGCAATAGTTGCTATAAGACCATTCCCTTTGAATTTCACTTGGAGTCTAGCAATCTCATCAGACACGTTACCAATTCTAGAAGCTTTTATACCCAATCTAGACAAAATGGATCTCCATATCCAGCTCGAGTAGGAGCACTTAAAAAAAAGATGCTCATGATTTTCATTATCAGAGAAACAGAGTGGGCAGATAGAAGGAACCATAATACCTCTTTTTTGAAGCTTATCACATGTCAGAAGTTTCCCCTGTACAGCTCTCCATAGACAGAATGCATGCTTCTCTACCCTCATATGATGCCATATCCAATCTGATTCTTTAAATTTTGGACCCTTCTTCCTAAGAGCATCCCAAGCAGATTTGAGTGAGTAATTTCCATCAATAGAAGGAGTCCAAACAATATGATCTGGGAGATTGGGGTATTCAATTTTATAATTCTCAATAATCTCAAAAGCTTTCATAATATCTGCAGAAGAAGGGGGAGGAAAGGACCAGGAACTCTCTGTTCTGAATTTATTGACTAGAAAATCTGTACCATAACCCAAGTCGTAGACAGCTCGACCATCGAAAATATCAATGAGTCTTCCTTGTGGAAGCCATCTGTCCATCCAGAAGTTAGTGCTACCGCCATCACCAATAATATGCTGAATAAGGGGTTTAATGATGCGCCTGATTTTTAATATCCCCCTCCAAATACCAGAAGCATTTTTAGTAGGCTTGCAGTCCCATATCCCTTCCTTCTTCAAATATTTCTGTTTTATCCATCTGACCCAAAGAGAATCTTCATTTGAGCAAATTCTCCATAATTGTTTAGCAATAGAAGCAGTATTCAAAACCTCAAGCTTTCTAAATCCAAGACCTCCTTCCTGCTTTGGATAGCAAAGTTTATCCCACGCAATAGGAATAATCTTGTTAGCCAAATCTCCTCCCCCCCATAAAAATCTATTGAAAATTCTTTCAATCTCATGGATTACAGATTTGGGGAAAATAAAGACACCTGACCAGTAGAGATGAAGAGAGTTCAAGACTGATTTAATAAGCTCTGCTCTTCCAGCAAAAGAAAGATAATTTCTGTTCCACGATCCCAATCGAGACCTGATTTTGTCAATAAGAATCTGACAATCTGCATTCTTCAGACTTTTAGACAATAGTGGTAGTCCTAGGTATTTAACTGGTAGCATTGCTTCTTGAAAACCCAAAACAGAGAGTACGGCTTGCTTATCAATCACATTTTTGCTAAAGAAGATTTGTGACTTCCCATGATTTACCTCCAAACCTGATTGAGAATTAAAATTGCATAGAATCTCATTTAAACCCATAACTGACTGAAGATCTGCTTTGCAAAAGACAAGAAGATCATCTGCGTACGCTAAATGGGAAACTGAGAAACTACCAAGCGAAGGAATAGTAATCCTTTTATCGTCTTCTGCTTCCTTTATCATGCAAGAGATCACATTCATCACAATGGTAAAAATATATGGAGAAATTGGGTCACCTTGTCTAATCCCTCTGTAAGCCTGAAAATATCCTGAAGCTGCTCCATTAATTAGAACAGAAAATTTAACAGTGGATATACAACTTTTAATCCATCTAATCCAATTGTCAGGAAACTTCATCAACGCCATAGTTTGGAGTATAAAAGGATGAGCAACACTATCAAAAGCTTTACGAAGATCAATTTTAAGGCACATTCGAGGGGTACCCTCATCACTATGAAATCTGTTAAGAAGTTCATGGGCTAGCATAACAGCATCATGAATATGTCTTCCATTGAGAAAAGCCATTTGATTTTCTGCAATAAGAGGTGGAAGCACCTGCTTTATTCTATTCGCCAATATAGTAGCTATCACCTTATAAGAGAAGTTGCATAGAGAAATCGGACGACAGCTAGCAAAATTTGTTATCCTGTCCTCCTTAGGAATTAAAGCAATCAAAGTATGGTTCAGGACAGAGATCTTTTCTGGATGAGCAAAGAAATGATGCACCATATTTGAGATGTCTTCTTTGATAATAGACCAGCATTTGACATAAAAGGAAGATGAAAAACCATCTGCACCTGGAGCTTTATCTTGATGTGAAGTATGTACTGCACAATAAATCTCTTCCTCAGAGAAAGGCCGTTCTATCCAAAGGGCATCTTCTATACTCATAGTGCTAACATTATTGCAATTAACTTGTTCAACATTTAAATTTCTGAATAGCTGAGAGAAGTAAGTGACACCTTCTTCCTTAATTTCTGCAGGTTCTTCCAATAGTCTATCATCAGATGAGAGAATAGAATAAATTGTTGACTTAACTCTCTTACTTTTAATGACTGAATGAAAAAATTTGGAGTTCTTATCTCCTTTAGATAGCCAATTCACCTTAGATTTAATTCTAAGCAGCTCTTCATGCAGATCCCTTTCTTTCTTGAGAGTATTGATAGCAATTCTTTCTTCAAAAACTAGACTCACCTCTAAAGGATTATTACTGATATTCTCTTGTATCATCTCCAGTTTTCTCTCAGCCTCCTGCAACCTTACCTTTGTATGGCCAAAGCAATTTTTATTCCAAAACTTAAGAGCAGTCTTAAGTCGCTTGAGCTTATAGCAAATAAGGAATATAGGATCACCTATAGCAGGAAGTCTCCAATTTGTAGCAATGATATTCATAAAATCCTCATTTGATTCCCAAATCTTCAAATATCTGAAAGGTGCATTACCAAAAGACCATGTGGGGTTCATCTTAATAATAATGGGAGAGTGATCTGAAGAGCCTGGATGACTGAAATTTGTAACACATTCTGGAAAACCAAAATTCCAATGATGATTTATCAAAGAACGATCCAATTTAGCAGCAATTCTAGTAGCATCAGCTCTGTTGTTCCAAGTGAAGAAATCTCCATGATATTCCATATCCTCCAAGTCACACAAATCTAAGACTTCATTAAATTCTTTAAGGACGCTAGAAGGAATAGCATTGCCCCCTATTTTTTCATTCGAGAATCTGACAATATTGAAATCACCTGCAGCAAGCCAAGGACCTCTGACATCAGATCCAATAGACAACATAGTATTCCATAAACCATTCCTATCAGATGCTAAATTCTGCCCATAGACAACTGAGAAGAGAAAATGTTTATTTCCTGGGATCCATTTCACTTGACAATGTAACAATTGATCAGTTTCTAGAATCAGCTGAACTTCAAATTTATTATGATCCCAAATAAGGATAATACGACCAGCTGTGTGCGAATCATGATTTGAGAGAGCACTCCATTGTGGTTTGATGCTATTCAAAATGCGAGAAAGGTTTTTCCTTTTGACTTTGGTTTCAACTAAGCCAACAATACCAATATCATTTTTATCAATCAGCTTATTGACATCCTGCCATCTCTCAGGGCTATTCAGCCCCCGGGTGTTCCAAACACCCAAATTCATAGGGAACTTGATACTTGGGCAAAAGTTGAGCCCAAAACTGAGTTATCAGACAATTGACCTGAATGTTGATCCTCACTCCCCTCATTTAAGAGTGTTTCATCTGGCTTGATGGAGTGAATAAGTTCTGTACAAAGGTGTCCTTTCAGGTGAACTTCTTCTTTGATTGAGTCAAGCACTCTAACTCTGGATGCTTTCCTGTAAGCTTGTAATTCTGTTGGCGGAGCAGCAAGATTTGCTTGTTTGATTGCTAATAGATAATCTTTGTGTGCCTTCACTCGTCGAGCATGATTTGCACAGTCAATATCAACATTATCAAGATCTGCATCCGGTAAGATTGTATGAGTAACTGAGGTTGGATTATCCTCTTTAGCTTTTATGGAAGATAAATTTAACTCAGCGCTTATTTGGACTTCCATTTGCTGACCAACTGATGGGCTGTTGATTGTATCAGTGATTGAGCTGATTATGTCCTGTTTAGAAATATCTTGTATATCTAAAGGACAGAACTCTTCAATATCTTCAATTTGTTTTTGATGTTCAGAAACAACAGGACTAACATCTATGCCTGAAACCAGAATTTTCCCATCTCCCCTGTAGTGTTCCAGATTTTCCTTATCTTTACTGCAATGCTCCATGTTTGAATTACTCAATTTGTCTTTTGGTATATGATTGGAAAGCATAGGATCAACTATTGAATCAGATGATTGACTCATATGTTCAGAAATTTTTGAGTTAAAATCAGACATTACCTTAGTGCCTTCAGCCCTTAAAAATTCTGGAGATTCTTCAAGAACAGAATAAGGGTTAGAGAGCATGATAGGTATTTGATCTTTACTTCCTTTTGTAAGATTGATAGGTAGAGATTTAGTGTTAACTTTTGGTATCCAGATGCTCTTGGTTTTCTGTTCAATTTGTTTCTTGTTTTGTTGAGCTAGACAATCCTTTTCAGCATGACCAAATTCAGAGCAGTTGATACAGGTGGGAGGCTTCCATTCATAAAGAACTGGCTGATCAAATGCATGAATTCCTTTAATGAAAATAGGAATGGAATTGACAAAGCTTGAAGAAGCTGAAATTTCCACACACAACCTAGCATAGCTGAGCCTCTGCTTAGCCTTAGTAATATCATCAATTCGTAATGGCTTTCCCAGCACACTACCAATTTTGCAAAAACACTCCCAAGAATAAAATTCGAGAGGCAACTGTGGAAACCGGACCCATATAGGAAAACTATCGAACACCTTTCGGTCAAGTTTCAAACCTGGTTTCCATTCCCAGAGGAATAAGGGACGTCCTTCAAAATCCCAAGGTCCATTCTGCATAATACGCTTGAAATCTGCCTCTTCAGAAAATTTGAAAACAATAAGCCCATTATCCAATGGGGACATGATGAAAGTTCCTTTGCATCTCCAAGATCTCAACAAAGAAGATCGAAGGGCTTTGAAATAGGGTTTCTTTCCCATCAGACTGCCAATTAGGCTGAAATTCCACTGATTTATGCCTTTATCAATATCATCTTGGGATAGATCAACCCCTAATCGATTATCTTTCAGAATCATTGGCTCAGAAAAACAGAGAGCAGAAGAAATATATGAAGATTTGAACAAATTTGACCACGAAGTAGGCAAAGTCTTGTTGATTTGTTCATTTGATGGAAATGAATCTTCATTTACTTCAGAGTTACCTTTAGAGCCAATTTGTCCATGAGTTCCTGTATCTCGAACTACAGCATCAGGATTAGCAGAGATGAGGGGATGAAAATTATGCGTCACAGAAGTGGAAGAATCAAGAACCGAAGGTCTATTTGATCTTGAGAGATGAAAATAAGGGCTCAGCACACTCTTTGAAGATGAAATTCTGATCCCTGCCGAATCACTAGAACCCCCATTTTCTCCCAAAATGCTCTGTTGGAGACCTTCCACAAAAGAAGATGAAGAAGTTTTCGTCGACGGATCTTGTGCTTTGGAGATTACAGGCTGCAGGATCGACTCAAAAGAAGAAGATAAAGCCTTCTTTCCCAAAACCCTAGCATCGCCAATTTCTCCCAAAATGCTCTGCTGGAGACCTTCCACAAAAGGAGATGAAGAAGATATCGTGGATGGATCTTGTGCTTCGGAGATCACAGGCTGTAGGATCGACTCAGAACAAGAAGATGAAACATCCTTTCCCAAAACCCTAGCATCGCCATTTTCCCCCAAAACACCACCACGACCCATATCCATTCTCCGCACTCCATTCTAATTCATTCGTACGATCCATTCTAATTCATTCGCACGATCCATTCTAATTCATTCATACGATCCATTCTAATTCATTCGCACGATCCATTCTAATTCATTCGCACGAATGTATCCATTCTAATTCATTCGTACGATCCATTTTAATTCATTCGCACGATCCATTCTAATTCATTCGTACGATCAATTCTAATTCATTCGCACGAATGTATCCATTCTAATTCATTCGTACGATCCATTCTAATTCATTCATAGGATCCATTCTAATTCATTCATACAATCCATTCTAATTCATTCGCACGAATGTATCCATTCTAATTCATTCGTACGATCAGCTCTAATTCATTCACAAAATCTATTCTAATTCATTCATACGATCCATTCTAATTCATTCACACGAATGTATCCATTCTAATTCATTCATACGATCCATTCTAATTCATTCGTACGATCCATTCTAATTCCTTCGTACGATCCATTCTAATTCATTCGTACGATCTATTCTAATACATTCGTACGATCCATTCTAATTCATTCGTACGATCCATTCTAATTCCTTCGTACGATCCATTCTAATTCATTCGTATGATCCATTCTAATTCATTCATACAATCCATTCTAATTCTTTCACACGATCCATTCTAATTCATTCGTACGATCCATTCTAATTCATTAGTGCAATCCATTCTATTTCATTCGTGCAATCCATTCTTACTCATTCGTACGATCCATTCTAATTTATTCACATGAATGTGTCCATTCGTACGAATGAATTAGAATAGATTGTACGAATGAATTAGAATGGATCGTACGAATGAATTAGAATGGTTCGTACGAACGAATTAGAATGGATCGTACGAATGAATTAGAATGGATCGTACGAATGAATTAGAATAGATCGTACGAATGAATTAGAATGGATCGTACGAAGGAATTAGAATGGATCGTACGAATGAATTAGAATGGATATATTCGTGCCAATGAATTAGAATGGATCGTATGAATTTATTAGAATGGATCGTATGAGTGAATTAGAATGGATCGTACAAATGAATTAGAATGGATCGTATGAATGAATTAGAATGGATACATTCGTGTGAATGAATTAGAATGGATCGTATGGATCGTATGAATGAATTAGAATAGATTTTGTGAATGAATTAGAACTGATCGTACGAATGAATTAGAATGGATACATGCGTGCGAATGAATTAGAATGGATTGTATGAATGAATTAGAATGGATCCTATGAATGATTTAGAATGGATTGTACAAATGAATTAGAATGGATACATTCGTGCGAATGAATTAGAATTGATCGTACGAATGAATTAGAATGGATCGTGCGAATGAATTAGAATGGATCGTACGAATGAATTAGAATGGATCGTATGAATGAACTAGAATGGATACATTCGTGTGAATGAATTAGAATGGATCGTACGAATGAATTATAATGGATCGTACGAATGAATTAGAATGGATCTTACGAATGAATTAGAATGGATCGTACGAATGAATTAGAATGGATCGTACGAATGAATTAGAATGGATACATTCGTACGAATGAATTAGAATGGATCGTACGAATGAATTAGAATGGATCGTACGAATGAATTTGAATGGATCATACGAATGAGTAAGATTGGATCGTACAAATGAATTAGAATGGATCATATGAATGAATTAGAATGGATCGTACGAATAAATTAGAATGGATACATTCGTCCGAATGAATTAGAATGGATCATACGAATGAGTAAGAATGGATCGTACGAATGAAATAGAATAGATTGTACGAATAAATTAGAATGGATCCTACGAATGAATTAGAATGGATCGTGTGAAAGAATTAGAATGGATTGTATGAATGAATTTGAATGGATCGTATGAATGAATTAGAATGGATCGTACGAATGGATTAGAATGGATCATACGAATAAATTAGAATGGATCGTACGAATGAACTAGAATGGATACATTCGTGCGAATGAATTAGAATGGATCGTACGAATGAATTAGAATGGATCGTACGAATGAATTAGAATGGATCTTACGAATGAATTAGAATGGATCATACGAATGAATTAGAATGGATCGTATGAATGAATTAGAATAGATCGTACGAATGAATTAGAATGGATCGTACGAAGGAATTAGAATGGATCGTACGAATGAATTAGAATGGATCGTACGAATGAATTAGAATGGATCATACGAATAAGTAAAAATGGATCGTACAAATGAAATAGAATGGATTGTACGAATGAATTAGAATGGATCGTACGAATGAATTGGAATAGATCGTGTGAAAGAATTAGAATGGATTGTATGAATGAATTAGAATGGATCATATGAATGAATTAGAATGGATCGTGCGAATGAATTCGAATGGATCGTACGAATGAATTAGAATGGATCGTACGAATGAATTAGAATGGATACATTCGTGCGAATGAATTAGAATGGATACATTCGTGCGAAAGAATTAGAATAGATCGTATGAATGAATTAGAATGGATCCTATGAATGAATTAGAATGGATCGTGCGAATGAATTAGAATGGATCGTACGAATGAATTAGAATGGATCGTGCTAATGAATTAGAATTGATCGAACGAATGAATTAGCATGGATCGTGCTAATGAATTAGAATGAAACGTATGAATGAATTAGAATGGATCGTGTGAAAGAATTAGAATGGATCCATTCTAATTCATTCATAAAATCCATTCTAATTCTTTCATAAAATCCATTCTAATTCATTCGTATGATCCATTCTAATTCATTCATAAAATCCATTCTAATTCTTTCACACGATTCATTCTAATTCATTCGTAGGATCCATTCTAATTCATTCGTACAATCTATTCTATTTCATTCATACGATCCATTCTTACTCATTCGTATGATCCATTCTAATTCATTCGGATGAATGTATCCATTCTAATTTATTCGTACGATCCATTCTAATTCATTCGTACGATCCATTCTAATTCATTCGTACGATCCATTCTTACTCATTCGTATGATCCATTCTAATTCATTCGTACGATCCATTCTAATTCATTCGCACAATCTATTCTAATTCATTCGTACGATCCATTCTAATTCATTCGTACGATCGTACGAATGAATTAGAATGGATTGTACGGAATGAATTAGAATGGATTTTATGAATGAATTAGAATGGATACATTCGTGCGAATGAATTAGAATGGATCATACGAATGAGATAGAATGGATCGTACGAATGAAATAGAATGGATTATACGAATGAATTAGAATGGATCGTACAAATGAATTAGAATACATCGTACGAATGAATTAGAATGGATCATACGAATGAGTAAGAATGGATCGTACGAATGAAATAGAATAGATTGTACGAATGAATTAGAATGGATCGTACGAATGAATTAGAATGGATCGTGTGAAAGAATTAGAATGGATTGTATGAATGAATTAGAATGGATCGTATGAATGAATTAGAATGGATCGTGCGAATGAATTCGAATAGATCGTACGAATTCATTCTAATTCATTCATACAATCCATTCTAATTCTTTCACACGATCCATTCTAATTCATTCGTACGTTCCATTCTAATTCATTAGCACGATCCATGCTAATTCATTCATTCGATCAATTCTAATTCATTAGCACGATCAATTCTAATTCATTCGTACGATCCATTCTAATTCATTCGCACGATCCATTCTAATTCATTCATAGGATCCATTCTAATTCATTCATACGATCTATTCTAATTCTTTCTCACGAATGTATCCATTCTAATTCATTCGCACGAATGTATCCATTCTAATTCATTCGTACGATCCATTCTAATTCATTCGTACGATCCATTCGATTTCATTCGCATGATCCATTCTAATTCATTCATATGATCCATTCTAATTCATTCATACAATCCATTCTAATTCTTTCACACGATCCATTCTAATTCATTCGTACGATCCATTCTAATTCATTCGTACAATCCATTCTATTTCATTCGTACGATCCATTTTTACTCATTCGTACGATTCATTCTTTCTCATTCGTATGATCCATTCTAATTCATTCGTATGATCCATTCTAATTCATTCGTACGATCCATTCTAATTCATTCGTACGATCCATTCTAATTCATTCGTACGATCCATTCTAATTCATTCGCACAAATGTATCCATTCTAGTTCATTCGTACGATCCATTTTAATTCACTCGTACGATCCATTCTAATTCATTCGCACGATCCATTCTAATTCATTCGTACGATCCATTCTAATTCATTCATACGATCCATTCTAATTCATTCGTACGATCCATTCTAATTCATTCGTACAATCTATTCTAATTCATTCGTACGAATGGATACATTCGTGTGAATGAATTAGAATGGATCGTACGAATGAGTAAGAATGGATCATACGAATAAAATAGAATGGATTGCACGAATGAATTAGAATGGATCGTTCGAATGAATTAGAATGGATCGTGTGAAAGAATTAGAATGGATTGTATGAATGAATTAGAATGGATCGTACGAAGGAATTAGAATGGATCGTACGAATGAATTAGAATGGATCGTACGAACGAATTAGAATAGATCGTACGAATAAATTAGAATCGATCGTACGAATGAATTAGAATGGATCGTGTGAAAGAATTAGAATGGATTGTACGAATGAATTAGAATGGATCGTGAGAATGAATTAGAATGGATCGTACGAATGAATTAGAATGGATCGTGCTAATGAATTAGAATTGATCGAACGAATGAATTAGCATGGATCGTGCATTCGTACGATCCATTCTAATTCATTCGTAAGATCCATTCTAATTCATTCGTACGATACATTCTAATTCATTCGTACGATCCATTCTAATTCCTTCGTACGATCCATTCTAATTCATTCATACAATCCATTCTAATTCTTTCACACGATCCATTCTAATTCATTCGAACGATCCATTCTAATTCATTCGTGCAATCCATTCTATTTTATTCGTATGATCCATTCTTACTCATTCGTACGATCCATTCTAATTCATTCACACGAATGTATCCATTCGTACGAATGAATTAGAATAGATTGTACGAATGAATTAGAATGGATCGTACGAATGAATTAGAATGGATCGTATGAATGAATTAGAATGGATCGTACGAATGAATTAGAATGGATCGTGCGAATGAATTAGAATGGATCGTACGAATGAATTAAAATGGATCGTACGAATGAACTAGAATGGATACATTTGTGCGAATGAATTAGAATGGATCGTACGAATGAATTAGAATGGATCGTACGAATGAATTAGAATGGATCGTACGAATGAATTAGAATGGATCATACGAATGAATTAGAATGGATCATACGAATGAGAAAGAATGAATCGTACGAATGAGTAAAAATGGATCATACGAATGAAATAGAATGGATCCATTCTAATTCATTCGTACGATCCATTCTAATTCATTAGCACGATCCATTCTAATTCATTCGTACGATCCATTCTAATTCATTCTCACGATCCATTCTAATTCATTCGTACAATCCATTCTAATTCTTTCACACGATCCATTCTAATTCATTCGTACGATCCATTCTAATTCATTCGTACGATCTATTCTAATTCATTCGTACGATCCATTCTAATTCATTCGTACGATCCATTCTAATTCCTTCGTACGATCCATTCTAATTCATTCATACAATCCATTCTAATTCTTTCACACGATCCATTCTAATTCTTTCGCACGATCCATTCTAATTCATTCGTACGATCCATTCTTACTCATTCGTACGATCCATTCTAATTCATTCACACGAATGTATCCATTCGTACGAATGAATTAGAATAGATTGTACGAATGAATTAGAATGGATCGTACGAATGAATTAGAATGGATCGTATGAATGAATTAGAATGGATCGTACGAATGAATTAGAATGGATCGTGCGAATGAATTAGAATGGATCGTACGAATGAATTAGAATGGATCGTACGAATGAACTAGAATGGATACATTCGTGAGAATGAATTACAATGGATCGTACGAATGAATTAGAATGGATCCTACGAATGATTCGTACGAATGAATTAGAATGGATCGTGTGAAAGAATTAGAATGGATTGTATGAATGAATTAGAATAGATCGTATGAATGAATTAGAATGGATCGTACGAATGAATTAGAATGGATCGTACGAATGAACTAGAATGGATACATTCGTGCGAATGAATTAGAATGGATCGTACGAATGAATTAGAATGGATCTTACGAATGAATTAGAATGGATCGTACGAATGCATGATCCATGCGAATGAATTAGAATAGATCGTACGAATGAACTAGAATGGATACATTTGTGCGAATGAATTAGAATGGATCGTACGAATGAATTAGAATGGATCGTACAAATGAAATAGAATGGATCGTCCGAATGAATTAGAATGGATCGTACGAATGAATTAGAATGGATACATTCGTGCGAATGAATTAGAATGGATCGGACGAATGAATTAGAATGGATCGTACGAATGAATTAGAATGGATCGTACGAATGAATTAGAATGGATACATTCGTTCGAATGAATTAGACTGGATCATACGAATGAGTAGGAATGGATCGTAAGAATGAAATAGAATAGATTGTACGAATGAATTAGAATGGATTCGTACGAATGAATTAGAATGGATACATTCATGCGAATGAATTAGAATGGATCGTACCAATGAGTAAGAATGGATCGTACGAATGAAATTGAATGGATTGTGCGAATGAATTAGAATGGATCATACGAATGAATTAGAATAGATCGTACGAATTAATTAGAATGGATAAATTCGTGCGAATGAATTAGAATGGATTGTATGAATGAATTAGAATGGATCGTACGAATGAATTAGAATGGATCATACGAATTAATTAGAATGGATCAAACGAATGAATTAGAATGGATCGTACGAATGAATTAGAATGGATCGTACGAATGAATTAGAATGGATCGTGTGACATTCTAATACATTCATATGATCCATTCTAATTCATTTGCACGAATATATCCATTCTAATTCATTCGTACGATCCATTCTAATTCTTTCGTACGATCCATTCTAATTCATTCGTACGATCTATTTTAATTCATTCGTACGATCCATTCTAATTCATTCGTACGATCCATTCTAATTCCTTCGTACGATCCATTCTATTTCATTCGTACGATACATTCTAATTCATTCGTACAATCTATTCTAATTCATTCGTATGAATGGATACATTCGTGTGAATGAATTAGAATGGATCGTACGAATCAGTAAGAATGGATCGTACGAATGAAATAGAATGGATTGCACGAATGAATTAGAATGGATCGTATGAAGGAATTAGAATGGATCGTACGAATGAATTAGAATGGATCGTACGAATGAATTCGAATAGATCGTACGAATGAATTAGAATGGATCGTACGAATGAATTAGAATGGATCGTGTGAAAGAATTAGAATGGATCGTACGAATGAATTAGAATGGATCGTGCGAATGAATTAGAATGGATCGTACGAATGAATTAGAATGGATCGTACGAATGAACTAGAATGGATTGTATGAATGAATTAGAATGGATCGTACGGATGAATTAGAATGGATCGTACGAAATGAATTAGAATGGATCGTACGAATGAACTAGAATGGATACATTCGTGCGAATGAATTAGAATGGATCGTACGAATGAATTAGAATGGATCGTATGAATGAATTAGAATAGATCGTATGAATGAATTAGAATGGATCATACGAATGAATTAGAATAGATCGTACGAATGAATTAGAATGGATCGTATGAATAAATTAGAATGGATACATTCGTCCAAATGAATTAGAATGGATCATACGAATGAGTAAGAATGGATCGTACGAATGAAATAGAATAGATTGTACGAATGAATTAGAATGGATCCTACGAATGAATTAGAATGGATCGTGTGAAAGAATTAGAATGGATTGTATGAATGAATTAGAATGGATCGTATGAATGTATTAGAATGGATCGTGCGAATGAATTCGAATGGATCGTACGAATTCATTCTATTTCATTCATACAATCCATTCTAATTCTTTCACACGATCTATTCTAATTCATTCGTTGGATCCATTCTAATTCATTCGTACAATCTATTCTATTTCATTCGTACGATCCATTCTTACTCATTCGTATGATCCATTCTAATTCATTCGGACGAATGTATCCATTATAATTTATTCGTACGATCCATTCTAATTCATTCGTACGATCTATTCTAATTCATTCGTACGATCCATTCTAATTCATTCATACGATCTATTCTAATTCCTTCATATAATCCATTCTAATTCTTTCACACGATCCATTCTAATTCATTCGTACGATCCATTGTAATTCATTCGCACAATCCATTCTATTTCATTCGTACGATCCATTCATACTCATTCGTATGACCCATTCTAATTCATTCGCACGAATGTATCCATAATGGATCATACGAATGAGTAAGAATGGATCGTACAAATGAAATAGAATAGATTGTGCGAATGAATTAGAATGGACCGTACGAATGAATTAGAATGGATACATTCGTGCGAATGAATTAGAATGGATCGGACGACTGAATTAGAATGGATTATACGAATGAATTAGAATGGATACATTCGTGCGAATGAATTAGAATGGATCGGACGACTGAATTAGAATGGATTATACGAATGAATTAGAATGGATCGTACGAATGAATTAGAATGGATACATTCGCCCTAATGAATTAGAATGGATCATACGAATGAGTAAGAATGGATCGTACGAACAAAATAGAATAGATTGTACGAATGAATTAGAATGGATTCGTACGAATCAATTAGAATGGATACATTCGTGCGAATGAATTAGAATGGATCGTACCAATGAGTAAGAATGGATCGTACGAATGAAATAGAATGGATTGTGCGAATGAATTAGAATGGATCATATGAATGAATTAGAATGGATCGTACGAATTAATTAGAATGGATGCATTCGTGCGAATGAATAAGAATGGATTGTATGAATGAATTAGAATGGATCGTACGAATGAATTAGAATGGATCATACGAATTAATTAGAATGGATCATACGAATGAATTAGAATGGATTGTACGAATGAATTAGAATGGATACATTCGTGCGAATGAATTAGAATGGATTGTGCGAATGAATAAGAACAGATCGTGCGAATGAATTAGAATGGATCGTGCGAATGAATTAGAATGGATCGTACGAATGAATTAGAATGGATACGTTTGTGCGAATGAATTAGAATGGATCGTACGAATGAATTAGAATGGATCGTATGAATGAATTAGAATGGATTGTACGAATGAATTAGAATGGATCGTGCGAATGAATTAGAATGGATCGTACGAATGAATTAGAATGGATCGTACGAATGAACTAGAATGGATACATTCGTGCGAATGAATTAGAATGGATCGTACGAAAAAATTAGAATGGATCGTACGAATGAATTAGAATGGATCTTACGAATGAATTAGAATGGATCGTACGAATGAATTAGAATGGATCGTACGAATGAATTAGAATGGATACATTCGTGCGAATGAATTAGAATGGATCGGATGAATGAATTAGAATAGATCGTACGAATGAATTAGAATGAATCGTGCGAATGAATTAGAATGGATCGTATGAATGAATTAGAATAGATCGTATGAATGAATTAGAATGGATCATACGAATGAATTAGAATAGATCGTACGAATAAATTAGAATGGATCGTACGAATAAATTAGAATGGATACATTCGTCCGAATAAATTAGAATGGATTATACGAATGAGTAAGAATGGATCGTACGAATGAAATAGAATAGATTGTACGAATTAATTAGAATGGATCCTACGAATGAATTAGAATGGATCGTGTGAAAGAATTAGAATGGATTGTATGAATGAATTAGAATGGATCGTATGAATGAATTAGAATGGATCGTGCGAATGAATTCGAATGGATCGTACGAATTCATTCTAATTCATTCATACAATCCATTCTAATTCTTTCACACGATCTATTCTAATTCATTCGTAGGATCCATTCTAATTCATTTGTACAATCTATTCTATTTCATTCGTACGATCCATTCTTACTCATTTGTATGATCCATTCTAATTCATTCGGACGAATGTATCCATTCTAATTTATTCGTACGATCCATTCTAATTCATTCGTACGATCCATTCTAGTTCTTTCGTACGATCCATTCTAATTCATTCGTCCGATCCATTCTAATTCATTCGCACGAATGTATCCATTCTAATTCATTCGTACGGTCCATTCTAATTCATTCGCACAATCCATTCTATTTCATTCGTACGATCCATTCTTACTCATTCGTATGATCCATTATGGATACATTCGTGCAAATGAATTAGAATGAATCATACGAATGAGTAAGAATGGATCGTACGAATGAAATAGAATGGATTGTGCGAATGAATTAGAATGGATCGTACGAATGAATTAGAATGGATCGTGTGAAAGAATTAGAATGGATTGTATGAATGAATTAGAATAGATCGTATGAATGAATTAGAATGGATCGTACGAATGAATTAGAATGGATCGTACGAATGAACTAGAATGGATACATTCGTGCGAATGAATTAGAATGGATCGTACGAATAAATTAGAATGGATCGTAAGAATGAATTAGAATGGATCTTACGAATGAATTAGAATGGATCGTACGAATGCACGATCCATGTGAATGAATTAGAATAGATCGTACGAATGAACTAGAATGGATACATTCGTGCGAATGAATTAGAATGGATCGTACGAATGAATTAGAATGGATCGTATGAATGAATTAGAATGGATCGTACTAATGAATTAGAATGGATCGTACGAATGAATTAGAATGGATCGTACGAATGAATTAGAATGGATACATTCGTGCGAATTAATTAGAATGGATCCTATGAATGAATTAGAATGGATCGTGCGAATGAATTAGAATGGATCGTATGAATGAATTAGATTGGATCGTGCTAATGAATTAGAATTGATCGAACGAATGAACTAGAATGGATACATTCGTGCTAATGAATTAGAATTGATCGTGCTAATGAATTAGAATGGATCGTGCGAATGAATTAGAATGGATCGGATGAATGAATTAGAATGGATCGTACGAATGAGTAAGAATGGATCGTACGAATGAAATAGAATAGATCGTACGAATGAATTAGAATGGATCGTACGAAGGAATTAGAATGGATCGTACGAATGAATTAGAATGAATATATTCGTGCAAATGAATTAGAATGGATCGTATGAATGTATTACAATGGATTGTATGAGTGAATTAGAATGGATCGTACGAATGAATTAGAATGGATCGTATGAATGAATTAGAATGGATACATTCGTGTGAATGAATTAGAATGGATCGTATGAATGAATTAGAATAGATTTTGTGAATTAATTAGAACTGATCGTACGAATGAATTAGAATGGATACATTCGTGCGAATGAATTAGAATGGATTGTATGAATGAATTAGAATGGATCGTACGAATTAATTAGAATGG
Source organism: Chamaelirium japonicum (assembly GCA_947650365.1). NCBI lineage: Eukaryota > Viridiplantae > Streptophyta > Magnoliopsida > Liliales > Melanthiaceae > Chamaelirium > Chamaelirium japonicum. The sequence goes on along the minus strand of CANTAL010000126.1, from coordinate 457,916 downwards.
ATCATACGAATGAATTAGAATGGATCGTGCGAATGAATTAGAATGGATCGTACGAATGAATTAGAATGGATACATTTGTGCGAATGAATTAGAATGGATCGTACGAATGAATTAGAATGGATCGTATGAATGAATTAGAATGGATCGTACGAATGAATTAGAATGGATCGTGCGAATGAATTAGAATGGATCGTATGAATGAATTAGAATGGATCGTGCGAATGAACTAGAATGGATACATTCGTGCGAATTAATTAGAATGGATCGTACGAAAGAATTAGAATGGATCGTACGAATGAATTAGAATGGATCTTACGAATGAATTAGAATGGATCGTACGAATGAATTAGAATGGATCGTACGAATGAATTAGAATGGATACATTCGTGCGAATGAATTAGAATGGATCGGACGAATGAATTAGAATGGATCGTACGAATGAATTAGAATGGATCGTACGAATGAATTAGAATGGATCGTACGAATAAATTAGAATGGATACATTCGTCTGAATGAATTAGAATGGATCATACGAATGAGTAAGAATAGAACGTATGAATGAAATAGAATAGATTGTACGAATGAATTAGAATGGATCCTACGAATGAATTAGAATAGATCGTGTGAAAGAATTAGAATGGATTGTATGAATGAATTAGAATGGATCGTATGAATGAATTAGAATGGATCGTGCGAATGAATTCGAATGGATCGTACGAATTCATTCTAATTCATTCATACAATCCATTCTAATTCTTTCACACGATCTATTGTAATTCATTCGTAGGATCCATTCTAATTCATTCATACAATCTATTCTATTTCATTCGTACGATCCATTCTTACTCATTCGTATGATCCATTCTAATTCATTCGGACGAATGTATCCTTTCTAATTTATTCGTACGATCCATTCTAATTCATTCGTACGATCCATTCTAATTCATTCGTACGATCCATCCTAATTTATTCGTCCGATCCATTCTAATTCATTCGCACGAATGTATCCATTCTAATTCATTCGTACGGTCCATTCTAATTCATTCGCACAATCCATTCAATTTCATTCGTACGATCCATTCTTACTCATTCGTATGATCCATTATGGATACATTCGTGCGAATGAATTAGAATGGATCATACGAATGAGTAAGAATGGATCGTACGAATGAAATAGAATGGATTGTGTGAATGAATTAGAATGGATCGTACGAATGAATTAGAATGGATCGTGTGAAAGAATTAGAATGGATTGTATGAATGAATTAGAATAGATCGTATGAATGAATTAGAATGGATCGTACGAATGAATTAGAATGGATCGTACGAATGAACTAGAATGGATACATTCATGCGAATAAATTAGAATGGATCGTACGAATGAATTAGAATGGATCGTACGAATGCACGATCCATGCGAATGAATTAGAATAGATCGTACGAATAAACTAGAATCGATACATTCATGCGAATTAATTAGAATGGATCGTACGAATGAATTAGAATGGATCGTACGAATGAATTAGAATGGATCTTACGAATGAATTAGAATGGATCGTACGAATGAATTAGAATGGATCGTACGAATGAATTAGAATGGATACATTCGTGCGAATGAATTAGAATGGATCATACGAATGAGTAAGAATGGATCGTACGAATGAAATAGAATAGATTGTACAAATGAATTAGAATGGATTCGTACGAATGAATTAGAATGGATACATTCATGCGAATGAATTAGAATGGATCGTACCAATGAGTAAGAATGGATCGTACGAATGAAATAGAATGGATTGTGCGAATGAATTAGAATGGATCATACGAATGAATTAGAATGGATCGTACGAATTAATTAGAATGGATACATTCGTGCAAATGAATAAGAATGGATTGTATGAATGAATTAGAATGGATTGTGCGAATGAATAAGAACAGATCGTGCGAATGAATAAGAATGGATCGTACGAATGAATTAGAATGGATCGTGCGAATGAATTAGAATGGATCGTACGAATGAATTAGAATGGATACATTTGTGCGAATGAATTAGAATGGATCGTACGAATGAATTAGAATGGATCGTATGAATGAATTAGAATGGATCGTACGAATGAATTAGAATGGATCGTGCGAATGAATTAGAATGGATCGTACGAATGAATTAGAATGGATCGTACGAATGAACTAGAATGGATACATTCGTGCGAATGAATTAGAATGGATCGTACGAATGAATTAGAATGGATCTTACGAATGAATTAGAATGGATTGTACGAATGAATTAGAATGGATCGTACGAATGAATTAGAATGGATACATTCGTGCGAATGAATTAGAATGGATCAGACGAATGAATTAGAATGGATCGTACGAATAAATTAGAATGGATCGTACGAATGAATTAGAATGGATCGTACGAATAAATTAGAATGGATACATTTGTCCGAATGAATTAGAATGGATCATACGAATGAGTAAGAATGGATCGTACGAATGAAATAGAATAGATTGTACGAATGAAATAGAATGGATCCTACGAATGAATTAGAATGGATCGTGTGAAAGAATTAGAATAGATTGTATGAATGAATTAGAATGGATCGTATGAATGAATTAGAATGGATCGTGCGAATTAATTCGAATGGATCGTACGAATTCATTCTATTTCATTCCTACAATCTATTCTAATTCTTTCACACAATCTATTCTAATTCATTCGTAGGATCCATTCTAATTCATTCGTACAATCTATTCTATTTCATTCGTACGATCCATTCTTACTCATTCGTATGATCCATTCTAATTCATTCGGACGAATGTATCCATTCTAATTCATTCGTACGATCCATTCTAATTCATTCGTACGATCCATTCTAATTCATTCGTCCGATCCATTCTAATTCATTCGCACGAATGTATCCATTCTAATTCATTCGTACGGTCCATTCTAATTCATTCGCACAATCCATTCTATTTCATTCGTACGATCCATTCTTACTCATTCGTATGATCCATTATGGATACATTCGTGCGAATGAATTAGAATGGATCATACGAATGAGTAAGAATGGATCGTACGAATGAAATAGAATGGATTGTGCGAATGAATTAGAATGGATCGTACGAATGAATTAGAATGGATCGTGTGAAAGAATTAGAATGGATTGTATGAATGAATTAGAATAGATCGTCTGAATGAATTAGAATGGATCGTACGAATGAATTAGAATGGATCGTACGAATGAACTAGAATGGATACATTCGTGCGAATGAATTAGAATGGATCGTACGAATGAATTAGAATGGATCGTACGAATGAATTAGAATGGATCTTACGAATGAATTAGAATGGATCGTACGAATGCACGATCCATGCGAATGAATTAGAATAGATCGTACGAATGAACTAGAATGGATACATTCGTGCGAATGAATTAGAATGGATCGTACGAATGAATTAGAATGGATCGTATGAATGAATTAGAATCGATCGTACGAATGAATTAGAATGGATCGTACGAATGAATTAGAATGGATCGTACGAATGAATTAGAATGGATACATTCGTGCGAATAAATTAGAATGTATACATTCGTGCGAAAGAATTAGAATAGATCGTATGAATGAATTAGAATGGATCCTATGAATGAATTAGAATGGATCATGCGAATGAATTAGAATGGATCATACGAATGAATTAGAATGGATCGTGCTAATGAATTAGAATTGATCGAACGAATGAATTAGAATGCATACATTCGTGCGAATGAATTAGAATGGATTTGACGAATGAATTAGAATGGATCGTACGAATGAGTAAGAATGGATCGCACGAATGAAATAGAATAGATCATACGTATGAATTAGAATGGATCGTACGAAGGAATTAGAATGGATCGTACGAATGAATTAGAATGGATATATTCGTGCAAATGAATTAGAATGGATCGTATGAATGTATTAGAATGGATCGTATGAGTGAATTAGAATGGATCGTACGAATGAATTAGAATGGATCGTATGAATGAATTAGAATGGATACATTCGTGTGAATGAATTAGAATGGATCGTATGAATGAATTAGAATAGATTTTGTGAATGAATTAGAACTGATTGTACGAATGAATTAGAATGGATACATTCGTGTGAATGAATTAGAATGGATTGTATGAATGAATTAGAATGGATCGTACGAATGAATTAGAATGGATCGTATGAGTGAATTAGAATGGATACGAAGGAATTAGAATGGATCGTACAAAGGAATTAGAATGGATCATACGAATGAAATAGAATGGATCGTACGAAGGAATTAGAATGGATCGTACGAAGGAATTAGAATGGATCGTACGAAGGAATTAGAATAGATCGTACGAATGAATTAGAATGGATATATTCGTGCAAATGAATTAGAATGGATCGTATGAATGAATTAGAATGGATCGTATGAATGAATTAGAATGGATCGTATGAGTGAATTAGAACGGATAGTACGAATGAAGTAGAATGGATCGTATGAATGAATTAGAATGGATACATTCCTGCGAATGAATTAGAATGGATCGTATGAATGAATTAGAATAGATTGTGCGAATGAATTAGAATGGATCGTACGAATGAATTAGAATGGATACATTCGTGCGAATAAATTAGAATGGATTGTATGAATGAATTAGAATGGATCGTACGAATGAATTAGAATGGATCGTACGAATGAATTAGAATAGATTGCGCGAATGAATTAGAATGGATCGTACGAATGAATTAGAATGGATCGTACGAAGGAATTAGAATGGATCGTACGAATGAATTAGAATGGATCGTACGAATGAATTAGAATGGATCGTACGAAGGAATTAGAATGGATCGTACGAATGAATTAGAATGGATCGTACGATTGAATTAGAATGGATCATACGAATGAGTAAGAATGGATCGTATGAATGAATTAGATTGGATCGTACGATCCATTCTAATTCATTAGCATGGATCGTGCTAATGAATTAGAATGGAATATACGAATGAATTAGAATGGATCGTAGAATGGATCGTACGAATGAATTAGAATAGATCATAGGAATGAATTAGAATGGATCGTGCAAATGAATTAGAATGGATACATTCATACGAATGAATTAGAATGGATCATACGAATGAATTAGAATGGATCGTACGAATGAATTCGAATGGATCATACGACCCATTCTAATTCATTCATACAATCCATTCTAATTCATTCGCACGAATGTATCCATTCTAATCCATTCGTACGATCCATTCTAATCCATTCATACGATCCATTCTAACTCATTCGCATGAATGTAACCATTCTAATTCATTCACACGATCGTATGAATTAGAATGGATACATTCGTGCGAATGAATTAGAATGGATCGTGCGAATCCATTAGACTGGATCGTGCGAATGAATAAGAATGGATCATACGAATGAATTAGAATGGATCGTACGAATTAATTAGAATGGATACATTCGTGCGAATGAATTAGAATGGATTGTATGAATGAATTAGAATGGATCGTACGAATGAATTAGAATGGATCATACGAATTAATTAGAATGGATCATACGAATGAATTAGAATGGATCGTACGAATGAATTATAATGGATCGTACGAATGAACTAGAATGGATCGTACGAATAAACTAGAATGGATACATTCGTGCGAATGAATTAGAATGGATCGTACGAATGAATTAGAATAGATCGTATGATTCATTCTAATTCATTCGTACGATCCATTCTAATACATTCATACGATTCATGCTAATTCATTCGCACGATCCATTCTAATTCATTCGTACGATCCATTCTTATTCATTCATACGATCCATTCTAATTCATTCACATAATCCATTCTAATTCATTCGTACAATCCATTCTAATTCATTCGTATGATCCATTCTAACTCATTCGGTGGATCCATTCTAATTCATTCGTACGATCCATTCTAATTCAATCCCACGATCCATTCTAATTTATTCGTACGATCCATTCTAATTCATTCGTACGATCTATTCTAATTCATTCGCACGAATGTAACCATTCTAATTCATTCATACGATTCATTCTAATTCATTCGTATGAGCTATTCTAATTTATTCGTACGATCCATTCTAATTCATTCGTACTATCCATTGTAATTCATTCATACAATCCATTTAGATTCATTCGCACAAATATATCCATTCAAATTCATTCGTACGATCCAGTCTAATTCATTCGTACGATCCATTCTAATTCATTCGCAAGAATATATCCATTCTAATTCTGTCGTAAGATGCATTCTAATTCATTCGTACGATCCATTCTAATTCATTCATTTGATCTATTCTAATTCATTCGTACGATCCATTCTAACTCATTCGTCCGATCCATTCTAATTCATTTGCACGAATGTATCCATTCTAATTCATTCGTACGATCCATTCTAATTCATTCGTACGATCCATTCTAATTCATTCGTACGATCCATTCTAATTCATTCGTACGATCCATTCTAATTCATTCGCACGAATGTATCCATTCTAGTTCATTCGTACGATCCATTCTAATTCATTCGTATGATCCATTCTAATTCATTCGCACGATCCATTCTAATTCATTCGTACGATCAATTCTAATTCCTTCGCACGAATGTATCCATTCTAATTCAATCGTACGATCCTGAATTAGAATGGATCGTACGAATGAATGGATCGTGCGAATGAATTAGAATGGAATATACGAATGAATTAGAATGGATCATACGAATTAATTAGAATGGATCATACGAATGAATTATAATGGATCGTACGAATGAATTAGAATGGATCGTACGAATGAATTAGAATGGATCGTGCGAATGAATTAGAATGGATCGTACGAATGAATTAGAATGGATACATTTGTGCGAATGAATTAGAATGGATCGTATGAATGAATTAGAATGTATCGTATGAATGAATTAGAATGGATCGTATGAATGAATTAGAATGGATCGTGTGAATGAATTAGAATGGATCGTACGAATGAATTAGAATGGATCGTGTGAAAAAATTAGAATTGATCGTGCGAATGAATTACAATGGATCGTGCGAATGAATTAGAATGGATCGTACGAATGAATTAGAATGGGTACATTCGTGCGAATGAATTAGAATGGATCGTACGAATGAGTCAGAATGGATCGTACGAATGAAATCGAATAGATCGTACGACTGAATTAGAATGGATCGTACGAAGGAATTAGAATGGATCGTACAAATGAATTAGAATGGATATATTCGTGCAAATGAATTAGAATGGATCGTATGAATGTATTAGAATGGATCATATGAGTGAATTAGAATGGATCGTACGAATGAATTAGAATGGATCGTATGAATGAATTAGAATGGATACATTCGTGCGAATGAATTAGAATGGATCGTATGAATGAATTAGAATAGATTTTGTGAATGAATTAGAACTGATCGTACGAATGAATTAGAATGAATACATTCGTGCGAATGAATTAGAATGGATTGTATGAATGAATTAGAATGGATCCTATGAATGAATTAGAATGGATCGTACGAATGAATTAGAATGGATACATTCGTGCGAATGAATTAGAATTGATCGTACGAATGAATTAGAATGGATCGTGCGAATGAATTAGAATGGATCGTACGAATGAATTAGAATGGATACATTCGTGCGAATGAATTAGAATGGATACATTCGTGCGAAAGAATTAGAATAGATCGTATGAATGAATTAGAATGGATTATATGAATGAATTAGAAAGGATCGTATGAATGAATTAGAATGGATCGTGCGAATGAATACGAATGGATTGTATGAATTCATTCTAATTCATTCATACAATCCATTCTAATTCTTTCACACGATCCATTCTAATTCATTCGTACGTTCCATTCTAATTCATTAGCACGATCCATGCTAATTCATTCGTTCGATCAATTCTAATTTATTAGCACGATCCATTCTAATTCATTCGTACGATCCATTCTAATTCATTCGTACGATCCATTCTAATTCATATGCACAAAGGTATCCATTCTAATCCATTCGTAGGATCCATTTTAATCCATTCGTTCGATCCATTCTAATTCATTCGTACGATCCATTCTAATTCATTCGCTCGAATGTATCCATTCTAATCCATTCGTACAATCCATTCTAATCCATTTGTACGATCCATTCTAATTCATTCGCATGAATGTAACCATTCTAATTTATTCATTTGATCCATTCTAATTCATTCGTACGATCCATTCTAATTCATTCGTCCAATCCATTCTAATTCATTCGCACGAATGTATCCATTCTAATTCATTTGTACGATCCATTCTAATTCATTCGTACGATCGATTCTAATTCATTCATAAGATCCATTCTAATTCATTCGTACGATCCATTCTAATTCATTCGTACGATCCTTTCTAATTCATTCGCATGAATGTATCCATTCTAATTCATTCATACGATCCATTCTACTTCATTCGTACTATCCATTCTAATTCACTCATACGATCCATTCTAATTCATTCATACGATCCATTCTAATTCATTTGCACGAATATATCCATTCTAATTCATTCGTACGATCCATTCTAATTCCTTCGTACGATCCATTCTATTTCATTCGTATGATCCATTCTAATTTCTTCGTACGATCCATTCTAATTCCTTCGTATCCATTCTAATTCACTCATACGATCCATTCTAATTCATTCGTACGATCCATTCTAATTCATTCATACAATCCATTCTAATTCATTCGCACGAATGTATCCATTCTAATTCATTCGTACGATCAGTTCTAATTCATTCACAAAATCTATTCTAATTCATTCATACGATCCATTCTAATTCATTCATACGAATGTATCCATTCTAATTCATTCATACGATCCATTCTAATTCATTCGTACGATCCATTCTAATTCACTCATACGATCCATTCTAATACATTCATACAATCCATTCTAATTCATTTGCACGAATATATCCATTCTAATTCATTCGTACGATCCATTCTAATTCCTTTGTACGATCCATTCTCATTCATTCGTACGATCTATTCTAATTCATTAGTCCGATCCATTCTAATTCATTCGCACGAATGTATCCATTCTAATTCATTCGTACGATCCATTCTAATTCCTTCGTACGATCCATTCTAATTCATTCATTTGATCCATTCTAATTCATTCGTCCGATCCATTCTAATTCATTCGTCCGATCCATTCTAATTCATTCGCATGAATGTATCCATTCTAATTCATTCGTATGATCCATTCTAATTCATTCGTAAGATCCATTCTAATTCATTCGTACGATCCATTCTAATTCATTCGTACGATCCATTCTAATTCATTCGCACGAATGTAGCCATTCTAGTTCATTCGTACGATCCATTCTAATTCATTCGTACGATCCATTCTAATTCATTCGCACGATCCATTCTAATTCATTCATACGATCAATTCTAATTCATTCGCACGAATGTATCCATTCTAATTCATTCGTATGATCCTGAATTAGAATGGATCGTACGAATGAATTAGAATGGATACCTTTGTGCATATGAATTAGAATGGATCGTACGAATGAATTAGAATGGATCATATTAATGAATTAGAATGGATCGTACGAATGAATTAGAATGGATACATTCGTGCGAATGAATTAGAATGGATCGTGCGAATCAACTAGACTGGATCGTGCGAATGAATAAGAATAGATCATACGAATGAATTAGAATGGATCGTACGAATTAATTAGAATGGATACATTCGTACGAATGAATTAGAATGGATTGTATGAATGAATTAGAATGGATCGTACGAATGAATTAGAATGGATCATAAGAATTAATTAGAATGGATCGTACGAATGAATTAGAATGGATCGTACGAATGAGTTAGAATGGATACATTCGCGCGAATGAATTAGAATGTATCGGACGAATGAATTAGAATAGATCGTACAAATGAATTAGAATGGATCATACGAAGGAATTAGAATGGATCGTACGAATGAATTAGAATGGATATATTCGTGCAAATGAATTAGAATGAAATAGAATGGATCGTGCGAATGAATTAGAATGGATCGTACGAATCAATTAGAATGGATCGTGCTAATGAATTAGAATTGATCGAACGAATTAATTAGCATGGATCGTGCTAATGAATTAGAATGGAACATACGAATGAATTAGAATGGATCGTACGAATGAATTAGAATGGATCGTGCGACTGAATTAGAATGGATCGTATGAAGGAATTAGAATGGATCGTACGAATGAACTAGAATGGATTAGAATGGATCGTACAAATGAATTAGAATGGATCGTACGAATGAATTAGAATGGATCGTCCGAATGAATTAGAATGGATCATATAAATTAATTAGAATGGATCATACGAATGAATTAGAATGGATCGTACGAATGAATTAGAATGGATCAAACGAATGAATTAGAATGGATACATTCGTGCGAATGAATTAGAATGGATTGTGCGAATGAATAAGAAAAGATCGTGCGAATGAATTAGAATGGATCGGACGAATGAATTAGAATGGATCGTACGAATGAATTAGAATGGATCAAATGAATGAATTAGAATGGTTACATTCATGCGAATGAATTAGAATTGATCGTACCAATGAGTAAAAATGGATCGTACGAATGAATAGAATGGATCGTATGAATGAATTAGAATGGATACATTTGTGTGAATGAATTAGAATGGATCGTATGAATGAATTAGAATAGATTTTATGAAAGAATTAGAATGGATTAGAATGGATTGTATGAATGAATTAGAATGGATACATTCATGTGAATGAATTATAATGGATCATACGAATGAGTAAGAATGGATCGTACGAATGACATAGAAAGGATTGTACGAATGAATTAGAATGGATCATTCAAATGAATTAGAATGGATCGTACGAATGAATTAGAATGGATCATACGAATGAATTAGAATGGATCGTGTGAAAGAATTAGAATGGATTGTATGAATGAATTAGAATGGATTGTACGAATGAATTAGAATGGATCGTACGAATGAACTAGAATTGATATATTTGTGCGAATGAATTAGAATGGATCGTACGAAGGAATTAGAATGGATCGTACGAATGAATTAGAATGGATCGTACGAATGAAGTAGAATAGATCGTATGAATAAATTAGAATGGATCGTACGAAGGAATTAGAATGGATCGTACGAATGAATTAGAATGGATATATTCGTGCAAATGAATTAGAATGGATCGTATGAATGAATTAGAATGGATCGTACGAATAAATTAAAATGGATCTTGCGAATGATTTAGAATGGATCGTATGAATGAATTAGAATGGATCGTACGAATGAACTAGAATGGATACATTCGTGCGAATGAATTAGAATGGATCGTACGAATGAATTAGAATGGATCCTACGAATGAATCGTACGAATGAATTAGAATGGATCATGTGAAAGAATTACAATGGATTGTATGAATGAATTAGAATAGATCGTATGAATGAATTAGAATGGATCGTACGAATGAATTAGAATGGATCGTATGAATGAACTAGAATGGATACATTCGTGATCGTACGAATGAATTAGAATGGATATATTCGTGCAAATGAATTAGAATGGATCGTATGAATGTATTAGAATGGATCGTAAGAGTGAATTAGAATGGATCGTACGAATGAATTAGAATGGATCTTACGAATGAATTAGAATGGATCATACGAATGAATTAGAATGGATCGTACGAATGAATTAGAATGGATACATTCGTGTGAATGAATTAGAATGGATCGGACGAATGAATTAGAATGGATCGTACGAATGAATTAGAATGGATCGTACGAATGAATTAGAATGGATCGTACGAATAAATTAGAATGGATACATTCGTCCGAATGAATTAGAATGGATCATACGAATGAGTAAGAATGGATCGTACGATTGAAATAGAATAGATTGTACGAATGAATTAGAATGGATACATTCGTGCGAATGAATTAGAATGGATCGTACCAATGAGTAAGAATGGATCGTACGAATGAATTAGAATGAATCGTACGAATGAATTAGAATGGATCGTATGAATGAATTAGAATAGATCGTATGAATGAATTAGAATGGATCGTACGAATGAATTAGAATGGATCGTATGAATGAATTAGAATGGATCGTACGAATGAATTAGAATGGATACATTCGTGCGAATGAATTAGAATGGATACATTCATGCGAAAGAATTAGAATAGGTCGTATGAATGAATTAGAATGGATCCTAGGAATGAATTAGAATGGATCGTGCGATTAAATTAGAATGGATCGTACGAATGAATTAGAATGGATCGTACGAATGAATTAGAATGGATCGTGCTAATGAATTAGAATTGATCCAACGAATGAATTAGCATGGATCGTGCTAATGAATTAGAATGGAACGTATGAATGAATTAGAATGGATCGTGTGAAAGAATTAGAATGGATTAGAATGGATTCGAATGGATCGTGTGAAAGAATTAGAATGAAATAGAATGGATCGTACGAATGAATTAGAATGGATTGTACGAATGAATTATAATGGACCGTACGAATGAATTAGAATGGATCGTATGAATGAATTAGAATGGATACATTCGTGCGAATGAATTAGAACGGATCGGACGAATGAATTAGAATGGATCGTACGAATGAATTAGAATGGATCAAATGAATGAATTAGAATGGTTACATTCATGCGAATGAATTAGAATGGATTGTACGAATGGATTAGAATGGATCGTACGAATGAATTAGAATGGATCATACGAATGAGTAAGAATGAATCGTACGAATGAATTAAAATGGATACATTTGTGCGAATGAATTAGAATGGATCGTACAAATGAATTAGAATGGATCGTATGAATGAATTAGAATGGATCGTGCGAATGAATTCGAATGGATCGTATGAATTCATTCTAATTCATTTATACAATCCATTCTAATTCTTTTGCACGATCCATTCTAATTCATTAGCACGATCCATGCTAATTCATTCGTTCGATCAATTCTAATTCAATAGCACAATCCATTCTAATTCATTCGTATGATCCATTCTAATTCATTCGCACGATCCATTCTAATTCATTCATAGGATCCATTCTAATTCATTCATACGATCTATTCTAATTCTTTCGCACGAATGTATCCATTCTAATTCATTCGCACGAATGTATCCATTCTAATTCGTTCGTACGATCCATTCTAATTCATTCATACGATCCATTCTAATTCATTCCTACGATCTATTCTAATTCATTCATACAATCCATTCTAATTCTTTCACACGATCCATTCTAATTCATTCGTACGATCCATTCTAATTCTTTCGTACGATCCATTCTAATTCATTCGTACGATCTATTCTAATTCATTCGTACGATCCATTCTAATTCATTCGTACGATCCATTTTAATTCCTTCGTACGATCCATTCTAATTCATTCGTACGATCCATTCTAATTCAATCGTACAATCTATTCTAATTCATTCGTACGAATGGATACATTCGTGTGAATGAATTAGAATGGATCGTACGAATGAGTAAGAATGGATCATACGAATAAAAAAGAATGGATTGCACGAATGAATTAGAATGGATCGTACGAATGAATTAGAATGGATCGTGTGAAAGAATTAGAATGGATTGTATGAATGAATTAGAATGGATCGTACGAATGAATTAGAATGGATCGTACTAGGATCCATTCTAATTCACTCGTACAATCTATTCTATTTCATTCGTACGATCCATTCTTACTCATTCGTATGATCCATTTTAATTCATTCGGACGAATGTATCCATTCTAATTTATTTGTACGATCCATTCTAATTCATTCGTACGATCCATTCTAATTCATTTGTACGATCCATTCTAATTCATTCGTACGATCCATTCTTACTCATTCGTATGATCCATTCTAATTCATTCATACGATCCATTCTAATTCATTCGTACGATCGATTCTAATTCATTCGCACTATCCATTCTAATTCATTCGTACGATCCATTCTAATTCATTCGTATGATCCATTCTAATTTATTCGTTCAAATATATCCATTCTAATTCATTCGTACGATCCATTCTAATTCATTCGCACGATCCATTTTAATTCATTCGCACGAATGTATCCATTCTAATTCATTTGCACGATCCATTCTAATTCATTCCTATGATCTATTCTAATTCATTCGTACGATCCATTCTAATTCATTCTATTTCATTCGTACGATCCATTCTACGATCCATTCTAATTCATTCGTATATTCCATTCTAATTCATTAGCACGATCCATGCTAATGAATTAGAATGGATCGTACGATCCAATCTAATTCATTCATACGATCGATTCTTACTCATTCGTATGATCCATTCTAATTCAATCGTACGATCCATTCTAATTCATTCGTACGATCCATTCTAATTCCTTCGTACGATCCTTTCTAATTCATTCGTACGATCCATTCTAATTCATTCGTACGATCCATTCTAATTCCTTCGTACGATCCATTCTAATTCATTCGTACGATCCATTCTAATTCATTCGCGCAATCTATTATAATTCATTTGTACGATCCATTCTAATTCATTTGTACGATCCATTCTAATTCATTCATACAATCCATTCTAATTTATTCACACGAATAGATCCATTCTAATTCATTCGTACGATCCATTCTAATTCATTCGCACAATCTATTCTAATTCATTTATACGATCCATTCTAATTCATTCGCACGAATGTATCCATTCTAATTCATTCATACGATCCATTCTACACTTCATTCGTACTATCCGTTCTAATTCACTCATACGATCCATTCTAATTCAGTCATACGATCCATTCTAATTCATTTGCACGAATATATCCATTCTAATTCATTCGTATGATCCATTCTAATTTCTTCGTACAATCCATTCTAATTCCTTCGTACGATCCATTCTAATTCCTTCATACGATCCATTCTATTTCATTCGTATGATCCATTCTAATTCCTTCGTACGATCCATTCTAATTCCTTCGTATCCATTCTAATTCACTCATACGATCCATTCTAATTCATTCGTACGATCCATTCTAATTCATTCATACAATCCATTCTAATTCATTCGTACGATCAGTTCTAATTCATTCACAAAATCTATTCTAATTCATTCATACGATCCATTCTAATTCATTCACACGAATGTATCCATTCTAATTCATTCATACGATCCATTCTAATTCATTCGTACGATCCATTCTAATTCACTCATACGATCCATTCTAATACATTCATACGATCCATTCTAATTCATTTGCACGAATATATCCATTCTAATTCATTCGTACGATCCATTCTAATTCCTTCGTACGATCCATCCTAATTCATTCGTACGATCTATTCTAATTCATTCGAATAATCCATTCTAATTCATTCGCACGATCCATTCTAATTCATTCGTATGATTCATTCTAATTCATTCGTACGATCAATTCTAATTCATTCGTACGATCCATTCTAATTCCTTCACACGATCCATTCAAATTCATTCATACAATCCATTATAATTCATTCATACGATCCATTCTAATTCATTCCTACAATCCATTCTAATTCATTCGCCCGATCCATTCTAATTCATTCATACGATCCATTCTATTCGAATGGATCATGCGATCCATTCGAATTCATTCGCACGATCCATTCTAATTCATTCATAATGGATACATTCGTGCGAATGAATTAGAATGGATCGTATGAATGAATTAGAATGGATCATACGAATGAATTAGAATGGACCGTGCGAATGAATTAGAATGGATCGTACGAATGAATTAGAATGGATCGTACGAATGAACTAGAATGGATCGTACGAATGAACTAGAATGGATCGTACGAATGAACTAGAATGGATCGTACGAATGAACTAGAATGAACTAGAATGGATCGTACGAATGAATTAGAATGGATCGTACGAATGAATTAGAATGGATCGTATGAATGAATTAGAATGGATCATACGAATGAATTAGAATGGATCGTGCGAATGAATTAGAATGGATCGTACGAATGAATTAGAATGGATCGTACGAATGAACTAGAATGGATCGTACAAATGAACTAGAATGGATCGTACGAATGAACTAGAATGGATCGTACGAATGAACTAGAATGAACTAGAATGGATCGTACGAATGAATTAGAATGGATCGTATGAATGAATTAGAATGGATCGTATGAATGAATTAGAATGGATCATACGAATGAATTAGAATGGATCGTGCGAATGAATTAGAATGGATTGTACGAATGAATTAGAACGGATCGTACGAATGAACTAGAATGGATCGTACGAATGAACTAGAATGGATCGTACGAATGAACTAGAATGGATCGTACGAATGAACTAGAATGGATCGTACGAATGAATTAGAATGGATCGTACGAATGAATAAAAATGGATCTTACGAATGAATTAGAATGGATCGTATGAATGAATTAGAATGGATACATTCGTGCGAATGAATTACAATGGATCGGACGAATGAATTAGAATGGATCGTACGAATGAATTAGAATGGATCGTACGAATGAATTAGAATGGATCGTACGAATAAATTAGAATGGATACATTCGTCCGAATGAATTAGAATGGATCATACGAATGAGTAAGAATGGATCGTACGAATGAAATAGAATAGATTGTACGAATGAATTAGAATGGATCCTACGAATGAATTAGAATGGATCGTGTGAAAGAATTAGAATGGATTGTATGAATAAATTAGAATAGATCGTATGAATGAATTAGAATGGATCGTATGAGTGAATTAGACTTGATACGAAGGAATTAGAATGGATCGTACGAAGGAATTAGAATGGATCATACGAATGAAATAGAATGGATCGTACGAAGGAATTAGAATGGATCGTACGAAGGAATTAGAATGGATCGTACGAATGAATTAGAATGGATATATTCGTGCAAATGAATTAGAATGGATCGTATGAATGAATTAGAATGGATCGTATGAGTGAATTAGAATGGATAGTACGAATGAAGTAGATTGGATCGTATGAATGAATTAGAATGGATACATTCGTGCGAATCAATTAGAATGGATCGTATGAAAGACGATCCATTCTAATTCATTCGTACGATCCATTCTAATTCATTCGCACAAATGTATCCATTCTAATTCATTCGTATGATCCATTCTAATTCATTCGTACGATTCATTCTAATTCATTCATGTGATCCATTCTAATTCATTCGCGAATGTATCCATTCTAATTCATTCGTACGATCCATTCTAATTCATTCGTACGATCCATTCTAATTCATTTATACGATCTATTCTAATTCATTCATACAATCCATTCTAATTCTTTCACACGATCCATTCTAATTAATTCGTACGATCCATTCTAATTCATTCGCACAATCCATTCTATTTCATTCGTACGATCCATTCTTACTCATTCGTATGATCCATTCTAATTCATTCGCACGAATGTATCCATAATGGATCATACGAATGAGTAAGAATGGACCGTACGAATGAAATAGAATGGATTGTGCGAATGAATTAGAATGGACCGTACGAATGAATTAGACGTACGAATGAATTAGAATGGATACATTCGTGCGAATAAATTAGAATGGATCATACGAATGAGTAAGAATGGATCGCCATTCTAATTCATTTGTATGATCCATTCTAATTCATTTGTATCCATTCTATTTCATTAGCACGATCCATTGTAATTCATTCGTGCAATCTATTCTAATTCATTCGTACGATCCATTTTAATTCATTCGTACGATCCATTCTAATTTATTCATACAATCCATTCTAAATTATTCACACGAATGTATCCATTCTAATTCATTCGTACGATCCATTCTAATTCATTCGCACAATCTATTCTAATTCATTCATACGATCCATTCTAATTCATTCGCACGAATGTATCCATTCTAATTCATTCATACGATCCATTCTACTTCATTCGTACGATCCATTCTAATTCATTCGCATGAATGTAACCATTCTAATTCATTCATTTGATCCATTCTAATTCATTCGTACGATCCATTCTAATTCATTCGTCCGATCCATTCTTACTCATTCGTATGATCAATTCTAATTCATTCGCACGAATGTATCCATTCTAATTCATTCGTACGATCCGGAATTAGAATCGATCGTACGAATGAATTAGAATGGATACCTTTGTGCATATGAATTAGAATGGATCGTACGAATGAAATAGAATGAATTCGTACGATCCATTCGAATTCATTCGCAAGATCCATTCTAATTCATTCATACGATCCATTCTAATTCATTCATACAATCCATTCTAATTCTTTCACACGATCCATAATAATTCATTCGTAGGATCCATTCTAATTCATTCGTACAATCTATTCTATTTCATTCGTACGATCCATTCTTACTCATTCGTATGATCCATACTAATTCATTCGGACGAATGTATCCATTCTAATTTATTCGTACGATCCATTCTAATTCATTCGTATGATCCATTCTAATTCATTCGTACGATCCATTCTAATTCATTTGTCCGATCCATTCTAATTCATTCGCACGAATGTATCCATTCTAATTCATTCGTACGATCCATTCTAATCATTCGTACGATCCATTCTAATTCATTCGTAAGATCCATTCTAATTCATTCGTACGATCCATTCTAATTCATTCGTACGATCCATTCTAATTCATTCGCACGAATGTATCCATTCTAGTTCATTCGTACGATCCATTCTAATTCATTCGTACGATCCATTCTAATTCATTCGTACGATCCATTCTAATTCATTCGCACGAATGTATCCATTCTAGTTCATTCGTACGATCCATTCTAATTCATTCGTACGATCCATTCGAATTCATTCGCACGATCCATTCTAATACATTCGTACGATCCATTCTAATTCATTCATACGATCCATTCTAATTCATTCGTACGATCCATTCTAATTCATTCGCACAAATGTATCCATTCTAATTCATTCGTACGATCCATTCTAATTCATTCGTACGATCCATTCGAATTCATTCACACGATCCATTCTAATTCATTCATATGATCCATTCTAATTCATTCATACAATCCATTCTAATTCTTTCACACAATCCATTCTAATTCATTCGTACGATCCATTCTAATTCATTCGTACAATCCATTCTATTTCATTCGTACGATCCATTCTTACTCATTCGTATGATCCATTCTAATTCATTCGTATGATCCATTCTAATTCATTCGTACAATCCATTCTAATTCATTCGTACGATCCATTCTAATTCATTCGTACGATCCATTCTAATTCATTCGCACGAATGTATCCATTCTAGTTCATTCGTACGATCCATTCTAATTCATTCGTACGATCCATTCTAATTCATTCGCACGATCCATTCTAATTCATTCGTACGATCCATTCTAATTCATTCATACGATCCATTCTAATTCATTCGTACAATCTATTCTAATTCATTCGTACAAATGGATACATTCGTGTGAATGAATTAGAATGGATCGTACGAATGAGTAAGAATGGATCATACGAATGAAATAGAATGGATTGCACGAATAAATTAGAATGGATCGTACGAATGAATTAGAATGGATCGTGTGAAAGAATTAGAATGGATTGTATGAATGAATTAGAATGGATCGTACGAAGGAATTAGAATGGATCGTATGAATGAATTATAATGGATCGTACGAATGAATTAGAATAGATCGTACGAATGAATTAGAATGGATCGTACGAATGAATTAGAATGGATCGTGCGATGGAATTAGAATGGATCGTACGAATGAATTAGAATGGATCATGCTAATGAATTAGAATTGATCGAACGAATGAATTAGCATGGATCGTGCATTCGTACGATCCATTCTAATTTATTCGTAAGATCCATTCTAATTCATTCGTACGATCCATTCTAATTCATTCACACGAATGTATCCATTCTAGTTCATTCGTACGATCCATTCTAATTCATTCGTACGATCCATTCTAATTCATTCATACGATCTATTCTAATTCATTCATATAATCCATTCTAATTCTTTCACACGATCCATTCTAATTCATTCGTACGATCCATTCTAATTCATTCGCACAATCCATTCTATTTCATTCGTACGATCCATTCTTACTCATTCGTATGATCCATTCTAATTCATTCGCACGAATGTATCCATAATGGATCATACGAATGAGTAAGAATGAATCGTACGAATGAAATAGAATGGATTGTGCGAATGAATTAGAATGGACCGTACGAATGAATTAGAATGGATACATTCGTGCGAATGAATTAGAATGGATCATACGAATAAATTAGAATGGATACATTCGTCCGAATGAATTAGAATGGATCATACGAATGAGTAAGAATGGATCGTACGAATGAATTAGAATGGATCATGCGAATGAATTAGAATGGATCGTACGAATGAATTAGAATGGATACATTTGTGAGAATGAATTAGAATGGATGGTACGAATGGATTAGAATGGATCGTATGAATGGATTAGAATGGATTAATTCGAGCAAATGAATTAGAATGGATCGTACGAATGAATTAGAATGGATCGTACGAATGGATTAGAATGGATCCAACGAATGGATTAGAATGGATACCTTTGTGCATATGAATTAGAATGGATCGTACGAATGAATTAGAATGGATCATATTAATGAATTAGAATGGATTGTACGAATGAATTAGAATGGATACATTCGTGCGAATGAATTAGAATGGATCGTGCGAATCCATTAGACTGGATCGTGCGAATGAATAAGAATGGATCATACGAATGAATTAGAATGGATCGTACGAATTAATTAGAATGGATACATTCGTGCGAATGAATTAGAATGGATTGTATGAATGAATTAGAATGGATCGTACGAATGAATTAGAATGGATCATACAAATTAATTAGAATGGATCATACGAATGAATTAGAATGGATCGTACGAATGAATTAGAATGGATCGTACGAATGAACTAGAATGGATCGTACGAATGAACTAGAATGGATACATTCGTGCGAATGAATTAGAATGGATCGTACGAATGAATTAGAATAGATCGTACGAATGAATTAGAATGGATCTTACGAATGAATTAGAATGGATCGTACGAATGAATTAGAATGGATCGTGCGAATAAATTAGAATGGATCGTACGAATGAATTAGAATGGATCGTGTGAAAGAATTAGAATGGATCGTAGGAATGAATTAGAATGGATCGTGCGAATGAATTAGAATGGATCGTACGAATGAATTAGAATGGATACATTTGTGCGAATGAATTAGAATGGATCGTACGAATGAATTAGAATGGATCGTACGAATGAATTAGAATGGATCGTGCGAATGAATTAGAATGGATCGTACGAATGAATTAGAATGGATCGTACGAATGAACTAGAATGGATACATTCGTGCGAATGAATTAGAATGGATCGTACGAATGAATTAGAATGGATCGTACGAATGAATTAGAATGGATCATATTAATGAATTAGAATGGATCGTACGAATGAATTAGAATGGATACATTCGTGCGAATGAATTAGAATGGATCGTGCGAATCAATTAGACTAGATCGTGCGAATGAATAAGAATAGATCATACGAATGAATTAGAATGGATCGTACGAATAAATTAGAATGGATCGTACGAATGAATTAGAATGGATACATTCGTGGGAATGAATTAGAATGGATTGTGCGAATGAATAAGAATAGATCATGCGAATTAATTAGAATGGATCGTACGAATGAATTAGAATGGATCGTGCGAATGAATTAGAATGGATCGTACGAATGAATTAGAATGGATACATTTGTGCGAATAAATTAGAATGGATCGTACGAATGAATTAGAATGGATCGTATGAATGAATTAGAATGGATCGTACGAATGAATTAGAATGGATCGTGCGAATGAATTAGAATGGATCGTACGAATGAATTAGAATGGATCGTACGAATGAACTAGAATGGATACATTCGTTTGAATGAATTAGAATGGATCGTACGAATGAATTAGAATGGATCGTGCGAATGAATTAGAATGGATCGTACGAATGAATTAGAATGGATCGTGTGAAAGAATTAGAATGGATCGTACGAATGAACTAGAATAGATCGTGCGAATGAATTAGAATGGATCGTACGAATGAATTAGAATGGATACATTTGTGCGAATGAATTAGAATGGATCGTACGAATGAATTAGAATGGATCGTATGAATGAATTAGAATGGATCGTACGAATGAATTTGAATGGATCGTGCGAATGAATTAGAATGGATTGTACGAATGAATTAGAATGGATCGTGCGAATGAATTAGAATGGATCGTACGAATGAAATAGAATGGATACATTTGTGCGAATGAATTAGAATGGATCGTACGAATGAATTAGAATGAATCGTATGAATGAATTAGAATGGATCGTGCGAATGAATTCGAATGGATCGTACGAATTCATTCTAATTCATTCATACAATCCATTCTAATTCTTTCACACGATCCATTCTAATTCATTCGTACGATCCATTCTAATTCATTCGTACGATCCATACTAATTCATTCATACGATCTATTCTAATTCATTCATACAATCCATTCTAATTCTTTCACACGATCCATTCTAATTCATTTGTACGATCCATTCTAATTCCTTCGTACGATCCATTCTAATTCATTCGTACGATCTATTCTAATTCATTCGTACGATCCATCCTAATTCATTCATACGATCTATTCTAATTCATTCATACAATCCATTCTAATTCTTTCACACGATCCATTCTAATTCATTTGTACGATCCATTCTAATTCCTTCGTACGATCCATTCTAATTCATTCGTACGATCTATTCTAATTCATTCATACAATCCATTCTAATTCTTTCACACGATCCATTCTAATTCATTTGTACGATCCATTCTAATTCCTTCGTACGATCCATTCTAATTCATTCGTACGATCCATTCTAATTCATTCATACGATCTATTCTAATTCATTCATACAATCCATTCTAATTCTTTCACACGATCCATTCTAATTCATTTGTACGATCCATTCTAATTCCTTCGTACGATCCATTCTAATTCATTCGTACGATCTATTCTAATTCATTCGTACGATCCATTCTAATTCTTTAACACGATCCATTCTAATTCATTTGTACGATCCATTCTAATTCATTCGTACGATACATTCTAATTCATTCGTACAATCTATTCTAATTCATTCGTACGAATGGATACATTCGTGTGAATGAATTAGAATGGATCGTACGAATGAGTAAGAATGGATCGTACGAATGAAATAGAATGGATTGCACGAATGAATTAGAATGGATCGTACGAATCAATTAGAATGGATCGTGTGAAAGAATTAGAACGGATTGTATGAATGAATTAGAATGGATCGTACGAATGAATTAGAATGGATCGTACTAGGATCCATTCTAATTCATTCGTTCAATCTATTCTATTTCATTCGTACGATCCATTCTTACTCATTCGTATGATCCATTCTAATTCATTCGGACGAATGTATTCATTCTAATTTATTCGTACGATCTATTCGAATTCATTCGTACGATCCATTCTAATTCATTCGTACGATCCATTCTTACTCATTCGTATGATCCATTCTAATTCATTCGTACGATCCATTCTAATTCATTCGTACGATCGATTCTAATTCATTCGCACAATCGATTCTAATTCATTCGTACGATCCATTCTAATTCATTCGTATGATCCATTCAAATTTATTCGTTCAAATATATCCATTCTAATTCATTAGTACGATCCATTCTAATTCATTCGCACGATCCATTCTAATTCATTCGCACGAATGTATCCATTCTAATTCATTTGCACGATCCATTCTAATTCATTCCTATGATCTATTCTAATTCAATCGTACGATCCATTCTAATTCATTCTAATTCATTCGTACGATCCATTCTATGATCCATTCTAATTCATTCGTATATTCCATTCTAATTCATTAGCACGATCCATGCTAATGAATTAGAATGGATCGTACGATCCAATCTAATTCATTCATACGATCCATTCTTACTCATTCGTATGATCCATTCTAATTCAATCGTACGATCCATTCTAATTCATTCGTACGATCCATTCTAATTCCTTCGTACGATCCATTCTAATTCATTCCTACGATCCATTCTAATTCATTCGTACGATCCATTCTAATTCCTTCGTACGATCCATTCTAATTCATTCGTACGATCCATTCTAAGTCATTCGCGCAATCTATTCTAATTCATTCGTACGATCCATTCTAATTCATTCGTACGATCCATTCTAATTCATTCAGACAATCCATTCTAATTTATTCGTACGAATGTATCCATTCTAATTCATTCGTACGATCCATTCTAATTCATTCGCACAATCTAGTCTAATTCATTCATACGATCCATTCTAATTCATTCGCACGAATGTATCCATTCTAATTCATTCATACGATCCATTCTACTTCATTCGTACTATCCGTTCTAATTCACTCATACGATCCATTCGAATTCATTCATACGATCCATTCTAATTCATTTGCACGAATATATCCATTCTAATTCATTCGTACGTTCCATTCTAATTCATTCGCACGATCCATTCTAATTCATTCATACGATCCATTCTAATTCATTCGTACGATCCATTCTAATTCATTCGTACGATCCATTTTATTCCTTCGTACGATCCATTCTAATTCATTCGTTCGATCCATTCTAATTCATTCGTACAATCTATTCTAATTCATTCGTACGAATGGATACATTCGTGTGAATGAATTAGAATGGATCGTACGAATGAGTAAGAATGGATCGTACGAATGAAATAGAATGGATTTCACGAATGAATTAGAATGGATCGTACGAATGAATTAGAATGGATCGTGTGAAAGAATTAGAATGGATTGTATGAATGAATTAGAATGGATCGTATGAATGAATTAGAATGGATCATACGAATTAATTAGAATGGATCATACGAATGAATTAGAATGGATCGTACGAATGAATTAGAATGGATCGTACGAATGAATTAGAATGGATACATTCATGCGAATAAATTAGAATGGATTGTGCGAATGAATAAGAACAGATCGTGCGAATGAATTAGAATGGATCGTACGAATAAATTAGAATGGATCGTGCGAATGAATTAGAATGGATCGTACGAATGAATTAGAATGGATACATTTGTGCGAATGAATTAGAATGGATCGTACGAATGAATTTGAATGGATCGTATGAATGAATTAGAATGGATCGTACGAATGAATTAGAATGGATCGTGCGAATAAATTAGAATGGATCGTACGAATGAATTAGAATGGATCGTGTGAAAGAATTAGAATGGATCGTACGAATGAATTAGAATGGATCGTGCGAATGAATTAGAATGGATCGTACGAATGAATTAGAATGGATCGTAGGAATGAATTAGAATGGATCGTACGAATGAATTAGAATGGATCGTGCGAATGAATTAGAATGGATCGTATGAATGAACTAGAATGGATACATTCGTGCGAATGAATTAGAATGGATCGTACGAATGAATTAGAATGGATCGTACGAATGAATTAGAATGTATCTTACGAATGAATTAGAATGGATCGTACGAATGAATTAGAATGGATCGTACGAATGAATTAGAATGGATACATTCGTGCGAATGAATTAGAATGGATCGTACGAATAAATTAGAATGGATCGTATGAATGGCTTAGAATGGATACATTCGTGCGAATGAATTAGAATGGATCGGACGAATAAATTAGAATGGATCGTACGAATGAATTAGAATGGATCAAATGAATGAATTAGAATGGTTACATTCATGCGAATGAATTAGAATGGATCGTACGAATGGATTAGAATGGATCGTACGAATGGATTAGAATGGATACATTCGTGCGAATGAATTAGAATGGATCATACGAATGAGTAAGAATGGATCGTACGAATGAAATAGAATGGATAGTACGAATGAATTAGAATGGATCGTGCGAATGAATTTGAATGGATCGTACGAATGAATTAGAATGGATCGTACGAATAAATTAGAATGGATCGTATGAATGGCTTAGAATGGATACATTCGTGCGAATGAATTAGAATGGATCGGACGAATGAATTAGAATGGATCGTACGAATGAATTAGAATGGATCAAATGAATGAATTAGAATGGTTACATTCATGCGAATGAACTAGAATGGATCGTACGAATGGATTAGAATGGATCGTACGAATGATTTAGAATGGATACATTCGTGCAAATGAATTAGAATGGATCATACGAATGAGTAAGAATGGATCGTACGAATGAAATAGAATGGATCATATTAATGAATTAGAATAGATCGTACGAATGAATTAGAATGGATACATTTGTGCGAATGAATTAGAATGGATCGTGCAAGAATGTATCCATTCTAATTCATTCGTATGATCCATTCTAATTCATTAATATGATCCATTCTAATTCATTCGGACGATCCATTCTAATTCATATGCACAAAAGTATCCATTCTAATCCATTCGTAGGATCCATTCTAATACATTCATACGATCCATTCTAATTCATTCGTACGATCCATTCTAATTCATTCGCTCGAATGTACCCATTCTAATCCATTCATACGATCCATTCTAATCCATTCGTACGATCCATTCTAATTCATTCGCATGAATGTAACCATTCTAATTCATTCATTTGATCCATTCTAATTCATTCATACGATCCATTCTAATTCATTCGTCCGATCCATTCTAATTCATTCGCATGAATGTATCCATTCTTATTCATTCGTACGATCCATTCTAATTCATTCGTACGATCTATTCTAATTCATTCGTAAGAACCATTCTAATTCATTCGTCCGATCCATTCTAATTCATTCGTACGATCCATTCTAATTCATTCGTAATATCCATTCTAATTCATTCGTACGATCCATTCTAATTCATTCGTACGATTCATTCTAATTCATTAGCATGGATCATGCGAATGAATTAGAATGGATCATACGAATGAATTAGAATGGATCGTACGAATGAATTAGAATGGATCTTACGAATGAATTAGAATGGATCGTACGAATGAATTAGAATAGATCGTACGAATGAATTAGAATGGATACATTCGTGCGAATGAATTAGAATGGATCGGACGAATGAATTAGAATGGATCATACGAATGAATTAGAATGGATCAAATGAATGAATTAGAATGGTTACATTCATGCGAATGAATTAGAATGGATCGTACGAATGGATTAGAATGGATCGTACGAATGGATTAGAATGGATACATTCGAGCGAATGAATTAGAATGGATTGTACCCATTCTAATTCATTCGTACGATCCATTCTAATTATTTCGTATGATCCATTCTAATTAATTCGTATGATCCATTCTAATTCATTCGTACGATCTATTCTAATTCATTCGCATGAATGTATCCATTCTAATTAATTCGTACGATCCATTCTAATTCATTCGTATGATCTATTCTAATTCATTCGCACGATCCAGTCTAATTGATTCGCACGATCCATTCTAATTCATTCGCACGAATGTATCAATTCTAATTCATTCGTACGATCCATTCTAATTCATTAATATGATCCATTCTAATTCATTTGTACGATCCATTCTAATTCATTCGCACGAATGTAACCATTCTAATTCATTCATACGATTCATTCTAATTTATTCGTATGAGCTATTCTAATTCATTCGTACGATCCATTCTAATTCATTCGTACGATCCATTCTAATTCATTCGTCCGATCTATTCTAATTCATTCGCACGAATGTATCCATCCTAATTCATTCGTAAGATCCATTCTAATTCATTCGTACGATCCATTCTAATTTATTCGTACGATCCATTCTAATTCATTCGCACGAATGTATCCATTCTAGTTCATTCGTACGATCTATTCTAATTCATTCGCATGGATTGTGCATTCGTACGATCCATTCTAATTCATTCGTAAGATCCATTCTAATTCATTCGTACGATCCATTCTAATTCATTCGCACGAATGTATCCATTCTAGTTCATTCGTACGATCCATTCTCATTCATTCGTACGATCCATTCTAATTCATTCATACGATCTATTCTAATTCATTCATACAATCCATTCTAATTCTTTCACACGATCCATTCTAATTCATTCGTATGATCCATTCTAATTTATTCGCACAATCCATTCTATTTCATTCGTACGATCCATTCTTACTCATTCGTATGATTCATTCTAATTCGTTCGCACGAATGTATCCATAATGGATCATACGAATGAGTAAGAATGGATCGTACGAATGAAATAGAATGGATTGTGCGAATGAATTAGAATGGACCGTACGAATGAATTAGAAGGGATACATTCGTGCGAGTGAATTAAAATGGATCGGATGAATGAATTAGAATGGATTGTACGAATGAATTAGAATGGATCGTATGAATGAATTAGAATGGATCGTACGAATAAATTAGAATGGATACATTCGTCCGAATGAATTAGAATGGATCATACGAATGAGTAAGAATGGATCGTACGAATGAAATAGAATAGATTGTACGAATGAATTAGAATGGATCCTACGAATGAATTAGAATAGATCATGTGAAAGAATTAGAATGGATTATATGAATAAATTAGAATGAATTCGTACGATCCATTTGAATTCATTCGCACGATCCATTCTAATTCATTCATACGATCGATTCTAATTCATTCATACAATCAATTCTAATTCTTTCACACAATCCATTCTAATTCATTCGTAGGATCCATTCTAATTCATTTGTACAATCTATTCTATTTCATTCGTACGATCCATTCTTACTCATTCGTATGATCCATTCTAATTCATTCGGATGAATGTATCCATTCTAATTTATTCGTACGATCTATTCTAATTTATTCGTACGATCCATTCTAATTCATTCGTACGATCCATTCTAATTCATTCGTCCGATCCGTTCTAATTCATTCGCATGAATGTATCCATTCTAATTCATTCGTACGATCCATTCTAATTCATTCGTACGATCCATTCTAATTCATTCGTACGATCTATTCTAATTCATTCGTAAGATCCATTCTAATTCATTCGTACGATCCATTCTAATTCATTCGTACGATCCATTCTAATTCATTCCCACGAATGTATCCATTCTAGTTCATTCGTACGATCCATTCTAATTCATTCATACGATCCATTCTAATTCATTCGCACGATCCATTCTAATTCATTCATACGATCCATTCTAATTCATTCGTACGATCCATTCTAATTCATTCGCACAAATGTATCCATTCTAATTCATTCGTACGATCCATTCTAATTCATTCGCACGATCCATTCTAATTCATTCGTACGATCCATTCTAATTCATTCGTACGATCCATTATAATTCATTCGCACGATCCATTCTAATTCATTCGTACGATCCATTCTAATTCATTCATACGATCCATTCTAAATCATTCATACGATCCATTCTATTTCATTCGCACAAATGTATCCATTCTAATTCATTCGTACGATCCATTCTAATTCATTCGCACGATCCATTCTAATTCATTCGTACGATCCATTCTAATTCATTCGCACGATCAGTTCTTATTCATTCGCACAATCCATTCTAATTCATTCGCACGAATGTATCAAGTCTAATTCATTCGTACGATCCATTCTAATTCATTCGTATGATCCATTCTAATAAATTCGTATGATCCATTCTAATTCATTCGTACGATCCATTCTAATTCATTCATACAATCCATTCTAATTCATTCGTACGATCCATTCTAATTAACTCATACGATCCATTCTAATACATTCATACGATCCATTCTAATTCATTTCCACGAACATATCCATTCTAATTCACTCGTACGATCCATTCTAATTCATTCATACGATCCATTCTAATTCATTCGCACAATCCATTCTAATTCATTCGCACGAATGTATCCATTCTAATTCATTCGTACGATCCCTTCTAATTCATTTGTACGATCCATTCTAATTCATTCGTACGATCCATTCTAATTCATTCGTACAATCTATTCTAATTCATTCGTACAATCTATTCTAATTCATTCTAATTCATTCGTACAATCCATTCTAATTCATTCGTACAATCCATTCTAATTCATTCGTACAATCTATTCTAATTCATTTGTACGATCCATTCTAATTCATTAGCATGGATCGTACAATCTATTCTAATTCATTCGTACAATCTATTCTAATTTATTCGTACAATCTATTCTAATTCATTCTAATTCATTCATACAATCCATTCTAATTCATTCGTACAATCCATTCTAATTCATTCGTACAATCTATTCTAATTCATTTGTACGATCCATTCTAATTCATTAGCATGGATCGTGCTAATGAATTAGAATGGAATATACGAATGAATTAGAATGGATCGTAGAATGGATCGTACGAATGAATTAGAATGAATTTGAATGGATCGTACGAATGAATTAGAATAGATCATAGGAATGAATTAGAATGGATCGTGCAAATGAATTAGAATGGATACATTCGTGCGAATGAATTAGAATGGATCGTGCGAATGAATTAGAATGGATCGTACGAATGAATTAGAATGGATATATTTGAACGAATAAGTTAGAATGGATCATACGAATAAATTAGAATGGATCGTACGAATGAATTAGAATGGATAGTGCGAATGAATTAGAATCGATCGTACGAATGAATTAGAATAGATCGTACGAATGAATTAGATCGTACGAATGAATTAGAATGGATCGTACGAATGAATTAAAATGGATACATTCGAGCGAATGAAATAGAATAGATCGTAGGAATGAATTAGAATGGATCGTACGAAAGAATTAGAATGGATACATTTGTCAGAATGAATTAGAATGGATCGTACGAATGAATTAGAATGCATCGTACGAAAGAATTAGAATGGATATATTCGTGTGAATGAATTAGAATGGATCGTACGAATGAATTAGACTGGATCGTATGAATGAATTTGAATGGATACATTTGTGCAAATGAATCTAAATGGATTGTATGAATGAATTACAATGGATCGTATGAATGAATTAGAATGGATCATACGAATGAATTAGAATAGCTCATACGAATGAATTAGAATGAATCGTATGAATGAATTAGAATGGTTACATTCGTGCGAATAAATTAGAATAGATCGTACGAATGAATTATAATGGATCGTACGAATAAATTAGAATAGATCGTGGGAATGAATTAGAATGGATCTTACGAATGAATTAGAATGGATCGTACGAATGAATTAGAATGGATCGTACGAATGAATTAGAATGGATACATTCGTGCGAATGAATTAGAATGGATCGGACGAGTGAATTAGAATGGATCGTACGAATGAATTAGAATGGATCATGTTGGGGGTAGTCAAAAACCACTTATCTTGGACAGCCCGCCAGGAGCTCGCCCTCTCAGCCCATCAGGAGCTCGCCTTCACATGGAGCTGGATGGACACCTTGTATCTGAGTACAGCTCGCACCTCCAGTCCCCACAATGACACGCCCAAATTCGATAAATGGCTTAGACAAAGAGCGCGAAGGTGCTCGCCCAAGTTCGTCCAGGAGCTCGCCATGCTCGCTCAGGAGCTCGCCATGCTCGCTCAGGAGCTCGCCTAGCTCGCACAGGAGCTCGCCCAAGCTCGTCCAGGAGCTCGCCATGCTGGCTCAGGAGCTCGCCTAGCTCGCACAGGAGCTCGCCCAAGCTCACCCAGGAGCTCGCCCATGCTTACTCGTGAGCTCGCCAAAGCTCGCCTAGACCCCTGTTTATCGAAGAGGTTGCTCCCGCGAGGTCCAACTCTTGATAAATATGGGCGAAAGGACGGAGCAGTACCGGGCGAGCTGGCCTTTGCTTTTTCCCTGAGATCACCCCCAGTAAAAGCAGCATAAAGATTACCAGGTGTCGAGAACCCACTGAAGCTACGTGGACGATTGCAGTCCACGGAAGCCCGTCAGAGTCGGTTTGAGACCTCCTAGACTTGAACATTCTAGAAGATTCCCCTGGCGGTAACAGAACAGCAGCTGCTGTCCCCCACTACTTCGTCAGGCGAGCTAGACGACAAAGAATGTCAGGGGTCCAAGTTCCAAGAACTGTCAGAAACTATTGAAGGCTAGAACGTGGGGGCCTGGAAGGTGCCGGAAAGAGCTTCCACGCGTCGTAGCTCGATAGGTCGCCCATGTCTATAAATGCACACCCCCTGGCTCCAAAGTACAGGTTCGAAATCCCTTTCCCTACCACTTTGGTATACAACAGCTCTCCGTTGTGCTACCATCACTGACTTGAGCGTCGGAGGGTCTGCGCTCCTAAGGGAGCCAGCCGTTCTCACGTTTCTATTTTCTTGGTCTTACAGGTGGCTCGCAAGGACCAGGAAAAATCCCCCAAACATTTGGCACCGTCTGTGGGATCTATCGACTGGTTCCTGCGAGAACGCCCACGACCACGCGGTTGAAAGCCGTGCTTTTCCAGACACCCGGATGGCTCCGGTCACGCGGAGGCAGACACGGGTGAAAGCCCACGCCGAGTCTGCACAAAGCAAGCTGCTCGCTGAAGCATCACAACCCCCTGTCCCGCTCAACGGCCATCTCCTTTTAAAGGTGTTGGCCACTCAGCGGGCCATGGTGGGCGAGATAGTGCGACTGCGCCAGGTTCCGACGACGATCCGGATCACTGATCTCTCCCCAGGGCTCACCCCGCGGAGGGAAGAGTCAGTGATCCCGTCCCAGCGTCCAGGAGTGTCGGCGGGGGTTTTTTCCCTGTGCGACCTCCCCTTGTCCCAGCATCGCATCAGCCCACTATGGCGCCCACATGGCGGGCATCCCAGCAGGAGCCCCCTATGGAGGACGCAGTGGCGCGCCGGACGAGAGGGACCGCGCTCGAGCGGCCGCAGCAACTAGGCACCCAGCGCTCCAGCAACAAGTCAACCCTGCCGATGGCCCCTCCTCGCCGACGAAGCCTCGGTGCGGACTCGGGCGAGTCAGAGGACATCGCCCCCGAGCATAACCATAGCAAGGCTGCGGTGAACCGGTTTCGAGGAAGCGTGCATGATTGCTTGGTACCTGCGCAGCTGTCTTTGGGAAATCACCCCGAGCGCTGGCAGCTACTTAGCACGCCCGTCGACCTCATAGAAGAGCTCGCCGTCCGGGGAGGGAGCTCGCCCTTCACCAACGAGGTTCATCAGGGAGGTTTCCCTCAGCACTGGACCCCACCAAAGTTTGTTTTGTTCAACGGGTCGCAAGACCCCGTGGACCACCTCTTGGCCTACCGAAAGTTGTTATTCTTTCGGGATCAGGACCACGTTCTGTGCCGCGCCTTCCCGAGCAGCTTGGCGGGTTCGGCCCTCGACTAGTTTCATAAGTTACCTCCGGGCTCGGTCCCGAACTTCACTGCTCTATCCGGGCTGTTCCTGGAACAGTACCGGTGCAATCGGCGACCTCCGAAGCAGATCGAATCACTGTTCGGTCTTACCATGGGCACAAGGGAGACCCTCCGGTGCTTCTCGATGCGATTCCGGAACGCCTATCTCGCTCTTGAGGACTCAGCAGGGCAAGACCGGACGGCCGTGAGTGCCTTTCGGAGTGCGCTCCCCGAAGGAGGTGACCTTCATGACGCGATAGTCATTTCTGATCCCCGCACCATGATTGAGCTCTTTGCCTTGGTCCAATAACACATCAAGCTCGAAGATATGGTGCTGGATCGTCGAGGGAGGATGGCCAAGCAGCAGCAGTCTCCTACCTTGCGCGTAGGCGCCCTCTTGTAAACCATTTTGTACGATAGTGTGTTTGGACAAGTTCAAATCTGTGCTCGATAGAAATCTACAGCGAACAGCTCGCACGCGATCAGCTCACGTGCAGCGTCCTCAAAGAACAGTCCACCGTTGCGCGGACTTAAAGCAAGACCGGGATCCTCAGAGGCAGCCAGTGGGCGACCTTGAGCTTCCCGGGGCAGTCCGCCGTTGTGCGGACTTAAAGCAAGACCGGGATCCTCAGAGGCAGCCAGTGGGCGACCTTGAGCTTCCCGGGGTAGTCCGCCGTTGTGCGGACTTAAAGAAAGACCGGGATCCTCAGAGGCAGTCAGTGGGCGACCTTGAGCTTCCCGGGGTAGTCCGCCGTTGTGCGGACTTAAAGCAAGACCGGGATCCTCAGAGGCAGCCAGTGGGC
Organism: Chamaelirium japonicum; assembly: GCA_947650365.1. Taxonomy (NCBI): domain Eukaryota; kingdom Viridiplantae; phylum Streptophyta; class Magnoliopsida; order Liliales; family Melanthiaceae; genus Chamaelirium; species Chamaelirium japonicum. Next base: position 423,474 of record CANTAL010000126.1, on the reverse strand, counting down.
GACCTTGAGCTTCCCGGGGTAGTCCGCCGTTGTGCGGACTTAAAGCAAGACCGGGATCCTCAGAGGCAGCCAGTGGGCGACCTTGAGCTTCCCGGGGCAGTCCTAAACCGAGGTTCTGAGGATCCTTAACCGGTCAGGGGGTAGCTAGCTTTTTTATTCTTTCATCGCTCGTTGGACTTCCACCCTTTGGCCCTTACGCTCTGTTTTGGTTCGATTTCTATCGTTTTGTATTTTTGTCGAGCTATAGGGCCCCACTATTTCGCACATATCGAATTTTTCATGCATATCGATCTTTTTGCGATGTCATTTATTTTTTATCAATTTAGCTACCTCGTCCGGGGTATGGTCCTCGGATCGTCGGGGAGAACACCATACGCGGCCTGATGCCACGCAGCTTAGCTCGTTGAGCGACCTTGTGACATCACGGGCAGACGCGGCAGAGACACCTTACGCGTCCTGATGCCACGCAGCTTAGCTCGTTGAGCGACCTGGTGATATCACGGGCAGACGCGGCAGAGACACCTTACGCGGCCTGATGCCACGCAGCTTAGCTCGTTGAGCGACCTGGTGACATCACGGGCAGACGCGGCAGAGACACCTTACGCGGCCTGATGCCACGCAGCTTAGCTCGTTGAGCGACCTGGTGACATCACGGGCAGACGCGGCAGAAACACCTTACGCGGCCTGATGCCACGCAGCTTAGCTCGTTGAGCGATCTGGTGACATCACGGGCAGACGCGGCGGAGACACCTTACGCGGCCTGATGCCACACAGCTTAGCTCGCTGAGCGATCTGGTGACATCACGGGCAGACACGGCACAACTTTCGGCACAAGGCCACACCAGTTTGTTGTCCACGTGGCAGTAGCGGGAAGTAGTTTGAGCAGAACACAGAGAGAAGAAGCACCAGTGGCCATGGCTCACAGCCCGCCCGGGACCAACCCGTGGCTGTGGCTCGTAAATCGCCCGGAGACCCTACGCGAGGTCGCTTGCGATAGGTATCTGCAGCCCGCCCGGTGTGGACCCCGACTGTGCGCGGCTAGTTCACACCAGAAGGAGGCCGCCCGTGGAAGGTGCTCTCGGCCCACCCGACGCTTGCAGTAGCGGAGAGCTGCGTTCCTTGGACATAGCAGCATCGTCCTCGAGGTCTCACCCATGAGATGCCGAGCCAAAGACCACGCCGCCCAGATTGCTCATGGCTGGTGCCCGCAGCTCGCCTGACGCAGACCCTGACCGCGTGTGACAAGCTCGCACCGGAAGGAGATCGCTCATGGCTGACGCTCCCGGCCCGCCCAGCGTTTATGAAATACTGGCAGTCAAAGCTTTCGGCGCAAATCGCCCACGGCTGGAGCCCGCAGCTCGCCCGATGCCGACCCTGACCGCGTGTGACGAGCTCGCACCAGAAGGAGATCGCTCGTGGCTGACGCTCCCGGCCCGCCCTGCGTTTGCAAAGTACTGAGAGTCAAAGCTTTCGGCGCAAATCACCCACGGCTGGAGCCCGCAGCTTGCCCGACGCCGACCCTGACCACGTGTGACGAGCTCGCACCGGAAGGAGATCGCTCGTGGCTGACGCTCCCGGCCCGCCCTGCGTTTGCAAAGTACTGAGAGTCAAAGCTCTCGGCGCAAATTGCCCACGGCTGGAGCCCGCAGCTCGCCCGACGCCGACCCTGACCACGTGTGACGACCTCGCACCGGAAGGAGATCGCTCGTGGCTGAAGCCCCCGGCCCGCCCAGCGTTTACGAAATACTGGCAGTCAGAGCTCACGGCGCAGGCCGCCCATGCCTACAATCTCCGTCTCGCCAGAAAACTGTTGCAGCAGACATTGATATCAGGCACATTACAAGGGATAGGAGCTCGCTAAGACTCCTGAGCAAGCGTCGAGTTTCCTTGATCACTCCCTCAGGAGGGGGTAATGTTGGGGGTAGTCAAAAACCACTTATCTTGGACAGCCCGCCAGGAGCTCGCCCTCTCAGCCCATCAGGAGCTCGCCTTCACATGGAGCTGGATGGACACCTTGTATCTGAGTACAGCTCGCACCTCCAGTCCCCACAATGACACGCCCAAATTCGATAAATGGCTTAGACAAAGAGCGCGAAGGAGCTCGCCCAAGTTCGTCCAGGAGCTCGCCATGCTCGCTCAGGAGCTCGCCATGCTCGCTCAGGAGCTCGCCTAGCTCGCACAGGAGCTCGCCCAAGCTCGTCCAGGAGCTCGCCATGCTCGCTCAGGAGCTCGCCTAGCTCGCACAGGAGCTCGCCCAAGCTCACCCAGGAGCTCGCCCATGCTTACTCGTGAGCTCGCCAAAGCTCGCCTAGACCCCTGTTTATCGAAGAGGTTGCTCCCGCGAGGTCCAACTCTTGATAAATATGGGCGAAAGGACGGAGCAGTACCGGGCGAGCTGGCCTTTGCTTTTTCCCTGAGATCACCCCCAGTAAAAGCAGCATAAAGATTACCAGGTGTCGAGAACCCACTGAAGCTACATGGACGATTGCAGTCCACGGAAGCCCGTCAGAGTCGGTTTGAGACCTCCTAGACTTGAACATTCTAGAAGATTCCCCTGGCGGCAACAGAACAGCAGCTGCTGTCCCCCACTACTTCGTCAGGCGGGCTAGACGACAAAGAATGTCAGGGGTCCAAGTTCCAAGAACTGTCAGAAACTATTGAAGGCTAGAACGTGGGGGCCTGGAAGGTGCCGGAAAGAGCTTCCACGCGTCGTAGCTCGATAGGTCGCCCATGTCTATAAATGCACACCCCCTGGCTCCAAAGTACAGGTTCGAAATCCCTTTCCCTACCACTTTGGTATACAACAGCTCTCCGTTGTGCTACCATCACTGACTTGAGCGTCGGAGGGTCTGCGCTCCTAAGGGAGCCAGCCGTTCTCACGTTTCTATTTTCTTGGTCTTACAGGTGGCTCGCAAGGACCAGGAAAAATCCCCCAAACAGATCAAATGAATGAATTAGAATGGTTACATTCATGCGAATAAATTAGAATGGATCGTACGAATGGATTAGAATGGATCGTACGAATGGATTAGAATGGATACATTCGTGCGAATGAATTAGAATGGATTGTATGAATGAATTAGAATGGATCGTACGATCCATTCGAATTCATTCGCACGATCCATTCTAATTCATTCATACGATCCATTCTAATTCATTTATACAATCCATTCTAATTCTTTAACACGATCCATTCTAATTCATTCGAAGGATCCATTCTAATTCATTCGTACAATCTATTCTATTTCATTCGTACGATCCAATCTTACTCATTCGTATGATCCATTCTAATTCATTCGGACGAATGTATCCATTCTAATTTATTCGTACGATCCATTCTAATTCATTCGCATGATCCATTCTAATCCATTCTTACTCATTCGTATGATCCATTCTAATTCAATCGTACGATCCATTCTAATTCATTCATACGATCCATTCTAATTCCTTCGTACGATCCATTCTAATTCATTAGTACGATCCATTCTAATTCATTCGTACGATCCATTCTAATTCCTTCGTACGATCCATTCTAATTCATTCGTACGATCCATTCTAATTATTTCGCTCAATCTATTCTAATTCATTCGTACGATCCATTCTAATTCATTCGTACGATCCATTCTAATTCATTCATACAATCCATTCTAATTTATTCGCACGAACGTATCTATTCTAATTCATTCGTACGATCCATTCTAATTCATTCGCACAATCTATTCTAATTCATTCATACGATCCATTCTAATTCATTCGCACGAATGTATCCATTCTAATTCATTCATACGATCCATTCTACTTCATTCGTACTATCCGTTCTAATTCACTCATATGATCCATTCTAATTCATTCATACGATCCATTCTAATTCATTTGCACGAATATATCTATTCTAATTCCTTCGTACGATCCATTCTAATTCCTTCGTACGATCTATTCTAATTCCTTCGTACGATCCATTCTATTTCATTCGTATGATCCATTCTAATTCCTTCGTACGATCCATTCTAATTCCTTCGTATCCATTCTAATTCACTCATACGATCCATTCTAATTCATTCGTACGATCCATTCTGATTGATTCATACAATCTATTCTAATTCTTTCACACGATCCATTCTAATTCATTCGCACAATCCATTCTATTTCATTCGTACGATCCATTCTTACTCATTCGTATGATCCATTCTAATTCATTCGCACGAATGTATCCATAATGGATCATACGAATGAGTAAGAATGGATCATACGAATGAAATAGAATGGATTGTGCGAATGAATTAGAATGGATCGTACGAATGAATTAGAATGGATACATTCGTGCGAATGAATTAGAATGGATCCGACGAATGAATTAGAATGGATCGTACGAATGAATTAGAATGGATCGTATGAATGAATTAGAATGGATCGTACGAATAAATTAGAATGGATACATTCGTCCGAATGAATTAGAATGGATCATACGAATGAGTAAGAATGGATCGTACGAATGAAATAGAATAGATTGTACGAATGAATTAGAATGGATTCGTACGAATGAATTAGAATGGATACATTCGTGCGAATGAATTAGAATGGATCGTACCAATGAGTAAGAATGGATCGTACGAATGAAATAGAATGGATTGTGTGAATGAATTAGAATGGATCGTACAAATGAATTAGAATGGATCGTGTGAAAGAATTAGAATGGATTGTATGAATGAATTAGAATAGATCGTACGAATGAATTAGAATGGATCGTACGAATGAATTAGAATGGATCGTCCGAATGAATTAGAATGGATCGTACGAATGAATTAGAATGGATACATTCGTGCGAATGAATTAGAATGGATACATTCGTGCAAAAGAATTAGAATAGATCGTATGAATGAATTAGAATAGATCCTATGAATGAATTAGAATGGATCGTGCGAATGAATTAGAATGGATCGTACGAATGAATTAGAATGGATCGTGCTAATGAATTAGAATTGATCGAACGAATGAATTAGCATGGATCGTGCTAATGAATTAGAATGGAACGTATGACTGAATTAGAATGGATCGTGTGAAAGAATTAGAATGGATTGTATGAATGATTATAATGAATTCGTACGATCCATTCGAATTCATTCGCACGATTCATTCTAATTCATTCATATGATCCATTCTAATTCATTCGTACGATCCATGCTAATTCATAAGCACAAAGGTATCCATTCTAATCCATTCGTAGGATCCATTCTAATCCATTCGTACGATCCATTCTAATTCATTCATACGATCCATTCTAATTCATTCGCACGATCCATTCTAATTCATTCGTACGATCCATTCTAATTCATTCGCACGAATGTATCCATTCTAATTCATTCGTACATACGATTCATTCTAATTCATTCGCACGAATGTATCCATTACGATCTATTCTAATTCATTCATACAATCCATTCTAATTCTTTCACATGATCCATTCTAATTCATTCGTACGATCCATTCTAATTCATTCGCACAATCCATTCTATTTCATTCGTACGATCCATTCTTACTCATTGGTACGATCCATTCTAATTCATTTGCACGAATGTATCCATTCTAATTCATTCGTACGAATCCATTCTAATTAATTCATACAATCTATTCTATTTCATTCGTACGATCCATTCTTACTCATTCGTATGATCCATTCTAATTCATTCGGACGAATATATCCATTCTAATTTATTCGTACGATCCATTCTAATTCATTCGTACGATCCATTCTAATTCATTCGTACGATCCATTCTAATTCATTCGTCCGATCCATTCTAATTCATTCGCACGAATGTATCCATTCTAATTCATTCGTACGATCCATTCTAATTCATTCGTACGATCCATTCTAATTCATTCGTAAGATCCATTCTAATTCATTCGTACGATCCATTCTAATTCATTCGTACGATCCATTCTAATTCATTCGCACGAATGTATCCATTCTAGTTCATTCGTACGATCCATTCTAATTCATTCGTACGATCCATTCTAATTCATTCGCACGATCCATTCTAATTCATTCGTACGATCCATTCTAATTCATTCATACGATCCATTCTAATTCATTTGTCCGATCCATTCTAATTCATTATCACAAATGTATCCATTCTAATTCATTTGTACGATCCATTCTAATTCATTCGCACGATCCATTCTAATTCATTCGTACGATCCATTCTAATTCTTTCACACGATCCATTCTAATTCATTCGTACGATCCATTCTAATTCATTCGCATGATCCATTCTAATTCATTCGTACGATCCATTCTAATTCATTCATACGATCTATTCTAATTCATTTGTACGATCCATTCTAATTCATTCGCACAAATGTATCCATTCTAATTCATTCGTGCGATCCATTCTAATTCATTCACACGATCCATTCTAATTTATTCGTACGATCCATTCTAATTCATTCGTATGATCCATTCTAATTCATTCGTATGATCCATTCTAATTCATTCGTATGATCCATTCTAATTCATTTATACAATCCATTCTAATTCATTCGCACGAATGTATCCCTTCTAATTAATTCGTACGATCCATTCTAATTCATTCGTATGATCTATTCTTATTAATTCGCACGATCCAGTCTAATTGATTCGCATGATCCATTCTAATTCATTCGCACGAATGTATCCATTCTAATTCATTCGTACGATCCATTCTAATTCATTAATATGATCCATTCTAATTCATTCCTACAATCCATTCTAATTCATATGCACAAAGGTATCCATTCTAATTCATTCGCACGAAAGAATTAGAATGGATTGTATGAAAGAATTAGAATGGATCGTGCGAATGAATTAGAATGGATCGTACAAAGGAATTAGAATGGATCGTACGGAGGAATTACAATGGATCGTACGAATGAGTAAGAATGGATCGTACGAATGAATTAGAATGGATCATACGAATGAATTAGAATGGATCGTACGAATTAATTAGAATGGATCGTACGAATTAATTAGAATGGATACATTCGTGCGAATGAATTAGAATGGATCGTACGAATGAATTAGAATGGATCGTACAAATGAATTAGAATGGATACATTTGTGCGAATGAATTAGAATGGATCGTACGAATGAATTAGAATGGATCGTATGAATGAATTAGAATGGATCGTACGAATGAATTAGAATGGATCGTGCGAATGAATTAGAATGGATCGTACTAATGAATTAGAATAGATCGTACGAATGAACTAGAATGGATACATTCGTGCGAATGAATTAGAATGGATCGTATGAATAAATTAGAATGGATCGTATGAATGAATTAGAATGGATCTTACGAATGAATTAGAATGGATCGTACGAATGAATTAGAATGGATTGTACGAATGAATTAGAATGGATACATTCGTGCGAATGAATTAGAATGGATCGTACGAATGAATTAGATTGGATCGAACGAATAAATTAGAATAGATACATTCGTCCAAATGAATTAGAATGGATCATACGAATGAGTAAGAATGGATCGTACGAATGAAATAGAATAGATTGTACGAATGAATTAGAATGGATACTACGAATGAATTAGAATGGATCGTGTGAAAGAATTAGAATGGATTGTATAAATGAATTAGAATGGATCGTATGAATGAATTAGAATGGATCGTGCGAATGAATTCGAATGGATCGTACAAATTCATTCTAATTCGTTCATACAATCCATTCTAATTCTTTCACACGATCTATTCTAATTCATTCGTAGGATCCATTCTAATTCATTCGTACAATCTATTCTATTTCATTCGTACGATCCATTCTTACTCATTCGTATGATCCATTCTAATTCATTCGCACGAATGTATCCATTCTAATTCATTCGTACAAATCCATTCTAATTCATTCATGCAATCCATTCTATTTCATTCGTACGATCCATTCTTACTCATTCGTATGATCCATTCTAATTCATTCGCACGAATGTATCCATTCTAATTCATTCGTACGATCCATTCTAATTCATTCATACGATCCAATCTTATTCATTCATACGATCCATTCTAATTCATTCGCACAATCCATTCTAATTCATTCGTACAATCCATTCTAATTCATTCGCATGATCCATTCTAACTCATTCGGTGGATCCATTCTAATTCATTCGCACGAATGAATTAGAACTGATCGTACGAATGAATTAGAATGGATACATTCGTGGATCGTACGAATGAATTAGAATGGATCGTACGAATGAATTAGAATGGATACATTTGTGCGAATGAATTAGAATGGATCATACGAATGAGTAAGAATGGATCGTACGAATCAAATAATATGGATTCTACGAATGAATTAGAATGGATCGTACGAATGAATTAGAATGGATTGTGTGAAAGAATTAGAATGGATTGTATGAATGAATTAGAATGGATCGTACGAATGAATTAGAATGGATACAATCATGCGAATGAATTAGAATGGATCATACGAATGAGTAAGAATGGATCGTACGAATGAAAGAGAATGGATTGTACGAATGAATTAAAATGGATCGTGCTAATGAATTTGAATGGATCGTACGAATGAATTAGAATGGATCGTGCTAATGAATTAGAATTGATAGTACGAATGAAATAGAATGGATTGTACGAATGATTTAGAATGGATCGTACGAATAAATTAGAATGGATCGTACGAATGATTTAGAATGGATACATTCGTGCGAATGATTTAGAATGGATCATATGAATGAGTAAGAATGGATCGTACGAATGAAATAGAATGGATTGTACGAATGAATTAGAATGGATTTGTACGAATGAATTAGAATGGATACATTCGTGCAAATGAATTAGAATGGATCGTACCAATGAGTAAGAATGGATCGTACGAATGAAATAGAATGGATTGTGCGAATGAATTAGAATGGATCGTACGAATGAATTAGAATGGATCATGTGAAAGAATTAGAATGGATTGTATGAATGAATTAGAATAGATCGTATGAATGAATTAGAATGGATCGTACGAATGAATTAGAATGGATCGTACGAATGAATTAGAATGGATACATTCGTGCGAATGAATTAGAATGGACACATTCGTGCGAAAGAATTAGAATAGATCGTATGAATGAATTAGAATGGATCCTATGAATGAATTAGAATGGATCGTGCGAATGAATTAGAAAGGATCGTACGAATGAATTAGAATGGATCGTGCTAATGAATTAGAATTGGTCGAACGAATGAATTAGCATGGATCATGCTAATGAATTAGAATGGAACGTACGAATGAATTAGAATGGATCGTGTGAAAGAATTAGAATGGATTGTATGAATGAATTAGAATTAATTCGTACGATCCATTCGAATTCATTCGCACGATCCATTCTAATTCATTCATACGATCCATTCTAATTCATTTATATAATCCATTCTAATTCTTTCACACGATCCATTCTAATTCATTCGTAGGATCCATTCTAATTCATTCGTACAATCTATTCTATTTCATTCGTACGATCCATTCTTACTCATTCGTATGATCCATTCTAATTTATTCGGACGAATGTATCCATTCTAATTTATTCGTACGATCCATTCTAATTCATTCGTACGATCCATTCTAATTCATTCGTACGATCCATTCTTACTCATTCGTATGATCCATTCTAATTCATTCGTACGATCCATTCTAATTCATTCGTACGATCGTACGAATGAATTAGAATGGATCGTACGGAATGAATTAGAATGGATTGTATGAATGAATTAGAATGGATACATTCGTGCGAATGAATTAGAATGGATCATACGAATGAGTAAGAATGGATCGTACGAATGAAATAGAATAGATTGTACGGATGAATTAGAATGGATCGTACAAATGAATTAGAATGGATCGTACGAATGAATTAGAATGGATCATACGAATGAGTAAGAATGGATCGTACAAATGAAATAGAATGGATTGTACGAATGAATTAGAATGGATCATACGAATGAATTAGAATGGATCGTGTGAAAGAATTAGAATGCATTGTATGAATGAATTAGAATGGATCGTATGAATGAATTAGAATGGATCGTGCGAATGAATTCGAATGGATCGCATGATCCATTCGAATAGAATGGATCGTATGAATGAATTAGAATGGATCGTATGAATGATTTAGAATAGATCGTACGAATAAATTAGAATGGATACATTCGTCCGAATGAATTAGAATGGATCATACGAATGAGTAAGAATGGATCGTAGGAATGAAATAGAATAGATTGTACGAATGAATTAGAATGGATCCTACGAATGAATTAGAATGGATCGTGTGAAAGAATTAGAATGGATTATATGAATGAATTGGAATGGATCATATGAATGAATTAGAATGGATTGTGCGAATGAATTCGAATGGATCATACGAATTCATTCTAATTCATTCATACAATCCATTCTAATTCTTTCACACGATCCATTCTAATTCATTCATACGTTCCATTCTAATTCATTAGCAAGATCCATGCAAATTCATTCGTTCGATCAATTCAAATTCATTAGCACGATCCATTCTAATTCATTCGTACAATCCATTCTAATTCATTCGCACGATCCATTCTAATTCATTCATAGGATCCATTCTCATTCATTCATACGATCTATTCTAATTCTTTCGCACGAATGTATCCATTCTAATTCATTCGCACGAATGTATCCATTCTAATTCATTCGTACGATCCATTCTAATTCATTCGTACGATCCATTCTAATTCATTCATATGATCTATTCTAATTCATTCATATAATCCATTCTAATTCTTTCACACGATCCATTCTAATTCATTCGTACGATCCATTCTAATTCATTCGCACAATCCATTCTATTTCATTCGTACGATCCATTCTTACTCATTGGTACGATCCATTCTAATTCATTCGCACGAATGTATCCATTCTAATTCATTCGTACAAATCCATTCTAATTCATTCGTACAATCCATTCTATTTCATTCGTACGATCCATTCTTACTCATTCGTATGATCCATTCTAATTCATTCGCACGAATGTATCCATTCTAAATCATTCGTACGATCCATTCTAATTCATTCGTACAATCTATTCTAAATCATTCGTACAATCCATTCTATTTCATTCGTACGATCAATTCTAATTCATTAGCACGATCCATTCTAATTCATTCGTACGATCCATTCAAATTCATTCGCACGATCCATTCTAATTCATTCGTACAATCCATTCTATTTTATTCGTACGATCCATTCTTACTCATTCGTATGATCCATTCTAATTCATTTTCACGAATGTATCCATTTTAATCCATTCGTACGATCCATTCTAATCCATTCGTACGGTCCATTCTAATTCATTCGCATGAATGTAACCATTCTAATTCATTCATTTGATCCATTCTAATTCATTCGTACGATCCATTCTAATTCATTCGTCCGATCCATTCTAATTCATTCGCACGAATGTATCCATTCTAAACCATTCATACGATCCATTCTAATTTATTCGTACGATCCATTCTAATTAGAATGGATCATACGTAGGAATTAGAATGGATCGTACGAAGGAATTAGAATGGATCGTACGAAGGAATTAGAATGGATATATTTAGAATGGATACATTCGTACGAATGAATTAGAATGGATCGTACGAATGAATTAGAATGGATCGTACGAATGAATTAGAATGGATCTTACAAATGAATTAGAATGGATCGTACGAATGAATTAGATCCATTCGTACGATCCATTCTAATCCATTCGTACGAATGAATTACTCATTCGTACGATCCATTCTAATCCATTCGTACGATCCATTCTAATTCATTCGCATGAATGTAACCATTTTAATTCATTCATTTGATCCATTCTAATTCATTCGTACGATCCATTCTATTTCATTCATACGATCCATTCTAATTCATTCGTACGATCCATTCTAATTCATTCGCATGAATGTAACCATTCTAATTCATTCATACGATCCATTCTAATTCATTCGTACGATCCATTCTAATTCATTCGCATGAATGTAACCATTCTAATTTATTCATTTGATCCATTCTAATTCATTCGTACGATCCATTCTAATTCATTCGTCCGATCCATTCTAATTCATTCGCACGAATGTATCCATTCTAATTCATTCATACGATCCATTCTAATTCATTCGTACGATCCATTCTAATTCATTCGTAAGATCCATTCTAATTCATTCGTACGATCCATTCTAATTCATTCGTACGATCCATTCTAATTCATTCGCATGATCCATTCTAATTCATTTGCACGAATATATCCATTCTAATTCATTCGTACGATCCATTCTAATTCCTTCGTACGATCCATTCTAATTCATTCGTACGATCTATTCTAATTCATTCGTACGATCCATTCTAATTCATTCGCACGATCCATTGTAATTCATTCATAGGATCCATTCTAATTCATTCATACGATCTATTCTAATTCTTTCGCACGAATGTATCCATTCTAATTCATTTGCACGAATGTATCCATTCTAATATTCGTACGATCCATTCTAATTCATTCGCACGAATGTATCCATTCTAGTTCATTCGTACGATCCATTCTAATTCATTCGTACGATCCATTCTAATTCATTCGCACGATCCATTCTAATTCATTCGTACGATCCATTCTAATTCATTCATACGATCCATTCTAATTTATTCGTATGATCCATTCTAATTCATTCGCACAAATGTATCCATTCTAATTCATTCGTACGATCCATTCTAATTCATTCGCACGATCCATTCTAATTCATTCGTACGATCCATTCTAATTCTTTCACGCGATCCATTCTAATTCATTCGTACGATCCATTCTAATTGATTCGCACGATCCATTCTAATTCATTCGTACGATCCATTCTAATTCATTCATACATTCTAATTCATTCGTACGATCCATTCTAATTCATTCGCACAAATGTATCCATTGTAATTCATTCGTATGATCTATTCTAATTCATTCGCACGATCCATTCTAATTCATTCGTACGATCCATTCTAATTCATTCGCACGATCTGTTCTTATTCATTCGCACAATCCATTCTAATTCATTCGCAGGAATGTATCCATTCTAATTCATTCGTACGATCCTTTCTAATTCATTCGTACGATCCATTTTAATTCATTCGTATGATCAGTTCTAATTAATTCGTATGATCCATTCTAATTCATTCATACAATCCATTCTAATTCATTCATACAATCCATTCTAATTCATTCGTACGATCCATTCTAATTCACTCATACGATCCAGTCTAATACATTCATACGATCCATTCTAATTCATTTGCACGAATATATCCATTCTAATTCATTCGTACGATCTATTCTAATTCCTTCGTACGATCCATTCTAATTCATTCGTACGATCTATTCTAATTCATTCGTACGCTCCATTCTAATTCATTAGTACGCTCCATTCTAATTTCTTCGTACGATCCATTCTAATTCATTCGTACGATCCATTCTAATTCATTCGTACAATCTATTCTAATTCATTCGTACGAATGGATACATTCGTGTGAATGAATTTGAATGGATCGTACGAATGAGTAAGAATGGATCGTACGAATGAAATAGAATGGATTGCACGAATGAATTAGAATGGATCGTACGAATGAATTAGAATGGATCGTGTGAAAGAATTAGAATGGATTGTATGAATGAATTAGAATGGATCGTACGAATGAATTAGAATGGATCGTACTAGGATCCATTCTAATTCGTTCGTACAATCTATTCTATTTCATTCGTACGATCCATTCTTACTCATTCGTATGATCCATTCTAATTCATTCGGACGAATGTATCCATTCTAATTTATTCGTACGATCCATTCTAATTCATTCGTACGATCCATTCTTACTCATTCGTATGATCCATTCTAATTCATTCGTACGATCCATTCTAATTCATTCGTACGATCGATTATAATTCATTCGCATTATCCATTCTAATTCATTCGTACGATCCATTCTAATTCATTCGTATGATACATTCTAATTTATTCGTTCAAATATATCCATTCTAATTCATTCGTACGATCCATTCTAATTCATTCGCACGGTCCATTCTAATTCATTCGCACGAATGTATCCATTCTAATTCATTTGCACGATCCATTCTAATTCATTCCTATGATCTATTATAATTCATTCGTATGATCCATTCTAATTCATTCTAATTCATTCGTACGATCCATTCTACGATCCATTCTAATTCATTCGTATATTCCATTCTAATTCATTAGCACGATCCATGCTAATGAATTAGAATGGATCGTACGATCCAATCTAATTCATTCATACGATCCATTCTTACTCATTCGTATGAACCATTCTAATTCAATCGTACGATCCATTCTAATTCATTCGTACGATCCATTCTAATTTCTTCATACGATCCATTCTAATTCATTCGTACGATCCATTCTAATTCCTTCGTACGATCCATTCTAATTCATTCGTACGATCCATTCTAATTCATTCGCGCAATCTATTCTAATTCATTCGTACGATCCATTCTAATTCATTCGTACGATCCATTCTAATTCATTTATACAATCCATTCTAATTTATTCGCACGAATGTATCCATTCTAATTCATTCGTACGATCCATTCTAATTCATTCGCACAATCTATTCTAATTCATTCATACGATCCATTCTAATTCAATCGCACGAATGTATCCATTCTAATTCATTCATACGATCCATTCTACTTCATTCGTACTATCCGTTCTAATTCACTCATACGATCCATTCTAATTCATTCATAGGATCCATTCTAATTCATTTGCACGAATATATCCATTCTGATTCATTCGTACGATCCATTCTAATTCCTTCGTACGATCCATTCTAATTCCATCGTACGATCCATTATATTTCATTCGTATGATCCATTCTAATTCCTTCGTACGATCCATTCTAATTCCTTCGTATCCATTCTAATTCACTCATACGATCCATTCTAATTCATTCGTACGATCCATTATAATTCATTCATACAATCCATTCTAATTTATTCGCACGAATGTATCCATTCTAATTCATTCGTACGATCAGTTCTAATTCATTCACAAAATCTATTCTAATTCATTCATACGATCCATTCTAATTCATTCACACGAATGTATCCATTCTAATTCATTCATACGATCCATTCTAATTCATTCGTACGATCCATTCTAATTCACTCATACGATCCATTCTAATACATTCATACGATCCATTCTAATTCATTTGCACGAATATATCCATTCTAATTCATTCGTACGATCCATTCTAATTCCTTCGTACGAGCCATTCTAATTCATTCGTACGATCTATTCTAATTCATTCGTACGATCCATTCTAATTCATTCGTACGATCCATTCTAATTCCTTCGTACGATCCATTCTAATTCATTCGTACGATCCATTCTAATTCATTCATACAATCCATTCTAATTCTTTCACACGATCCATTCTAATTCATTCGTACGATCCATTCTAATTTATTCGTGCAATCCATTCTATTTCATTCGTACGATCCATTCTTACTCATTCATACGATCCATTCTAATTCATTCACACGAATGTATCCATTCGTACGAATGAATTAGAATAGATTGTACGAATGAATTAGAATGGATCGTACGAATGAATTAGAATGGATCGTACAAAGGAATTAGAATGGATCGTACAAATGAATTAGAATGGATCGTACGAATGAATTAGAATAGATCGTACGAATGAATTAGAATGGATCGTACGAAGGAATTAGAATGGATCGTACAAATGAATTAGAATGGATATATTCGTGCAAATGAATTAGAATGGATCGTATGAATGTATTAGAATGGATCGTATGAGTGAATTAGAATGGATCGTACGAATGAATTAGGATGGATCGTAAGAATGAATTAGAATGGATACATTCGTGCGAATGAATTAAAATTGATCGTACGAATGAATTAGAATGGATCGTGCGAATGAATTAGAATGGATCGTACGAATGAATTAGAATGGATCGTACGAATGAACTAGAATGGATACATTCGTGCGAATGAATTAGAATGGATCGTACGAATGAATTAGAATGGATAGTACGAATGAATTAGAATGGATCTTACGAATGAATTAGAATGGATCGTACGAATGAATTAGAATGGATCGTACGAATGAATTAAAATGGATACATTCGTGCGAAAGAATTAGAATGGATCGGACGAATGAATTAGAATGGATCGTACAAATGAATTAGAATGGATCAAATGAATGAATTAGAATGGTTACATTCATGCGAATGGATTAGAATGGATCGTACGAATGGATTAGAATGGATCATACGAATGGATTAGAATGGATACATTCGAGTGAATGAATTAGAATGGATCGTACGAATGAATTAGAATGGATCGTACGAATGGATTAGAATGGATCCTACGAATGGATTAGAATGGATACCTTTGTGCATATGAATTAGAATGGATCGTACGAATGAATTAGAATGGATCATATTAATGAATTAGAATGGATCGTACGAATGAATTAGAATGGATACATTCGTGCACGATCCATTCTAATTCATTTGCACGAATGTATCCATTCTAATTCATTCGTACAATCCATTCAAATTCATTAATATGATCCATTCTAATTCATTCGTACGATCCATTCTAATTCATATGCACAAAGGTATCCATTCTAATTCATTCGTACGATCCATTCTAATTCAGGATCGTACAAATGAATTAGAATGGATACATTCGTGCGAATGAACTAGAATTGATCGTACGAATGAATTAGAATGGATCGTGCGAAAGAATTAGAATGGATCGTACGAATGAATTAGAATGGATCGTACGAATGAACTAGAATGGATACATTCGTGCGAATGAATTAGAATGGATCGTACGAATGAATTAGAATGGATCTTACGAATGAATTAGAATGGATCGTACGAATGAATTAGAATGGATCGTACGAATGAATTAGAATGGATACATTCGTGCGACTGAATTAGAATGGATCGGACGAATGAATTAGAATGGATCGTACGAATGTATTAGAATGGATCAAATGAATGAATTAGAATGGTTACATTCATGCGAATGAATTAGAATGGTTACATTCATGCGAATGAATTAGAATGGATCGTACGAATGGATTAGAATGGATCGTAAGTATGGATTAGAATGGATACATTCAAGCGAATGAATTAGAATGGATCGTACGAAATAAATTAGAATGGATTGTATGAATGAATTAGAATGGGTACGAAGGAATTAGAATGGATCGTACGAAGGAATTAGAATGGATCATACGAATGAAATAGAAAGGATCGTACGAAGGAATTAGAATGGATCGTACGAAGGAATTAGAATGGATCGTACGAAGGAATTAGAATGGATCGTACGAATGAATTAGAATGGATATATTCGTGCAAATGAATTAGAATGGATCGCATGAATGAATTAGAATGGATCGTATGAGTGAATTAGAATGGATCGTACGAATGAATTAGAATGTATCGTATGAATGAATTAGAATGGATCGTGCGAAAGAATTAGAATGCATTGTATGAATGAATTAGAATGGATCGTATGAATGAATTAGAATGGATCGTGCGAATGAATTCGAATGGATCGCATGATCCATTCGAATAGAATGGATCGTATGAATGAATTAGAATGGATCGGGCGAATGAATTAGAATGGATTGTAGGAATGAATTAGAATGGATCGTATGAATGAATTAGAATGGATCGTATGAATGAATTAGAATGGATCGTGCGAATGAATTAGAATGGATCGTACGAATGAATTAGAATGGATCGTACGAATGAATTAGAATGGATTGTACGAATGAATTAGAATGGATCATACGAATGAATTAGAATGGATCATACGAATGAGTAAGAATGGATCGTACGAATGAAATAGAATGGATTGTACGAATGAATTAGAATGGATACATTCATGCGAATGAATTAGAATGGATCGGACGATTAAATAAGAATGGATCGTACGATTCATTCTAATTCATTCGTACGATCCATTCTAATACATTCGTACGATTCATGCTAATTCATTCGCACGATCCATTCTAATTCATTCGTACGATCCATTTTTATTCATTCATACGATCCATTCTAATTCATTCGTACAATCTATTCTAATTCATTCGCACGAATGTAACCATTCTAATTCATTCATACGATTCATTCTAATTCATTCGTATGAGCTATTCTAATTCATTCGTACGATCCATTCTAATTCATTCGTACGATCCATTGTAATTCATTCATACAATCCATTTAGATTTATTCGCACAAATGTATCCATTCAAATTCATTCGTATGATCCATTCTAATTCATTCGTACGATCCATTCTAATTCATTCATACGATCTATTCTAATTCATTCATACAATCCATTCTAATTCATTCACACGATCCATTCTAATTCATTCGTACGATTCATTCTAATTCTTTCACATGATCCATTCTAATTCATTAATATGATCCATTCTAATTCATTCGTACGATCCATTCTAATGAATTAGAATTGATTGTACGAATGAAATAGAATGGATTGCACGAATGATTTAGAATGGAACGTACGAATGAATTAGAATGGATCGTGTGAAAGAATTAGAATGGATTGTATGAATGAATTAGAATGGATCGTACGAATGAATTAGAATGGATCTTACAAATGAATTAGAATGGATTAGAATGCATTGTGCGAATGAATTAGAATGGATCGTATGAATGAATAAGAATGGATCATACGAATGAATTAGAATGGATCGTGCGAACGAATTAGCATGAATCGTACGAATGTATTAGAATTGATCATACGAATGAGTAAGAATGGATCATACAAATGAATTAGAATGGATTGTACGAATGAATTAGAATGGATACATTCGTGCGAATGAATTAGAATGGATCGTACAAATTAATTAGAATGGATCATACGAATGAATTAGAATGTATCGTACGAATGAATTAGAATGGATCGTACGAATGAATTAGAATGGATCGTGCGAATGAATTAGAATGGATCGTACGAATGAATTAGAATGGATACATTTGTGCGAATGAATTAGAATGTATCGTACGAATGAATTAGAATGGATCGTATGAATGAATTAGAATGGATCGTACGAATGAATTAGAATGGATCGTGCGAATGAATTAGAATGGATCCTACGAATGAATTAGAATGGATCGTGTGAAAGAATTAGAATGGATCGTACGAATGAATTAGAATGGATCGTGCGAATGAATTAGAATGGATCGTACGAATGATATAGAATGGATCGTACGAATGAACTAGAATGGATATATTCGTGCGAATGAATTAGAATGGATCGTACGAATGAATTAGAATGGATCGTACGAATGAATTAGAATGGATCGTACAAATGAATTAGAATGGATCGTACGAATGAATTAGAACGGATACATTCGTGCGAATGAATTAGAATGGATCGGACGAATGAATTAGAATAGATCGTACGCTCGAATGTATCCATTCTAATCCATTCGTACGATCCATTCTAATCCATTCGTACGATCCATTCTAATTCATTCGCATGAATGTAACCATTCTAATTCATTCATTTGATCCATTCTAATTCATTCATACGATCCATTCTAATTCATTCATACGATCCATTCAAATTCATTCGTACGATCCATTCTAATTCATTAGCATGAATGTAATGATTCTAATTCATTCATTTGATCCATTCTAATTCAATCGTACGATCCATCGTACGAATGGATTAGAATGGATACATTCGTGCGATTGAATTAGAATGGATCATACGAATGAGTAAGAATGGATCGTACGAATGAAATAGAATGGATTGTACGAATGAATTAGAATGGATCGTGCGAATGAATTTGAATGGATCGTACGAATGAATTAGAATGGATCGTACGAATGAATTAGAATGGATCGTACGAATGAATTAGAATGGATACATTCGTGCGAATGAATTAGAATGGATACATTCGTGCGAAAGAATTAGAATAGATCGTATGAATGAATTAGAATAGATCCTATGAATGAATTAGAATGGATCGTGCGAATGAATTAGAATGGATCGTACGAATGAATTAGAATGGATCGTACGAATGAATTAGAATGGATCGTATGAATGAATTAGAATGGATCATACGAATGAGTAAGAATGGATCGTACGAATGAAATAGAATGGATTGTACGAATGAATTAGAATGGATCGTACGAATGAATTATAATGGATCGTGTGAAAGAATTAGAATGGATTATATGAATGAATTAGAAAGGATCATATGAATGAATTAGAATGGATCGTGCGAATGAATTAGAATGGATCGTACGAATGAATTAGAATGGATCGTACGAATGAATTAGAATGGATCATACGAATGAATTAGAATGGATCATACAAATGAGTAAGAATGGATCGTACTAATCAAATAGAATGGATTGTTCGAATGAATTAGAATGGATACATTCGTGCGAATGAATTAGAATGGATCGTACGAATGAATTAGAATGGATCGTACGAATGAATTAGAATGGATCGTACGAATGAATTAGAATGCATCGTACGAAAGAATTAGAATGGATATATTCGTGCGAATAAATTAGAATGGATCGTACGAATGAATTAGACTGGATCGTACGAATGAATTTGAATTGATACATTTGTGCGAATGAATCTAAATGGATTGGATGAATGAATTACAATGGATCGTACGAATGAATTAGAATGGATCGTACGAATGAATTAGAATAGCTCATACGAATGAATTAGAATGAATCGTATGAATGAATTAGAATGGTTATATTCGTGCGAATGAATTAGAATGGATCGTACGAATGAATTAGAATGGATCGTACGAATGAATTAGAATGGATCCACAGAATGAGTTAGAATGGATCGTATGAATGAATAAGAATGGATCGTACGAATGAATTAGAATGGATCGTGCGAATGAATTAGCATGAATCGTACGAATGTATTAGAATGGATCATACGAATGAATTAGAATGAATCGTATGATCCATTCTAATTCATTCGTACGATCCATTCTAATTCATTCGCACGAATATATCTATTCAAATTCATTCATATGTTCTATTCTAATTCATTCATAAAATCCATTCTAATTCTTTCACACGATCCATTCTAATTCATTCGTACGATCCATTCTAATTCATTTGTACGATCCATTGTAATTCATTCGTATGATCTATTCTAATTCATTCCTACGATCTATTCTAATTCATTCGCTCGAATATATCCATTCTAATTCATTCGTTCGATCCATTCTAATTCATTCGCATGATCCATTCTAATTCATTCGTATGATCCATTCTAATCCATTCGTACGATCCATTCTAATTCATTCGTACGATCCATTCTAATTCATTCGTACGATCCATTCTAATTCATTCGCACGATCCATTCTAATTCATTCGTACGATCCATTCGAATTCATTCATACGATCCATTCTAATTCATTCTAGAATGGATACATTCGTGCGAATGAATTAGAATGGATCGTACGAATGAATTAGAATAGATCGTACGAATGAATTAGAATGGATCTTACGAATGAATTAGAATGGATCGTACGAATGAATTAGAATGGATCGTACGAATGAATTAGAATGGATCAAATGAATGAATCAGAATGGATTGTACGAATGAATTAGAATGGATCATACGAATGATTTAGAATGGATACATTCGTGCGAATGAATTAGAATGGATCATACGAATGAGTAAGAATGGATCGTACGAATGAAATAGAATGGATTGTACGAATGAATTAGAATGGATTCGTACGAATGAATAAGAATGGATACATTCGTGTGAATGAATTAGAATTGATACATTCGTGCGAATGAATTAGAATGGATCGTGCGAATGAATTAGAATGGATCGTACGAATGAATTAGAATGGATATATTTGAACGAATAAATTAGAATGGATCATACGAATGAATTAGAATGGATCGTACGAATGTATTAGAATGGATAGTGCGAATGAATTAGAATCGATCGTACGAATGAATTAGAATGGATCGTAGGAATGAATTAGAATGGATCATACGAATGAGTAAGAATGGATCGTACGAATGACTTAGAATGGATCGTACGAATGAATTAGAATGGATCGTACGAATAAATTAGAATGGATACATTCGTCCGAATGAATTAGAATGGATCATACGAATGAGTAAGAATGGATCGTACGAATGAAATAGAATATATTGTACGAATGAATTAGAATGGATCCTACGAATGAATTAGAATGGATCGTGTGAAAGAATTAGAATGGATTGTATGAATGAATTAAAATGGATCGTACGAATGAATTAGAATGGATCGTACGAATGAATTAGAATGGATATATTCGTGCAAATGAATTAGAATGGATCGTATGAGTGTATTAGAATGGATCGTATGAGTGAATTAGAATGGATCGTACGAATGAATTAGAATGGATTGTATGAGTGAATTAGAATGGATCGTACGAATGAATTAGAATGGATCGTGCGAATGAATTAGAATGGATCGTACGAATGAATTAGAATGGATCGTACGAATGAACTAGAATGGATACATTCGTGCGAATGAATTAGAATGGATCGTACGAATGAATTAGAATGAATTAGAATAGATCGTACGAATGAATTAGAATGGATCATATGAGTGAATTAGAATGGATACGAAGGAATTAGAATGGATCGTACGAAGGAATTAGAATGGGTCGTACGAAGGAATTAGAATGGATTGTACGAATGAATTAGAATGGATATATTCGTGCAAATGAATTAGAATGGATCGTATGAATGAATTAGAATGGATCGTATAAGTGAATTAGAACGGATAGTACGAATGAAGTAGAATGGATCGTATGAATGAATTAGAATGGATACATTCGTTCGAATGAATTAGAATGGATCGTATGAATGAATTAGAATAGATTGTGCGAATGAATTAGAATGGATCGTACGAATGAATTAGAATGGATACATTCGTGCGAATAAATTAGAATGGATTGTATGAATGAATTAGAATGGATCGTACGAATGAATTAGAATGGATCGTACGAATGAATTAGAATAGATTGCGCGAATGAATTAGAATGGATCGTACGAATTAATTAGAATGGATTGTACGATGGAATTAGAATGGATCATACGAATGAATTAGAATGGATCGTACGAATGAATTAGAATGGATCGTACGAAGGAATTAGATTGGATCGTACGAATGAATTAGAATGGATTGTACGATTGAATTAGAATGGATCGTTCGAATAAGTAAGAATGGATCGTATGAATGAATTAGATTGGATTGTACGATCCATTCTAATTCATTAGCATGGATCGTGCTAATGAATTAGAATGGAATATACGAATGAATTAGAATGGATCGTAGAATGGATCGTACGAATGAATTAGAATGAATTAGAATGGATCGTACGAATGAATTAGAATAGATCATAGGAATGAATTAGAATGGATCGTGCAAATGAATTAGAATGGATACATTCATGCGAATGAATTAGAATGGATCGTGCGAATGAATTAGAATGGAACGTACGAATGAATTAGAATGGATATATTTGAACGAATAAATTAGAATGGATCATACGAATGAATTAGAATGGATCGTACGAATGAATTAGAATGGATAGTGCGAATGAATTAGAATCGATCGTACGAATGAATTAGAATGGATCGTACGAATGAATTAGAATAGATCATACGAATGAGTAAGAATGGATCGTACGAATGAATTAGAATGGATCGTACAAATGAATTAGAATGGATCGTACGAATAAATTAGAATGGATACATTCATCCGAATGAATTAGAATAGATCATACGAATGAGTAAGAATGGATCGTACGAATGAAATAGAATAGATTGTACGAATGAATTAGAATGGATCCTAGTACGATCCATTCTAATTCATTCGTACGATCCATTCTAATTCATTCATACAATCCATTCTAATTCTTTCAGACGATCCATTCTAATTCATTCGTACGATCCATTCTAATTCATTCGTGCAATCCATTCTATTTCATTCGTACGATCCATTCTTACTCATTCATACGATCCATTCTAATTCATTCACACGAATGTATCCATTCGTACAAATGAATTAGAATAGATTGTACGAATGAATTAGAATGGATCGTACGAATGAATTAGAATGGATCGTACGAATGAATTAGAATGGATCGTACGAATGAATTAGAATGGATCGTACGAATAAATTAGAATAGATCGTATGAATGAATTAGAATGGATCGTACGAAGGAATTAGAATGGATCGTGTGAAAGAATTAGAATGGATTGTATGAATGAATTAGAATAGATCATACGAATGAATTAGAATGGATCATACGAATGAATTAGAATGGATCGTACGAATGAATTACAATGGATACATTCGTGCGAATGAATTAGAATGGATACATTCGTGCGAAAGAATTAGAATAGATCGTATGAATGAATTAGAATGGATTCTATGAATGAATTAGAATGGATCATGCGAATGAATTAGAATGGATCGTACGAATGAATTAGAATGGATCGTGCTAATAAATTAGAATTGATCGAACGAATGAATTAGCATTGATCGTGCTAATGAAATAGAATGGAATGTACGAATGAATTAGAATGGATCGTTTGAAAGAATTAGAATGGATTGCATAAATGAATTAGAATGAATTCATACGATCCATTCGAATTCATTCGCACGATCCATTCTAATTCATTCATACGATCCTTTCTAATTCATTCGTACGATCCATTCTAATTTATTCATAGGATCCATTCTAATTCATTCATACGATCTATTCTAATTCTTTCGCATGAATGTATCCATGCTAATTCATTCGTTCGATCAATTCTAATTCATTAGCACAATCTATTATAATTCATTCGTAAGATCTATTCTAATTCACTCGTACGATCCATTCTAAAACATTCATACGATCCATTCTAATTCATTTGCACG
This sequence comes from Chamaelirium japonicum, assembly GCA_947650365.1. Taxonomy (NCBI): domain Eukaryota; kingdom Viridiplantae; phylum Streptophyta; class Magnoliopsida; order Liliales; family Melanthiaceae; genus Chamaelirium; species Chamaelirium japonicum. The sequence goes on along the minus strand of CANTAL010000126.1, from coordinate 398,377 downwards.
AATATATCCATTCTAATTCATTCGTACGATCCATTCTAATTCCTTCGTACGATCCATTCTAATTCATTCGTACGATCTATTCTAATTCATTCGTACGATCCATTCTAATTCATTCGTACGATCCATTCTAATTCCTTCGTACGATCCATTCTAATTCATTCGTTCAATCTATTCTAATTCATTCGTACGAATGGATACATTCGTGTGAATGAATTAGAATAGATCGTATGAATGAGTAAGAATGGATCGTACGAATGAAATAGAATGGATTGCACGAATGAATTAGAATGGATCGACGAATGAATTAGAATGGATCGTGTGAAAGAATTAGAATGGATTGTATGAATGAATTAGAATAGATCGTATGAATGAATTAGAATGGATCGTACGAAGGAATTAGAATGGATCGTATGCATTCGTACGATCCATTCTAATTCCTTCGTACGATCCATTCTAATTCATTCGTACGATCCATTCTAATTCATTCGCGCAATCTATTCTAATTCATTCGTACGATCCATTCTAATTCATTCGTACGATCCATTCTAATTCATTCATACAATCCATTCTAATTTATTCGCACGAATGTATCCATTCTAATTCATTCGTACGATCCATTCTAATTCATTCACACAATCTATTCTAATTCATTCATACGATCCATTCTAATTCATTCGCACGAATGTATCCATTCTAGTTCATTCGTACGATCCATTCTAATTCATTCGTACGATCCATTCTAATTCATTCATACGATCTATTCTAATTCATTCATACAATCTATTCTAATTCTTTCACACGATCCATTACAATTCATTCGTAAGATCCATTCTAATTCATTCGTACGATCCATTCTAATTCATTCGTACGATCCATTCTAATTCATTCGCACAAATGTATCCATTCTAATTCATTCGTACGATTCATTCTTACTCATTCGTATAATCCATTCTAATTTATTTGTACGATCCATTCTAATCCATTCGTACGATCCATTCTAAGTCATTCGCATGAATGTAACCATTCTAATTCATTCAATTGATCCATTATAATTCATTCGTACGATCCATTCTAATTCATTCGTCCGATCCATTCTAATTCATTCGCACGAATGTATCCATTCTAATTCATTCATACGATCCATTCTAATTCATTCGTACGGTCCATTCTAATTCATCCGTACGATCGATTCTAATTCATTCGCACTATCCATTCTAATTCATTCGTACGATCCATTCTAATTCATTCGTATGATCCATTCTAGTTTATTCGTTCAAATATATCCATTCTAATTCATTCGTACGATCCATTCTAATTCATTCGCACGATCCACTCTAATTCATTCGCATGAATGTATCCATTCTAATTCATTTGCACGATCCATTCTAATTCATTCCTATGATCTATTCTAATTCATTCGTACGATCCATTCTAATTCATTCGTACGATTCATTCTACGATCCATTCTAATTCATTCGTATATTCCATTCTAATTCATTAGCACGATCCATGCTAATGAATTAGAATGGATCGTACGATCCAATCTAATTCATTCATACGATCCATTCTTACTCATTCGTACGATCCATTCTAATTCAATCGTACGATCCATTCTAATTCATTCGTATGATCCATTCTAATTCCTTTGTACGATCCATTCTAATTCATTCGTACGATCCATTCTAATTCATTCGTACGATCCATTCTAATTCCTTCGTACGATCCATTCTAATTCATTCGTATGATCCATTCTAATTTATTCGCGCAATCTTTTCTAATTCATTCGTACGATCCATTCTAATTCATTCGTACGATCCATTCTAATTCATTCATACAATCCATTCTAATTTATTCGCACGAATGTATCCATTCTAATTCATTCGTACGATCCATTCTAATTCATTCGCACAATCTATTCTAATTCATTCATACGATCCATTCTAATTCATTCGCACGAATGTATCCATTCTAATTCATTCATACGATCCATTCTACTTCATTCGTACTATCCGGTCTAATTCACTCATACGATCCATTCTAATTCATTCATACGATCCATTCTAATTCATTTGCACGAATATATCCATTCTAATTCATTCGTACGATCCATTCTAATTCCTTCGTACGATCCATTCTAATTCCTTCGTACGATCCATTCTAATTCCTTCATATCAATTCTAATTCACTCATATGATCCATTCTAATTCATTCGTACGATCCATTCTAATTCATTCTAATTCATTCGTACGATCCATTCTAATTCATTCGCACGAATGTATCCATTCTAGTTCATTCGTACGATCCATTCTAATTCATTCGTATGATCCATTCTAATTCATTCGCACGATCCATTCTAATTCATCCGTACGATCCATTCTAATTCATTCATATGATCCATTCTAATTCATTCGTACGATCCATTCTAATTCATTGATACAATCCATTCTAATTCAATCGTACGATCCATTCTAATTCACTCATACGATCCATTCTAATACATTCATACCATCCATTCTAATTCATTTGCACGAATATATCCATTCTAATTCATTCGTACGATTCATTCTAATTCCTTCGTACGATCCATTCTAATTCATTTGTACGATCTATTTTAATTAATTCGTACGATCCATTCTAATTCATTCGTACGATCCATTCTAATTCCTTCGTACGATCTATTCTAATTCATTCGTTCAATCTATTCTAATTCATTCGTACGAATGGATACATTCGTGTGAATGAATTAGAATGGATCGTACGAATGAGTAAGAATGGATCGTTCGAATGAAATAGAATGGATTGCACGAATGAATTAGAATGGATCGTACGAATGAATTAGAATGGATCGTGTGAAAGAATTAGAATGGATTGTATGAATGAATTAGAATAGATCGTACGAATGAATTAGAATGGATCGTACGAAGGAATTAGAATGGATCGTACGCATTCGTACGATCCATTCTAATTACTTCGTACGACCCATTCTAATTACTTCGTACGATCCATTCTAATTCATTCGTACGATCCATTCTAATTCATTCGCGCAATCTATTCTAATTCATTCGTACGATCCATTCTAATTCATTCGTATGATCCATTCTAATTCATTCATACAATCCATTCTAATTTATTCGCACGAATGTATTCGTTCTAATTCATTCGTACGATCCATTCTAATTCATTCGCACAATCTATTCTAATTCATTCATACGATCCATTCTAATTCATTCGCCCGAATGTATCCATTCTAGTTCATTCGTACGATCCATTCTAATTCATTCGTACGATCCATTCTAATTCATTCATACGATCTATTCTAATTCATTCATACAATCCATTCTAATTCTTTCACACGATCCATTACAATTCATTCGTAAGATCAATTCTAATTCATTCGTACGATCCATTCTAATTCATTCGTACGATCCATTCTAATTCATTCGCACAAATGTATCCATTCTAATTCATTCGTACGATTCATTCTTACTCATTCGTATTATCCATTCTAATTCACTTGTACGATCCATTCTAATCCATTCGTACGATCCATTCTAAGTCATTCGCATGAATGTAACCATTCTAATTCATTCATTTGATCCATTCTAATTCATTCGTACGATCCATTCTAATTCATTCGTCCGATCCATTCTAATTCATTCGCACGAATGTATCCATTCTAATTCATTCATACGATCCATTCTAATTCATTCGTATGGTCCATTCTAATTCATTTGCACAATCCATTCTAATTCATTCGTACGATCCATTCTAATTCATTCTAATTCTTTCACACGATCCATTCTAATCCATTCTAATTCATTCTAATTCTTTCACACGATCCATTCTAATTCATTTGTACGTTCCATTCTAATTCATTAGCACGATCCATGCTAATTCATTCGTTCGATCAATTCTAATTCATTAGCACGATCCATTCTAATTCATTCGTACGATCCATTCTAATTCATTCGCACGATCCATTCTAATTCATTCATAGGATCCATTCTAATTCATTCATACGATCTATTCTAATTCTTTCGCACGAATGTATCCATTCTAATTCATTCGCACGAATGTATCCATTCTAATTCATTCGTACGATCCATTCTAATTCATTCGCATGAATGTAACCATTCTAATTCATTCATTTGATCCATTCTAAGTCATTCGTACGATCCATTCAAATTCATTCGTCTGATCCATTCTAATTCATTCGCACGAATGTATCCATTCTAATTCATTCGTATGATCCATTCTAATTCATTCGTACGATCCATTCTAATTCATTCGTAAGATCCATTCTAATTCATTCGTACGATCCATTCTAATTCATTCGTACGATCCATTCTAATTCATTCGCATGAATGTATCCATTCTAGTTCATTCGTACGATCAGTTCTAATTCATTCACAAAATCTATTCTAATTCATTCACAAAATCTATTCTGATTCATTTGCACGAATATATCCATTCTAATTCATTCGTACGATCCATTCTAATTCCTTTGTACGATCCATTATAATTCATTCGTACGATCTATTCTATTTCATTCGTACGATCCATTCTTACTCATTCGTACGATCCATTCTAATTCATTCGTCCAATCCATTCTAATTCATTCGCACGAATGTATCCATTCTAATTCATTTGCACGGTCCATTCTAATTCATTCCTATGATCTATTCTAATTCATTCGTACGATCCATTCTAATTCATTCTAATTCATTCGTACGATCCATTCTACGATCCATTCTAATTCATTCATACGATCCATTCTAATTCATATGCACAAAGGTATCCATTCTAATCCATTCGTAGGATCCATTCTAATCCATTCGTACGATACATTCTAATTCATTCGTACGATCCAATCTAATTTATTCGCACGAATGTATCCATTCTAATTCATTCGTACGATCCATTCTAATTCATTCGCACAATCTATTCTAATTCATTCATACGATCCATTCTAATTCATTCGCACGAATGTATCCATTCTAATTCATTCATACGATCCATTCTAATTCATTTGCACAAAGGTATCCATTCTAATTCATTCGTACGATCCATTCGAATTCATTCGCACAATCCATTCTAATTCATTCGTACGATCCATTCTAATTCATTCGTACGATCCATTCTAATTCATTCGCACGATCCATTCTAATTCATTCGTACAATCTATTCTATTTCATTCGTACGATCCATTCTAATTCATTCGTACGATCCATTCTAATTCATTCGTACGATCCATTCTAATTCATTCATACAATCCATTCTAATTCATTCGTACAATCCATTCTAATTCATTCGTACTATCCATTCTAATTCATTCGTATGATCCATTCTAGTTAATTCGTATGATCCATTCTAATTCATTCGTATATTCCATTCTAATTCATTAGCACGATCCATTCATTCGTATGATCCATTCTAATTTAGGATCGTACGAATGAATTAGAATGGATACATTCGTGCGAATGAATTAGAATTGATCGTACGAATGAATTATAATTATAATTAGAATGAATTGATCCATTATTTCGTACGATCCATTCTAATTTATTCGTACGATCTATTCTATTTCATTGGTACGATCCATTCTTACTCATTCGTATGATCCATTCTAATTCATTCGTCCGATCCATTCTAATTCATTCGCACGAATGTATCCATTCTAATTCATTTGCACGATCCATTCTAATTCATTCCTATGATCTATTCTAATTCATTCGTACGATCCATTCTAATTCATTCTAATTCATTCATACGATCCATTCTACAATCCATTCTAATTCATTCATACGATCCATTCTAATTCATATGCACAAAGGTATCCATTCTAATCCATTCGTAGGATCCATTCTAATCCATTCGTACGATACATTCTAATTCATTCGTACAATCCATTCTAATTTATTCGCACGAATGTATCCATTCTAATTCATTCGTACGATCCATTCTAATTCATTCGCACAATCTATTCTAATTCATTCATACGATCCATTCTAATTCATTCGCATGAATGTATCCATTCTAATTCATTCATACGATCCATTCTACTTCATTCGTACTATCCGTTCTAATTCACTCATACGATCCATTCTAATTCATTCAAACGATCAATTCTAATTCATTTGCACAAAGGTATCCATTCTAATTCATTCGTACGATCCATTCGAATTCATTCGCACGATCCATTCTAATTCATTCGTACGATCCATTCTAATTCATTCGTACGATCCATTCTAATTCATTCGCACGATCCATTCTAATTCATTCGTACAATCTATTCTATTTCATTCGTACGATCCATTCTTACTCATTCGTATGATCCATTCTAATTCATTCGGACGAATGTATCCATTCTAATTTGTTCGTACGATCCATTCTAATTCATTCGTACGATCCATTCTAATTCATTCGTACGATCCATTCTAATTCATTCGTCCGATCCATTCTAATTCATTCACACGATCCATTCTAATTCATTCATACGATCCATTCTAATTCATTCATACAATCCATTCTAATTCATTCGTACGATCCATTCTAATTCACTCATACGATCCATTCTAATACATTCATATGATCCATTCTAATTCATTTGCATGAATATAACCATTCTAATTCATTCGTACGATCCATTCTAATTCCTTCGTACGATCCATTCTAATTCATTCGTATGATCTATTCTAATTCATTCCTATGATCCATTCTAATTCATTCGTACGATCCATTCTAATTCCTTCGTACGATCCATTCTAATTCATTCGTACGATCCATTCTAATTCATTCGTACAATCTATTCTAATTCATTCGTACGAATGGATACATTCGTGTGAATGAATTAGAATGGATCGTACGAATGAGTAAGAATGGATCGTTGAATGAAATAGAATGGATTGCACGAATGAATTAGAATGGATCGTACGAATGAATTAGAATGGATCGTGTGAAAGAATTAGAATGGATTGTATGAATGAATTAGAATGGATCGTATGAAGGAATTAGAATGGATCGTACGAATGAATTAGAATGGATCGTACGAATGAATTAGAATAGATCGTACGGATCGTACGAATGAATTAGAATGGATCGTGTGAAAGAATTAGAATGGATCGTGCGAATGAATTAGAATAGATTGCGTGAATGAATTAGAATGGATCGTGCGAATGAATTAGAATGGATCGTACGAATGAATTAGAATGGATCGTACGAATGAATTAGAATGGATCGTACGAATGAATTAGAATAGATTGCGCGAATGAATTAGAATGGATCGTACGAATGAATTAGAATGGATCGTACGAAGGAATTAGAATGGATCGTACGAATGAATTAGAATGGATCGTACGAAGGAATTAGAATGGATCGTACGAATGAATTAGAATGGATCATACGAATGAATTAGAATGGATCGTACGAATGAATTAGAATGGATCGTACGAATGAATTAGAATGGATACATTCGTGCGAATGAATTAGAATGGATCGGACGAATGAATTAGAATGGATCGTACGAATGAATTAGAATGGATCGTACGAATGAATTAGAATGGTCGTACGAATAAATTAGAATGGATACATTCGTCCGAATGAATTAGAATGGATCATACGAATGAGTAAGAATGGATCGTACGAATGAAATAGAATAGATTGTACGAATGAATTAGAATGGATTTGTAAGAATGAATTAGAATGGATACATTCGTGCGAATGAATTAGAATGGATCGTACCTGAGTAAGAATGGATCGTACGAATGAAATAGAATGGATTGTGCGAATGAATTAGAATGGATCGTACGAATGAATTAGAATGGATCGTGTGAAAGAATTAGAATGGATTGTATGAATGAATTAGAATAGATCGTATGAATGAATTAGAATGGATCGCACGAATGTATCCATTCTAATTCATTCGTACGAATCCATTCTAATTCATTCGTACAATCCATTCTATTTCATTCGTACGATCCATTCTTACTCATTCGTATGATCCATTCTAATTCATTCGCACGAATGTATCCATTCTAAATCATTCGTACGATCCATTCTAATTCATTCGTACGATCCATTCTAAATCATTCGTACAATCCATTCTATTTCGTTCGTACGATCAATTCTAATTCATTAGCACGATCCATTCTAATTCATTCGTACGATCCATTCAAATTCGTTCGCACGATCCATTCTAATTCATTCGTACAATCCATTCTATTTCATTCGTACGATCCATTCTTACTCATTCGTATGATCCATTCTAATTCATTCGCACGAATGTATCCATTCTAATCCATTCGTACGATCCATTCTAATCCATTCGTACGATCCATTCTAATTCATTCGCATGAATGTAACCATTCTAATTCATTCATTTGATCCATTCTAATTCATTCGTACGATCCATTCTAATTCATTCGTCCGATCCATTCTAATTCATTCTAATTCATTCGCACGAATGTATCCATTCTAATTCATTCGTACGATCAGTTCTAATTCATTCACAAAATCTATTCTAATTCATTCATACGATCCATTCTAATTCATTCAGATGAATGTATCCATTCTAATTCATTCATACGATCCATTCTAATTCATTCGTACGATCCATTCTAATTCATTCATACGATCCATTCTAATTCATTTGCACGAATATATCCATTCTAATTTATTCGTACGATCCATTCTAATTCCTTCGTATGATCCATTCTAATTCATTCGTACGATCTATTCTATTTCATTCGTACGATCCATTCTAATTCATTCAGACGAATGTATCCATTCTAATTCATTCATTTGATCCATTCTAAGTCATTCGTACGATCCATTCAAATTCATTCGTCCGATCCATTCTAATTCATTCGCACGAATGTATCCATTTTAATTCATTTGCACGATCCATTCTAATTCATTTCTATGATCTATTCTAATTCATTCTTACGATCCATTCTAATTCATTCTAATTCATTCGTATGATCCATTCTACGATCCATTCTAATTCATTCATACGATCCATTCTAATTCATATGCACAAAGGTATCCATTCTAATCCATTCGAAGGATCCATTCTAATCCATTCGTACGATACATTCTAATTCATTCGTACGATCCATTCTAATTTATTCGCACGAATGTATCCATTCTAATTCATTCGTACGATCCATTCTAATTCATTCGCACAATCTATTCTAATTCATTCATACGATCCATTCTAATTCATTCGCATTAGAATGGATCATATGAACGAATTAGAATGGATCGTACGAGGTTACATTCATGCGAATGAATTAGAATGGATCGTACGAATGGATTAGAATGGATCGTACGAATGAATTAGAATGGATACATTCGAGCGAATGAATTAGAATGGATCGTACGAATGAATTAGAATGGATCGTACGAATGGATTAGAATGGATCCTACGAATGGATTAGAATGGATACCTTTGTGCATATGAATTATAATGGATCGTACGAATGAATTAGAATGGATCATATTAATGAATTAGAATGGATCGTACGAATGAATTAGAATGGATACATTCGTGCACGATCCATTCTAATTCATTCACACGAATGTATCCATTCTAATTCATTCGTACGATCCATTCTAATTCATTAATATGACCCATTCTAATTCATTCGTACGATCCATTCTAATTCATATGCACAAAGGTATCCATTCTAATTCATTCGTACGATCCATTCTAATTCAGGATCGTACGAATGAATTAGAATGGATACATCCGTGCGAATGAATTAGAACTGATCGTACGAATGAATTAGAATGGATCGTGCGAATGAATTAGAATGGATCGTATGAATGAATTAGAATGGATCGTACGAATGAAATAGAATGGATACATTCGTGCGAATGAATTAGAATGGATCGTACGAATGAATTAGAATGGATCATACGAATGAATTAGAATGGATCTTACGAATGAATTAAATGGATCGTACGAATGAATTAGAATGGATCATACGAATGAATTAGAATGGATACATTCGTGCGAATGAATTAGAATGGATCGGACGAATGAATTAGAATGGATCGTACGAATGAATTAGAATGGATCAAATGAATGAATTAGAATGGTTACATTCATGCGAATGAATTAGAATGGATCGTACGAATGGATTAGAATGGATCGTACGAATGGATTAGAATGGATACATTCGAGCGAATGAATTAGAATGGATCGTACGAAGGAATTAGAATGGATCGTACGAATGAATTAGAATGGATCATATGAGTGAATTAGAATGGATAGTGCGAATGAATTAGAATGGATCGTATGAATGAATTAGAATGGATCGTGCGAATGAATTCGAATGGATCGTACGAATGACTAAGAATGGATCATACGAATGAAATAGAATGGATCGTACGAATGAATTAGAATGGATCGTACGAATAAATTAGAATGGATACATTCGTCCGAATGAATTAGAATGGATCATACGAATGAGTAAGAATGGATCGTACGAATGAAATAGAATAGATTGTACGAATGAATTAGAATGGATCCTACGAATGGATTAGAATGGATCGTGTGAAAGAATTAGAATGGATTGTATGAATGAATTAGAATGGATTTTATGAATGAATTAGAATGGATCCTATGAATGAATTAGAATGGATCGTGCGAATGAATTAGATTGGATCGTACGAATGAATTAGAATGGATCGTGCTAATGAATTAGAATTGATCGAACGAATGAATTAGCATGGATCGTGCTAATGAATTAGAATGGAACGTACGAATGAATTAGAATGGATTGTGTGAAAGAATTAGAATGGATTGTATGAATGAATTAGAATGAATTCGTATGATCCATTCAAATTCATTCGCACGATCCATTCTAATTCATTCATACGATCCATTCTAATTCATTCATACAATCCATTCTAATTCTTTCACACGATCCATTCTAATTCATTCGTAGGATCCATTCTAATTCATTCGTACAATCTATTCTATTTCATTCATACGATCCATTCGTACTCATTCGTATGATCCATTCTAATTCATTCGGACGAATGTAACCATTCTAATTTATTCGTACGATCAATTCTAATTCATTCGTACGATCCATTCTAATTCATTCGTCCGATCCATTCTAATTCATTCGCACGAATGTATCCATTCTAATTCATTCGTACGATCCATTCTAATTCATTCGTACGATCCATTCTAATTCATTCGTAAGATCCATTCTAATTCATTCGTACGATCCATTCTAATTCATTCGCACGAATGTATCCATTCTAGTTCATTCGTACGATCCATTCTAATTCATTCATACAATCCATTCTAATTCATTAGAATGGATCGTGCGAATGAATTAGAATGGATCGTATGAATGAATTAGAATAGATTATATGAATGAATTAGAAAGAATTCGTACGATCCATTCGAATTCATTCGCACGATCCATTGTAATTCATTCATACAATCCATTCTAATTCATTCATACAATCCATTCTAATTCTTCCACACGATCCATTCTAATTCATTTGTAGGATCCATTCTAATTCATTCGTACAATCTATTCTATTTCATTCGTACGATCCATTCTTACTTATTGGTACGATCCATTCTAATTCATTCCATTCTAATTGATTCGCTCGAATGTATCCATTCTAATCCATTCGTACGAACCATTCTAATCCATTCGTACGATCCATTCTAATTCATTCGCATGAATGTAACCATTCTGATTCATTCATACGATCCATTCTAATTCATTCGTACGATCCATTCTAATTCATTCATACGATCCATTCTAATTCATTCGCACGAATGTATCCATTCTAATTCATTCATATGATCCATTCTAATTCATTCATACAATCCATTCTAATTCTTTCACACGATCCATTCTAATTCATTCGTACGATCCATTCTAATTCATTCGTACAATCCATTCTAATTCATTCGCACGAATGTATCCATTCTAATTCATTTATACGATCCATTCTAATTCATTCGTACGATCCATTCTAATTCCTTTGTACGATCCATTCTAATTCATTCGTACGATCTATTCTAATTCATTCGTACAATCCATTCTAATTCATTTGTACGATCCATTCTAATTCATTCGTAAGATTCATTCTAATTCATTCGTACGATCCATTCTAATTCATTCGTACGATCCATTCTAATTTATTCGCACGAATGTATCCATTCTAGTTCATTCGTACGATACATTCTAATTCATTCGTACGATCCATTCTAATCCATTCGTACGATCCATTCTAATTCATTCATACGATCCATTCTAATTCATTCATACAGTCCATTCTAATTCTTTCACACGATCCATTCTAATTCATTCGTAGGATCCATTCTAGTTTATTCGTACAATCTATTCTATTTCATTCGTACGATCCATTCTTACTCATTCGTATGATCCATTCTAATTCATTCGGACGAATGTATCCATTCTAATTTATTCGTACGATCCATTCTAATTCATTCGTACGATCCATTCTAATTCATTCGTACGATCCATTCTTACTCATTCGTATGATCCATTCTAATTCATTCGTAAGATCCATTCTAATTCATTCGTACGATCGATTCTAATTCATTTGCACTATCCATTCTAATTCATTCGTATGATCCATTCTAATTCATTCGTATGATCCATTCTAATTTATTCGTTCTAATATATCCATTCTAATTCATTCCGTACGATCCATTCTAATTCATTCGTACGATCCATTCTAATTCATTCGTACGAATGTATCCATTCTAATTCATTCGTACGATCCATTCTAATTCATTCGTACGATCTAATTCATTCGTACGATCCATTCTAATTCATTCGTACGATCCATTCTAATTCATTCGGACGAATGTATCCATTCTAATTTATTCGTACGATCCATTCTAATTCATTCATTTGATCCATTCTAATTCATTCGTACGATCAATTCTAATTCATTCGTCCAACCCATTCTAATTCATTCGCACGAATGTATCCATTCTAATTCATTCGTACGATCCATTCTAATTCATTCGTACGATCCATTCTAATTCATTCGTACGATCCATTCTAATTCATCGCACGAATGTATCCATTCTAGTTTATTCATACGATCCATTCTAATTCATTCGTATGACCCATTCTAATTCATTCGCACGATCCATTCTAATTCATTCGTACGATCCATTCTAATTCATTCATACGATCCATTCTAATTCATTCGCATGAATGTATCCATTCTAATTCATTCGCACGAATGTATCCATTCTAATTCATTCATACGATCCATTCTACTTCATTTGTACTATCCGTTCTAATTTACTCATACGATCCATTCTATTTCATTCATACGATCCATTCTAATTCATTTGCATGAATATATCCATTCAAATTCATTCGTACGATCCATTCTAATTCCTTCGTACGATCCATTCTAATTCCTTCGTATGATCCATTCTAATTAATTCGTACGATCCATTCTAATTCATTCGTATGATCCATTCTAATTCATTCGTACGATCCATTCTTACTCATTCGTACGATCCATTCTAATTCATTCATACAATCCATTCTAATTCATTCCGTACGATCCATTCTAATTCATTCATACGATCTATTCTTTCATACAATCCATTCTAATTCTTTCGTGCGAATGAATTAGAATGGATACCTTTGTGCATATGAATTAGAACGTACGAATGAATTAGAATGGATACATTCGTGCGAATTAATTAGAATGGATCGTGCGAATCAATTAGACTGGATCGTGCGAATGAATAAGAATAGATCATACGAATGAATTAGAATGGATCGTACGAATTAATTAGAATGGATACATTCGTGCGAATGAATTAGAATGGATTGTATGAATGAATTAGAATGGATCGTACGAATGAATTAGAATGGATCATACGAATTAATTAGAATGGATCATACGAATGAATTAGAATGGATCGTACGAATGAATTAGAATGGATCGTACGAACGAATTAGAATGGATCGTGCGAATGAATTAGAATGGATCGTACGAATGAATTGGAATGGATACATTTGTGCGAATGAATTAGAATGGATCATACGAATGAATTAGAATGGATCGTATGAATGAATTAGAATGGATAATATGAATGAATTAGAATGGATCGTGCGAATGAATTAGAATGGATCGTATGAATGAATTAGAATGGATCGTGTGAAAGAATTAGAATGGATCGTACGAATGAATTAGAATGGAATGTGCGAATGAATTAGAATGGATACATTTGTGCGAATGAATTAGAATGGATCGTACGAATGAATTAGAATGGATCGTATGAATGAATTAGAATGGATCGTACGAATGAATTAGAATGGATCGTGCGAATGAATTAGAATGGATCATACGAATGAATTAGAATGGATCGTACGAATGAACTAGAATGGATACATTCGTGCGAATGAATTAGAATGGATTGTACGAATGAATTAGAATGGATCGTACGAATGGATTAGAATGGATCATACGAATGAATTAGAATGGATCGTGCGAATGAATTAGAATGGATCGAACGAATGAATTAGAATGGATATATTCGAGCGAATGAATTAGAATAGATCGTAGGAATGAATTAGAATGGATCATACGAATGAATTACAATGGATCGTACGAATGAATTAGAATGGATCGTATGAATGAATTAGAATGGATCGTGTGAATGTATTAGAATGGATACACTCATGCGAATGAATTAGAATGGATCGTACGAATGGATTAGAATGGATCGTACGAATGAATTAGAATGGATACATTTGTGCGAATGGATTAGAATGGATCGTACAAATGAATTAGAATGGATCGTATGAATGAATTAGAATGGATACATTCGTGCGAATGAATTAGAATGGATCGGACGAATGAATTAGAATTGATCGTACGAATAAATTAGAATGGATCAAATGAATGAATTAGAATGGTTACATTCATGCGAATGAATTAGAATGGATCGTACGAATGGATTAGAATGGATCGTACGAATGGATTAGAATGGATACATTCGAGCGAATGAATTAGAATGGATCGTACGAATGAATTTGAATGGATCGTACGAATGGATTAGAATGGATCCTACGAATGGATTAGAATGGATACCTTTGTGCATATGAATTAGAATGGATCGTACGAATGAATTAGAATGGATCATATTAATGAATTAGAATGGATCGTATGAATGAATTAGAATGGATCGTACGAATGAATTAGAATGGATCGTACGAAGGAATTAGAATGGATTGTACGAATGAATTAGAATGGATCGTACGAATGAATTAGAATAGATCGTACGAATTAATTAGAATGGATCGTACGAAGGAATTAGAATGGATCGTACGAATGAATTAGAATGGATCGTACGAATGAATTAGAATGGATTGTAGGAATGAATTAGAATGGATCGTATGAATAAATTAGAATGGATCGTATGAATGAATTAGAATGGATCGTGTGAATGAATTAGAATGGATCGTACGAATGAATTAGAATGGATCGTACGAATGAATTAGAATGGATCATACGAATGAATTAGAATGGATCGTACGAATGAATTAGAATGGATCATACGAATGAATTAGAATAGATCGTACGAATGAATTAGAATGGATCGTACGAAGGAATTAGAATGGATCGTACGAATGAATTAGAATGGATCGTACGAATGAATTAGAATGGATCAAATGAATGAATTAGAATGGTTACATTCATGCGAATGAATTAGAATGGATCGTAGGATCGTATGAATGAATTAGAATGGATCGTATGAATGTATTAGAATGGATCGTACGAATGAATTAGAATGGATTTGTACGAATGAATTAGAATGAATACATTCATACGAATGAATTAGAATGGATCGTACCAATGAGTAAGAATTGATCGTACGAATGAATTAGAATGAATCGTGTGAAAGAATTAGAATGGATTGTATGAATGAATTAGAATGGATTGTATGAATGAATTAGAATGAATTTGTTCGATCAATTCTAATTCATTAGCACGATCCATTCTAATTCATTCGTATGATCCATTCTAATTCCTTCGTACGATCCATTCTAATTCCTTCGTATCCATTCTAATTCACTCATACGATCCATTCTAATTCATTCAAACGATCTATTCTAATTCATTCATACAATCCATTCTAATTCTTTCACACGATCCATTCTAATTCATTCGTATGATCCATTCTAATTCATTCGCACAATCCATTCTATTTCATTCGTACGATCAATTCTAATTCATTAGAATGGATCGTATGAATAAATGAGAATGGATCATATTAATGAATTAGAATGGATCGTACGAATGAATTAGAATGGATCGTACGAATGAATTAGAATGGATCTTACAAATGAATTAGAATAGATCGCACGAATGAATTAGAATGGATCATACGAATGAATTAGAATGGATCGTACGAATGAATTAGAATGAATTAGAATGGATCATACAAATGAATTAGAATGGATCGTACGAATGAATTAGAATAGATCGTACGAATGAAATAGAATGGATCGTGTGAAAGAATTAGAATGGATTGTATGAATGAATTTGAATGGATCGTATGAATGGATCGTACGAATGGAATGGATACATTCATGCGAATGAATTAGAATGGATCGTACGAATGAATTAGAATGGATCATACGAATGAGTAAGAATGGATCGTACGAATGAATTAGAATGGATCGTACGAATGAATTAGAATGGATCGTACGAATAAATTAGAATGGATACATTCGTCCGAATGAATTAGAATGGATCATACGAATGCATTCTAATTCCTTCGTACGATCCATTCTAATTCCTTCGTATGATCCATTCTATTTTATTCGTATGATTCATTCTAATTCCTTCGTACGATCCATTCTAATTCCTTCGTATCCATTCTAATTCACTCATACGATCCATTCTAATCCATTCGTACGATCCATTCTAATTCATTCGCATGAATGTAACCATTCTAATTCATTCATTTGATCCATTCTAATTCATTCGTACGATCCATTCTAATTCATTCGTACGATCCATTGTAATTCATTCATGCAATCCATTTCGATTCATTCGCACAAATGTATCCATTCAAATTCATTCGTACGATCCAGTCTAATTCATTCGTACGATCCATTCTAATTCATTCGCACGAATATATCCATTCTAATTCTTTCGTACGATGCATTCTAATTCATTCGTACGATCCATTCTAATTCATTCGTACGATCCATTCTAATTCATTCGTACGATCCATTCTAATTCATTCGCACGAATGTATCCATTCTAATTCATTCGTACAATCCATTCTACTTCATTCGTACGATCCATTCTTACTCATTTGTATGATCCATTCTAATTCATTCGTATGATCCATTCTAATTCATTCGTACGATCCATTCTAATTCATTTGTACGATCCATTCTAATTCATTCGCACGATCCATTCTAATTCATTCATACGATCCATTCTAATTCATTCATACGATCCATTCTAATTCATTCCTACAATCCATTCTAATTCATTCGCCCGATCCATTCTAATTCATTCATACGATCCATTCTATTCGAATGGATCATGCGATCCATTCGAATTCATTCGTACGATCCATTCTAATTCATTCATACGATCCATTCTAATTCATTTATACAATGCATTCTAATTCTTTCACACGATCCATTCTAATTCATTCGTATGATCCATTCTAATTCATTAATTTGATCGTACGAATGAATTAGAATGGATCATACGAATGAATTAGAATGGATATATTTGTGCGAATGAATTAGAATGGATCGTACGAATGAATTAGAATGGATCGTATGAATGAATTAGAATGGATCGTACGAATGAATTAGAATGGATCGTGCGAATGAATTAGAATGGATCGTACAAATGAATTAGAATGGATCGTACGAATGAATTAGAATGGATCATATTAATGAATTAGAATGGATACATTCGTCCGAATGAATTAGAATGGATCATATGAATGAGTAAGAATGGATCGTACGAATGAAATAGAATAGATTGTACGAATGAATTAGAATGGATCCTACGAATGAATTAGAATAGATCGTATGAAAGAATGTATCGTACGAATGAATTAGAATGGATCGTACGAATAAGTAAGAATGGATCGTACGAATGAATTAGAATGGAATAGAATAGATTGTACGAATGAATTAGAATGGATCGTACGAATTAATTAGAATGGATCATACGAATGAATTAGAATGGATCGTACGAATGAATTAGAATGGATCGTACGAATGACTTAGAATGGATACATTTGTGCGAATGAATTAGAATGGATCGTACGAATGGATTAGAATGGATCGTACGAATGGATTAGAATGGATACATTCGTGTGAATGAATTAGAATGGATTGTATGAATGAATTAGAATGGATCGTACGATCCATTCGAATTCATTCGCAGGATCCATTCTAATTCATTCATACGATCCATTCTAATTCATTCATACAATCCATTCTAATTCTTTCACCCGATCCATTCTAATTCCTTCGTACGATCCATTCTAATTCATTCGCACGATCCATTCTAATTCTTTCATACAATCCATTCTAATTCTTTCGTGCGAATGAATTAGAATGGATACCTTTGTGCATATGAATTAGAATGGATCGTACGAATGAATTAGAATGGATTGTATGAATGAATTAGAATGGATCGTACGAATGAATTAGAATGGATCGTATGAATGAATGGATCATACGAATGAATTAGAATGGATCGTAAGAATGAATTAGAATGGATAGTGCGAATGAATTAGAATCGATCGTACGAATGAATAAGAATGGATCGTACGAATGAATTAGAATGGATTGTATGAATGAATTATAATGAATCGTACGAATGAATTAGAATGGATCGTTCGAATGAATTAGAATGGATCAAATGAATGAATTAGAATGGTTACATTCATGCGAATGATTTAGAATGGATCGTACGAATGGATTAGAATGGATCGTATGAGTGAATTAGAATGGATAAGAAGGAATTAGAATGGATCGTACGAAGGAATTAGAATGGATCATACGAATGAAATAGAATGGATCGTACAAATGAAATAGAATGGATCGTACGAAGGAATTAGAATACATTCGTATGATCTATTCTAATTCATTCGGACGATCCATTCTAATTCATTCATACGATCCATTCTAATTCATTCACACGAATATATCCATTCTAATTCTTTTGTACGATGCATTCTAATTCATTCGTTCGATCAATTCTAATTCATTAGCACGATCCATTCTAATTCATTCGTACGATCCATTTTAATTCATTCGCACAATCCATTCTAATTCATTCATAGGATCCATTCTAATTCATTCGTATGATCTATTCTAATTCTTTCGCACGAATGTATCCATTCTAATTCATTCGCACGAATGTATCCATTCTAATTCATTTATACGAATCCATTCTAATTCATTCGTACAATCTATTCTATTTCATTCGTACGATCCATTCTAGTTCATTTGTACGATCCATTCTAATTCATTCGTACGATCCATTCTAATTCATTCGTATGATCCATTCTAATTCATTCGTATGATCCATTCTAATTAATTCGTATGATCCATTCTAATTCATTCGTACGATCCATTCTAATTCATTCATACAATCCATTCTAATTCATTCGCATGAATGTATCCATTCTAATTAATTCGTACGATCCATTCTAATTCATTCGTATGATCCATTCTTATTCATTCGCACAATCCAGTCTAATGGATTCGCACGATCCATTCTAATTCATTCCCACGAATGTATCCATTCTAATTCATTCATACGATCCATTCTAATTCATTCCTACGATCCTTTCTAATTCATTCGCACAAATGTATCCATTCTAATTCATTCGTACGATCCATTCTAATTCATTCGTACGATCAGTTCTAATTCATTCACAAAAGCTATTCTAATTCATTCATACGATCCATCCTAATTCATTCGCACGATCCATTCTAATTCATTCGTACGATCCATTCTAATTCGTTCACACGATCCATTCTAATTCATTCGTACGATCCATTCTAATTCATTCGCACGATCCATTCTAATTCATTCGTACGATCCATTCTAATTCATTCATACGATCCATTCCAATTCATTCGTATGATCCATTCTAATTCATTCGTACGATCCATTCTAATTCATTTGCACGATCCATTCTAATTCATTCGTACGATCCATTCTAATTCATTCGTACGATCCATTCTAATTCATTCGTAGGATCCATTCTAATTAATTCGTATGATCCATTCTAATTCATTCGTACGATCCATTCTAATTCATTCATACAATCCATTCTAATTCATTCGCACAAATGTATCCATTCTAATTAATTCGTACGATCCAGTCTAATTCATTCGTATGATCTATTCTTATTCATTCGCACGATCCAGTCTAATTGATTCGCACGATCCATTCTAATTCATTCGCACGAATGTATCCATTCTAATTCATTCGTACGATCCATTCTAATTCATTAATATGATCCATTCTAATTCATTCGTACGATCCATTCTAATTCATATGCACAAAGGTATCCATTCTAATTCATTCGCACGGAATAATTAGAATGGACTGTATGAAAGAATTAGAATGGATCGTGCGAATGAATTAAAATGGATCGTACAAAGGAATTAGAATGGATCGTACGAAGGAATTAGAATGGATCATACGAATGAATTAGAATGGATCGTACGATTGAATTAGAATGGATCATACGAATGAGTAAGAATGGATCATATGAATGAATTAGATTGGATCGTACGATCCATTCTAATTCATTAGCATGGATCGTGCTAATGAATTAGAATGGAATATACGAATGAATTAGAATGGATCGTAGAATGGATCGTACGAATGAATTAGAATAGATCATAGGAATGAATTAGAATGGATCGTGCAAATGAATTAGAATGGATAAATTCGTGCGAATGAATTAGAATGGATCGTGCGAATGAATTAGAATGGATTGTACGAATGAATTAGAATGGATATATTTGAACGAATAAATTAGAATGGATCATACGAATGAATTAGAATGGATCATACGAATGAATTAGAATGGATAGTGCGAATGAATTAGAATCGATCGTACGAATGAATTAGAATAGATCGTACGAATGAATTAGAATGGATCATACGAATGAGTAAGAATGGATCGTACGAATGAATTAGAATGGATCGTACGAATGAAATAGAATGGATTGTACGAATGATTTAGAATGGATCGTACGAATGAATTAGAATGGATCGTACGAATGATTTAGAATGGATACATTCGTGCGAATGAATTAGAATGGATTGTATGAATGAATTAGAATGGATCGTACGAATGAATTAGAATGGATCGTATGAGTGATTTAGAATAGATACGAAGGAATTAGAATGGATCGTACGAATGAATTAGAATGGATCGTACGAAGGAATTAGAATGGATCGTACGAATGAATTAGAATGGATCGTACGAATGAATTAGAATAGATCGTACGAATGAATTAGAATGGATCGTACGAAGGAATTAGAATGGATCGTACGACTGAATTAGAATGGATCATACAAATGAACTAGAATGGATACATTCGTGCGAATGAATTAGAATGGATCGTACGAATGAATTGGAATGGATCGTACGAATGAATTAGAATGGATCTTACGAATGAATTAGAATGGATCGTATGAATGAATTAGAATGGATCGTACGAATGAATTAGAATGGATATATTCGTGCGAATGAATTAGAATGGATTGGACGAATGAATTAGAATGGATCGGACGAATGAATTAGAATGGATCGTACGAATGAATTAGAATGGATCGTACGAATAAATTAGAATGGATACATTCGTCCGAATGAATTAGAATGGATCAAATGAATGAGTAAGAATGGATCGTACGAATGTATTAGAATAGATTGTACGAATGAATTAGAATGGATTAGACGAATGAATTAGAATGGATCGTGTGAAAGAATTAGAATGGATTGTATGAATGAATTAGAATGGATAGTATGAATGAATTAGAATGGATCGTGCAAATGAATTCGAATAGATCGTACGAATTCATTCTAATTCATTCATACAATCCATTCTAATTCTTTCACACGATCCATTATAATTCATTCGTAGGATCCATTCTAATTCATTCGTACAATCTATTCTATTTCATTCGTACGATCCATTCTTACTCATTCGTATGATCCATTCTAATTCATTTGGACGAATGTATCCATTCTAATTTATTCGTACGATCCATTCTAATTCATTCGTACGATCCATTCTAATTCCTTCGTACGATCCATTCTAATTCATTCGTACGATCCATTCTAATTCATTCGTACGATCCATTCTAATTCATTCGCACAAATGTATCCATTCTAATTCATTCGTACGAAGGAATTAGAATGGATCGTACGAATGAATTAGAATGGATCGTACGAATGAATTAGAATGGATCGTACGAATGAATTAGAATGGATATATTCGTGCAAATGAATTAGAATGGATCGTATGAATGTATTAGAATGGATCGTATGAGTGAATTAGAATGGATCGTACAAATGAATTAGAATGGATCGTATGAATGAATTAGAATGGTTACATTCGTGCGAATGAATTAGAATAGATCGTACGAATGAATTAGAATGGATCGTTCGAATAAATTAGAATGGATCGTGGGAATGAATTAGAATGGATCGTACGAATGAATTAGAATGGATCCACCGAATGAGTTAGAATGGATCATACGAATGATCTATTCTAATTCATTCATACGATCCATTCTAATTCATTTGCACGAATATATCCATTCTAATTCATTCGTACGATCCATTCTAATTCCTTCGTACGATCCATTCTAATTCCTTCGTACGATCCATTCTATTTCATTCGTATGATCCATTCTAATTCCTTCGTACGATCCATTCTAATTCCTTCGTATCCATTCTAATTCACTCATACGATCCATTCTAATTCATTCATACGATCTATTCTAATTCATTCATACAATCCATTCTAATTCTTTCACACGATCCATTCTAATTCATTCGTACGATCCATTCTAATTCATTCGCACAATCCATTCTATTTCATTCGTACGATCCATTCTTACTCATTGGTACGATCCATTCTAATTCATTCGCACGAATGTATCCATTCTAATTCATTCGTACGAATGAATTAGAATGGATCGTACGAATGAATTAGAATGGATCGTGCGAATGAATTATAATGGATCGTCCGAATGAATTAGAATGGATCATACGAATGAACTAGAATGGATACATTCGTGCGAATGAATTAGAATGGATCGTACGAATGAATTAGAATGGATTGTACGAATGAATTAGAATGGATCTTACGAATGAATTAGAATGGATCGTACGAATAAACTAGAATGGATCATATGAATGGTTTAGAATGGATACATTCGTGCGAATGAATTAGAATGGATAAGACGAATGAATTAGAATTGATCGTACGAATGAATTAGAATGGATCAAATGAATGAATTAGAATGGTTACATTCATGCAAATGAATTAGAATGGATCGTACGAATGGATTAGAATGGATCGTACGAATGGATTAGAATGGATACATTCGTGCGAATGAATTAGAATGGATTATACGAATGAGTAAGAATGGATCGTACGAATGAAATAGAATGGATTGTACGATTGAATTAGAATGGATCGTGCGAATGAATTTGAATGGATCGTACGAATGAATTAGAATGGATCGTGCTAATGAATTAGAATTGATCGTACGAATGAAATAGAATGGATTGTACGAATGATTTAGAATGGATCGTACGAATGAATTAGAATGGATCGTACGAATGATTTAGAATGGATACATTCGTGCGAATGAATTAGAATGGATCATACGAATGAGTAAGAATGGATCGTACGAATGAAATAGAATGGATTGTACGAATGAATTAGAATGGATTCGTACGAATGAATTAGAATGGATACATTCGTACGAATGAATTAGAATGGATCGTACCAATGAGTAAGAATGGATCGTACGAATGAAATAGAATGGATTGTGCGAATGAATTAGAATGGATCGTACGAATGAATTAGAATGGATCGTGTGAAAGAATTAGAATAGATTGTATTAATGAATTAGAATAGATCGTATGAATGAATTAGAATGGATCGTATGAATGAATTAGAATGGATCGTACGAATGAATTAGAATGGATACATTCGTGCGAATGAATTAGATTGGATACATTCGTGCGAAAGAATTAGAATAGATCGTATGAATGAATTAGAATGGATCCTATGAATGAATTAGAATGGATCGTGCGAATGAATTAGAATGGATCGTACGAATGAATTAGAATGGATCGTGCTAATGTATTAGAATTGATCGAACGAATGAATTGGCATGGATCGTGCTAATGAATTAGAATGGAACGTATGAATGAATTAGAATGGATCGTGTGAAAGAATTAGAATGGATTGTATGAATGAATTAGAATGAATTCGTACGATCCATTCAAATTCATTCGCACGATCCATTCTAATTCATTCATACGATCCATTCTAATTCATTCATACAATCCATTCTAATTCTTTCACACGATCCATTCTAATTCATTCGTAGGATCCATTCTAATTCATTCGTACAATCTATTCTATTTCATTCGTACAATCCATTCTTACTCATTCGTATGATCCATTCTAATTCATTCGGACGAATGTATCCATTCTAATTTATTTGTTCGATCCATTCTAATTCATTCGTACGACCATTCTAATTCATTCGCTCGAATGTATCCATTTTAATCCATTCGTACGATCCATTCGTACGATCCATTCTAATTCATTCGTACGATCTATTCTAATTCATTCGTACGATCCATTCTAATTCATTCGCATGATCCATTCTAATTCATTCATAGGATCCATTCTAATTCATTCATACGATCTATTCTAAATCTTTCACACGAATGTATCCATTCTAATTCATTCGCACGAATGTATCCATTCTAATTCATTCGTACGATCCATTCTAATTCATTCGTACGATTCATTCTAATTCATTCGTACGATCCATTCTAATTCATTCATACGATCTATTCTAATTCATTCATACAATCCATTCTAATTCTTTCACATGATCCATTCTAATTCATTCTTATGATCCATTCTAATTCATTCGTACGATCCATTCTAATTCATATGCACAAAGGTATCCATTCTAATCCATTCGTAGGATCCATTCTAATCCATTCGTATGATCCATTCTAATTCATTCGTTCGATCCATTCTAATTCATTCGCTCGAATGTATCCATTCTAATCTATTCGTACGATCCATTCTAATCCATTCGTACGATCCATTCTAATTCATTCGCATGAATGTAACCATTCTAATTCATTCGTACGATCCATTCTAATTTATTCGTACGATCCATTCTAATTCATTCGCACGAATGTATCCTTTCTAATTCATTCATATGATCCATTCTAATTCAATCATACAATCCATTCTAATTCTTTCACACGATCTATTCTAATTCATTCGTACGATCCATTCTAATTCATTCGTACAATCCATTCTAATTCATTCTCACGAATGTATCCATTCTAATTCATTCATACGATCCATTCTAATTCATTCGTACGATCCATTCTAATTCCTTCGTATGATCCATTCTAATTCATTCGTACGATCCATTCTAATTCATTCATAGGATCCATTCTAATTCATTCATACGATCTATTCTAATTCTTTCGCACGAATGTATCCATTCTAATTCATTCGTACGATCCATTCTAATTCATTCATCCGATCAATTCTAATTCATTCATAGGATCCATTCTAATTCATTCATACGATCTATTCTAATTCTTTTGCACAAATGTATCCATTCTAATTCATTCGCACGAATGTATCCATTCTAATTCATTCGTACGATCCATTCTAATTCATTCGTACGATCAATTCTAATTCATTTGTACGATCCATTCTAATTCATTCATATGATCTATTCTAATTCATTCATACAATCCATTCTAATTCTTTCACACGATCCATTCTAATTCATTCGTACGATCCATTCTAATTCATTCGCACAATCCATTCTATTTCATTCGTACGATCCATTCTTACTCATTCGTATGATCTAGTCTAATTCATTCGCACGAATGTATCCATAATGGATCATACGAATGAGTAAGAATGGATCGTACGAATGAAATAGAATGGATTGTGCGAATGAATTAGAATGGACCGTACGAATGAATTAGACGTACGAATGAATTAGAATGGATACATTCGTGCGAATAAATTAGAATGGATCATACGAATGAGTAAGAATGGATCGTCATTCTAATTCATTCGTATGATCCATTCTAATTCATTTGTATCCATTATATTTCATTCGCACGATCTATTCTAACTCATTCGCGCAATCTATTCTAATTCATTCGTACGATCCATTCTAGTTCATTCGTATGATCCATTCTAATTCATTCGCACGAATGTATCCATTCTAATTCATTCGTACGATCCATTCTAATTCATTCGCACAATCTATTCTAATTCATTCATACGATCCATTCTAATTCATTCGCACGAATGTATCCATTCTAATTCATTCATACGATCCATTCTAATTCATTCGCACGATCCATTCTAATTCATTCGCACGAATGTATCCATTCTAATTCATTCGTACGAATCCATTCTAATTCATTCGTACAATCTATTCTATTCCATTCTAATTCATTAGCACGATCCATTCTAATTCATTCGTACGATCCATTCTAATTCATTCGCACGATCCATTCTAATTCATTCATAGGATCCATTCTAATTCACTCATACGATCCATTCAAATACATTCATACGATCCATTCTAATTCATTTGCACGAATATATTCGTATGAATTAGAATGGATCGTGCGAATGAATTCGAATGGATCGTACGAATTCATTCTAATTCATTCATACAATCCATTCTAATTCATTAGCACGATCCATGCTAATTCATTCGTTCGATCAATTCTAATTCATTAGCACGATCCATTCTAATTCATTCGTACGATCCATTCTAATTCATTCATAGGATCCATTCAAATTCATTCATACGATCTATTCTAATTCTTTCGCACGAATGTATACATTCTAATTCATTCGCACGAATGTATCCATTCTAATTCATTTGTACGATCCATGCTAATTCTTTCACACGATCCATTCTAATTCATTCGCACGATTGTACGAATGATTTAGAATGGATACATTCGTGCGAATGAATTAGAATGGATTGTGCGAATGAATTAGAATGGATCGTACGAATGAATTAGAATGGATCGTGTGAAAGAATTAGAATGGATTGTATGAATGAATTAGAATAGATTGTATGAATGAATTAGCATGGATCGTGCTAATGAATTAGAATGGATCGTGCGAATGAATTAGAATGGATCGTACGAATGAATTAGAATGGATCGTACGAATGAACTAGAATGGATACATTCGTGCGAATGAATTAGAATGGATCGTATGAATGAATTAGAATGGATCGTACGAATGAATTAGAATGGATCGTACAAATGAATTAGAATGGATACATTCGTGCGAATGAATTAGAATGGATCGTACGAATGAATTAGAATGGATCGTGCGAATGAATTAGAATGGATCGTACGAATGAATTAGAATGGATTCGTACGAATGAATTAGAATGGATACATTCGTGCGAATGAATTAGAATGGATCATACCAATGAGTAAGAATGGATCGTACGAATGAAATAGAATGGATCGTAAGAATGAATCGTATGAATTAGAATGGATCGTATGAATGGATTAGAATGGATCGTACAAATGGATTAGAATGGATACATTCGAGCGAATGAATTAGAATGGATCGTACGGAATGAAATAGAATGGATTGTATGAATGAATTAGAATTGATCGTACGAATTAATTAGAATGGATACATTCGTGCGAATGAATTAGAATGGATTGTATGAATGAATTAGAATGGATCGTACGAATAAATTAGAATGGATCATACGAATTAATTAGAATGGATCATACGAATGAATTAGAATGGATCATACGAATGAATTAGAATGGATCGTACGAATGAATTAGAATGGATCGTACAAATAAATTAGAATGGATACATTCGTCCGAATGAATTAGAATGGATCATACGAATGAGTCAGAATGGATCGTACGAATGAAATAGAATGGATTGTACGAATGATTTAGAATGGATCGTACGAATGAATTAGAATGGATCGTACGAATGATTTAGAATGGATACATTCGTGCGAATGAATTAGAATGGATTGTATGAATGAATTAGAATGGATCGTACGAATGAATTAGAATGGATGGTATGAGTGATTTAGAATGGATATGAAGGAATTAGAATGGATCGTACGAATGAATTAGAATGGATCGTACGAAGGAATTAGAATGGATCGTACGAATGAATTAGAATGGATCGTACGAATGAATTAGAATAGATCGTACGAATGAATTAGAATGGATCGTACGAAGGAATTAGAATGGATCGTACGACTGAATTAGAATGGATCATACGAATGAACTAGAATGGATACATTCGTGCAAATGAATTAGAATGGATCGTACGAATGAATTGGAATGGATCGTACGAATGAATTAGAATGGATCTTACGAATGAATTAGAATGGATCGTACGAATGAATTAGAATGGATCGTACGAATGAATTAGAATGGATACATTCGTGCGAATGAATTAGAATGGATTGGACGAATGAATTAGAATGGATCGGACGAATGAATTAGAATGGATCGTACGAATGAATTAGAATGGATCGTACGAATAAATTAGAATGGATACATTCGTCCGAATGAATTAGAATGGATCATACGAATGAGTAAGAATGGATCGTACGAATGTATTAGAATAGATTGTACGAATGAATTAGAATGGATTAGACGAATGAATTAGAATGGATCGTGTAAAAGAATTAGAATGGATTGTATGAATGAATTATAATGGATAGTATGAATGAATAAGAATGGATCGTGCAAATGAATTCGAATAGATTAGAATGGATCGTACGAAGTAATTAGAATGGATCGTACGAATGAATTAGAATGGATCGTACGAATGAATTAGAATAGATCGTACGAATGAATTAGAATGGATCGTACGAAGGAATTAGACTGGATCGTACGAATGAATTAGAATGGATATATTCGTGCAAATGAATTAGAATGGATCGTATGAATGTATTAG
The DNA here is from genome assembly GCA_947650365.1 of Chamaelirium japonicum. Lineage (NCBI taxonomy): Eukaryota > Viridiplantae > Streptophyta > Magnoliopsida > Liliales > Melanthiaceae > Chamaelirium > Chamaelirium japonicum. Next base: position 369,047 of record CANTAL010000126.1, on the reverse strand, counting down.
AATGGATCGTATGAGTGAATTAGAATGGATCGTACGAAAGAATTAGAATGGATTGTATGAATGAATTAGAATGGATCGTACGAATGAATTAGAATGGATCGGGTGAAAGAATTAGAATGGATTGTACGAATGAATTAGAATGGATCCTATGAATGAATTAGAATGGATCGTGCGAATGAATTAGAATGGATCGTACGAATGAATTAGAATGGATCAAATGAATGAATTAGAATGGTTACATTCATGCGAAAGAATTAGAATGGATCGTACGAATGGATTAGAATGGATCGTACGAATGGATTAGAATGGATACATTCGAGCGAATGAATTAGAATGGATCGTACGAATGAATTAGAATGGATCGTACAAATGGATTAGAATGGATCCAACGAATGGATTAGAATGGATACCTTTGTGCATATGAATTAGAATGGATCGTACGAATGAATTAGAATGGATCATATTAATGAATTAGAATGGATCGTACGAATGAATTAGAATGGATCGTGCGAATACATTAGAATGGATACAAATGAATTAGAATGGATTAGAATGAATTAGCATGGATCGTGCTAATGAATTAGAATGGAACGTATGAATGAATTAGATTGGATCGTGTGAAAGAATTAGAATGGATTGTATGAATGAATTAGAATGAATTCGTTCGATCAATTCTAATTCATTAGCACGATCCATTCTAATTCATTCGTACGTTCCATTCTAATTCATTCGCACGATCCATTCTAATTCATTCGTACGATCCATTCTAATTCTTTCACACGATCCATTATAATTCATTCGTACGATCCATTCTAATTCATTCGTACGATCTATTCTAATTCAATCGTACGATCCATTCTAATTCATTCGTACGATCCATTCTAATTCCTTCGTACGATCCATTCTAATTCATTCATACAATCCATTCTAATTCTTTCACACGATCTATTCTAATTCATTCGTACGATCTATTCTAATTCATTCGTGCAATCCATTCTATGTCATTCGTACGATCCATTCTTCCTCATTCGTACGATCCATTCTAATTCATTCACATGAATGTATCCATTCGTACGAATGAATTAGAATAGATTGTACGAATGAATTAGAATGGATCGTACGAATGAATTAGAATGGATCGTACGAAGGAATTAGAATGGATCGTACGAATGAATTAGAATGGATCGTACGAATGAATTAGAATAGATCGTACGAATGAATTAGAATGGATCGTTCGAAGGAATTAGAATGGATCGTACGAATGAATTAGAATGGATATATTCGTGCAAATGAATTAGAATGGATCGTATGAATGTATTGGAATGGATCGTATGAGTGAATTAGAATGGATCGTACGAATGAATTAGAATGGATTGTATGAATGAATTAGAATGGATCGTACGAATGAATTAGAATGGATCGTGTGAAAGAATTAGAATGGATTGTACGAATGAATTAGAATGGATCCTATGAATGAATTAGAATGGATCGTGCGAATGAATTAGAATGGATCGTACGAATGAATTAGAATGGATCAAATGAATGAATTAGAATGGTTACATTCATGCGAATGAATTAGAATGGATCGTACGAATGGATTAGAATGGATCGTACGAATGGATTAGAATGGATACATTCGAGCGAATGAATTAGAATGGATCGTGCGAATGAATTAGAATGGATCGTACGAATGAATTAGAATGGATACATTTGTGCGAATGAATTAGAATGGATCGTACGAATGAAATAGAATGGATTGTGTGAATGAATTAGAATGGATCGTACAAATGAATTAGAATGGATCGTGTGAAAGAATTAGAATGGATTGTATGAATGAATTAGAATGGATCGTATGAATGAATTAGAATGGATCGTACGAATGAATTAGAATGGATCGTGCGAATGAATTAGAATGGATCGTACGAATGAATTAGAATGGATACATTTGTGCGAATGAATTAGAATGGATCGTACGAATGAATTAGAATGGATCGTATGAATGAATTAGAATGGATCGTACGAATGAATTAGAATGGATCGTGTGAATGAATTAGAATGGATCGTACGATTGAATTAGAATGGATCGTACGAATGAACTAGAATGGATACATTCGTGCGAATGAATTAGAATGGATCGTACGAATGAATTAGAATGGATCGTACGAATGAATTAGAATGGATCTTACGAATGAGTTAGAATGGATCGTACGAATGAATTAGAATGGATCGTACGAATGAATTAGAATGGATACATTCGTGTGAATGAATTAGAATGGATCGGACGAATGAATTAGAATGGATCGTACGAATGAATTAGAATGGATCGTACGAATGAATTATAATGGATCGTACGAATAAATTAGAATGGATACATTCGTCCGAATAAATTAGAATGGATCATACGAATGAGTAAGAATGGATCGTACGAATGAAATAGAATAAATTGTACGAATGAATTAGAATGGATCCTACGAATGAATTAGAATGGATCGTGTGAAAGAATTAGAATGGGTTGTATGAATGAATTAGAATGGATCGCATGAATGAATTAGAATGGATCGTGCGAATGAATTCGAATGGATCGTACGAATTCATTCTAATTCATTCATACAATCCATTCTAATTCTTTCACACGATCCATTCTAATTCATTCGTACGTTCCATTCTAATTCATTAGCACGATCTATGCTAATTCATTCATTCGATCAATTCTAATTCATTAGCACGATCCATTCTAATTCATTCGTACGATCCATTCTAATTCATTCGCACGATCCGATCTAATTCATTCATAGGATCCATTCTAATTCATTCATACGATCTATTCTAATTCTTTCGCACGAATGTATCCATTCTAAGTCATTCGCACGAATGTATCCATTCTAATTCATTCGTACGATCCATTCTAATTCATTCGTACGATCCATTCTAATTCATTCATACGATCTATTCTAATTCATTCATACAATCCATTCTAATTCTTTCTAATTCATTCTAATTCATTCGCACGATCCATTCTAATTCATTCGTACAATCTATTCTATTTCATTCGTACGATCCATTCTAATTAATTTCTATGATCCATTCTAATTCATTCGTACGATCCATTCTAATTCATTCATACAATCCATTCTAATTCATTCGCACGAATGTATCCATTCGAATTCATTCATACGATCCATTCTAATTCATTCGTACGATCCATTCTAATTCATTCGTACGATCCATTATAATTCATTCGTACGATCCATTCGAATTCATTCGCACGATCCATTCTAATTCATTAATACGATCCATTCTAATTCATTCATACGATCCATTCTAATTCATTAGCACGATCCATGCTAATTCATTCGTTCGATCAATTCTAATTCATTAGCACGATCCATTCTAATTCATTCGTACGATCCATTCTAATTCATTTGCACGATCCATTCTAATTCATTCATAGGATCCATTCTAATTCATTCATACGATCTATTCTAATTCTTTCGCACGAATGTATCCATTATAATTCATTCGCACGAATGTATCCATTCTAATTCATTCGTACGATCCATTCTAATTCATTCGTACGATCCATTCTAATTCATTCATACGATCTATTCTAATTCATTCATACAATCCATTCTAATTCTTTCACACGATCCATTCTAATTCATTCATACGATCCATTCTAATTCATTCGCACAATCCATTCTATTTCATTCGTACGATCCATTCTTACTCATTGGTACGATCCATTTTAATTCATTCGCACGAATGTATCCATTCTAATTCATTCGTACGAATCCATTCTAATTCATTCGTACAATCTATTCTATTTCATTCGTACGATCCATTCTTACTCATTCGTATGATCCATTCTAATTCATTCGGACGAATGTATCCATTCTAATTTATTCGTACGATCCATTCTAATTCATTCGTACGATCCATTCTAATTCATTCGTCCGATCCATTCTAATTCATTCGCACGAATGTATCCATTCTAATTCATTCGTACGGTCCATTCTAATTCATTCGCACAATCCATTCTATTTCATTCGTACGATCCATTCTTACTCATTCGTATGATCCATTATGGATACATTCGTGCGAATGAATTAGAATGGATCATACGAATGAGTAAGAATGGATCGTACGAATTAAATAGAATGGATTGTGCGAATGAATTAGAATGGATCGTACGAATGAATTAGAATGGATCGTGTGAAAGAATTAGAATGGATTGTATGAATGAATTAGAATGGATCGTGCGAATGAATTAGAATGGATCGTATGAGTGAATTAGAATGGATACGAAGGAATTAGAATGGATCGTACGAAGGAATTAGAATGGATCATACGAATGAAATAGAATGGATCGTACGAAGGAATTAGAATGGATCATACGAAGGAATTAGAATGGATCGTACGAATGAATTAGAATGGATATATTCGTGCAAATGAATTGGAATGGATCGTATGAATGAAATAGAATGGATCATATGAGTGAATTAGAACGGATAGTACGAATGAAGTAGAATGGAACGTATGAATGAATTAGAATGGATACATTCGTGCGAATGAATTAGAATGGATCGTATGAATGAATTAGAATAGATTGTGCGAATGAATTAGAATGGATCGTACGAATGAATTAGAATGGATACATTCATGCGAATAAATTGGAATGGATTGTATGAATGAATTAGAATGGATCGAACGAATGAATTAGAATGGATCGTACGAATGAATTAGAATAGATTGCGCGAATGAATTAGAATGGATCGTACGAATGAATTAGAATGGATCCTACGAAGGAATTAGAATGGATCGTACGAATGAATTAGAATGGATCGTACGAATGAATTAGAATGGATCGTACGAAGGAATTAGAATGGATCGTACAAATGAATTAGAATGGATCGTACGATTGAATTAGAATGGATCATACGAATGAGTAAGAATGGATCGTATGAATGAATTAGATTGGATCGTACGATCCATTCTAATTCATTAGCATGGATCGTGCTAATGAATTAGAATGGAATATACGAATGAATTAGAATGGATCGTAGAATGGATCGTACGAATGAATTAGAATGAATTAGAATGGATCGTACGAATGAATTAGAATAGATCATAGGAATGAATTAGAATGGATCGTGCAAATGAATTAGAATGGATATATTCGTGCGAATGAATTAGAATGGATCGTGCGAATGATTAGAATGGATCGTACGAATGAATTAGAATGGATATATTTGAACGAATAAATTAGAATGGATCATACGAATGAATTAGAATGGATCGTACGAATGAATTAGAATGGATAGTGCGAATGAATTAGAATCGATCGTACGAATGAATTAGAATGGATCGTACGAATGAATTAAAATGGATACATTCGAGCGAATGAATTAGAATAGATCGTAGGAATGAATTAGAATGGATCGTACGAATGAATTAGAATGGATACATTTGTGAGAATGAATTAGAATGGATCGTACAAATGAATTAGAATGCATCGTACGAAAGAATTAGAATGAATATATTCGTGCGAATGAATTAGAATGGATCGTACGAATGAATTAGACTGGATCGTACGAATGAATTTGAATGGATACATTTGTGCGAATGAATCTAAATGGATTGTATGAATGAATTACAATGGATCGTACAAATGAATTAGAATGGATCGTACGAATGAATTAGAATAGCTCATATGAATGAATTAGAATGAATCGTATGAATGAAATAGAATGGTTACATTCGTGCGAATGAATTAGAATAGATCGTACGAATGAATTAGAATGGATCGTACGAATAAATTAGAATGGATCGTGGGAATGAATTAGAATGGATCTTACGAATTAATTAGAATGGATCGTACGAATGAATTAGAATGGATCGTATAAATGAATTAGAATGGATACATTCGTGCGAATGAATTAAAATGGATCGGATGAATGAATTAGAATGGATCGTACGAATGAATTAGAATGGATCAAATGAATGAATTAGAATGGCTACATTCATGCGAATGAATTAGAATGGATCGTACGAATGGATTAGAATGGATCGTACGAATGGATTAGAATGGATACATTCGTGCGAATGAATTAGAATGGATTGTGATCCATTCTGATTCATTCTAATTCATTCGCACGAATGTATCCATTCTAATTCATTCGTATGATCCATTCTAATTCATTCGTACGATCCATTCTAATTCCTTCGTACGATCCATTCTAATTCATTCGTACGATCCATTCTAATTCATTCGTACAATCTATTCTAATTCATTCGTACGAATGGATACATTCGTGTTAATGAATTAGAATGTATCGTACGAATGAGTAAGAATTGACCGTACGAATGAAATAGAATGGATTGCACGAATGAATTAGAATGGATCGTACGAATGAATTAGAATGGATCGTGTGAAAGAATTAGAATGGATTGTATGAATGAATTAGAATGAATCATACGAATGAATTAGAATGGATCGTACGAAGGAATTAGAATGGATCATACGAATGAATTAAAATGGATCGTACGAATGAATCAGAATAGATCGTACGAATGAATTAGAATGGATCGTACGAAGGAATTAGAATGGATCGTACGAATGAATTAGAATGGATATATTCGTGCAAATGAATTAGAATGGGTCGTATGAATGTATTAGACTGGATCGTATTAGTGAATTAGAATGAATCGTACGAATGAATTAGAATGGATCGTATGAATGAATTAGAATGGATACATTCGTGTGAATGAATTAGAATGGATCGTATGAATGAATTAGAATAGATTTTGTGAATGAATTAGAACTGATCGTACGAATGAATTAGAATGGATACATTCGTGCGAATGAATTAGAATGGATTGTATGAATGAATTAGAATGGATCGTACGAATGAACTAGAATGGATACATTCGTGCGAATGAATTATAATGGATCGTACGAATGAATTAGAATGGATCGTACGAATGAATTAGAATGGATCTTACGAATAAATTAGAATGGATACATTCGTGCGAATGAATTAGAATGGATCATACGAATGAGTAAGATTGGATCGTACGAATGAAATAGAATAGATTGTACGAATGAATTAGAATGGATCCTACGAATGAATTAGAATGGATCATGTGAAAGAATTAGAATGGATTGTATGAATGAATTAGAATGGATCGTACGAATGAATTAGAATGGATCGAACGAATGAATTAGAATGGATACATTCGTGCGAATGAATTAGAATTGATCGTACGAATGAATTAGAATATATCATGCGAATGAATTAGAATGGATCATACGAATGAATTAAAATGGATCGTACGGATGAACTAGAATGGATACATTCGTACGAATGAATTAGAATCGATCGTACGAATGAATTAGAATGGATCGTACGAATGAATTAGAATGGATCTTATGAATGAATTAGAATGGATCGTACGAATAAATTAGAATGGATCGTACGAATGAATTAGAATGGATACATTCGTGCGAATGAATTAGAATGGATCGGACGAATGAATTAGAATGGATCGTACGAATGAATTAGAATGGATCGTACGAATGAATTAGAATGGATCGTACGAATATATTAGAATGGATACATTCATCCGAATGAATTAGAATGGATCATACGAATGAGTAAGAATGGATCGTACGAATGAAATAGAATAGATTGTACGAATGAATTAGAATGGATCCTACGAATGAATTAGAATAGATCGTGTGAAAGAATTAGAATGGATTGTATGAATGAATTAGAATGAATTCATACGATTCGAATGAATTAGAATGGATCCTATGAATGAATTAGAATGGATCGTGCGAATGAATTAGAATGGATCATACGAATGAATTAGAATGGATCGTGCTAATGAATTAGAATTGATCGAACGAATGAATTTGCATGGATCGTGCTAATGAATTAGAATGGAACGTACGAATGAATTAGAATGGATCGTGTGAAAGAATTAGAATGGATTGTATGAATGAATTAGAATGAATTCGTACGATCCATTCAAATTCATTCGCACGATCCATTCTAATTCATTCATACGATCCATTCTAATTCATTCATTTAATCCATTCTAATTCTTTCACACGATCCATTCTAATTCATTCGTAGGATCCATTCTAATTCATTCGTACAATCTATTCTATTTCATTCGTACAATCCATTCTTACTCATTCGTATGATCCATTCTAATTCATTCGGACGAATGTATCCATTCTAATTTATTTGTACGATCCATTCTAATTCATTCGTACGACCATTCTAATTCATTCTCTCGAATGTATCCATTCTAATCCATTCGTACGATCCATTCTAATCCATTCGTACGATCCATTCGTACGATCCATTCTAATTCATTCGTACGATCTATTCTAATTCATTCGTACGATCCATTCTAATTCATTCGCATGATCCATTCTAATTCATTCATAGGATCCATTCTAATTCATTCATACGATCTATTCTAATTCTTTCGCACGAATGTATCCATTCTAATTCATTCGCACGAATGTATCCATTCTAATTCATTCGTACGATCCATTCTAATTCATTCGTATGATTCATTCTAATTCATTCGTACGATCCATTCTAATTCATTCATACGATCTATTCTAATTCATTCATACAATCCATTCTAATTCTTTCACATGATCCATTCTAATTTATTCTTATGATCCATTCTAATTCATTCGTACGATCCATTCTAATTCATATGCACAAAGGTATCCATTCTAATCCATTCGTAGGATCCATTCTAATCCATTCGTACGATCCATTCTAATTCATTCGTACGATCCATTCTAATTCATTCGCTCGAATGTATCCATTCTAATCCATTCGTACGATCCATTCTAATCCATTCGTACGATCCATTCTAATTCATTCGCATGAATGTAACCATTCTAATTCATTCGTACGATCCATTCTAATTCATTCGCACGAATGTATCCTTTCTAATTCATTCATATGATCCATTCTAATTCAATCATACAATCCATTCTAATTCTTTCACACGATCCATTCTAATTCATTCGTACGATCCATTCTAATTCATTCGTACAATCCATTCTAATTCATTCTCACGAATGTATCCATTCTAATTCATTCATATGATCCATTCTAATTCATTCGTACGATCCATTCTAATTCCTTCGTACGATCCATTCTAATTCATTCGTACGATCCATTCTAATTCATTCATAGGATCCATTCTAATTCATTCATACGATCTATTCTAATTCTTTCGCACGAATGTATCCATTCTAATTCATTCGTACGATCCATCCTAATTCATTCATCCGATCCATTCTAATTCATTCATAGGATCCATTCTAATTCATTCATACGATCTATTCTAATTCTTTCGCACAAATGTATCCATTCTAATTCATTCGCACGAATATATCCATTCTAATTCATTCGTACGATCCATTCTAATTCATTCGTACGATCAATTCTAATTCATTTGTACGATCCATTCTAATTCATTCATATGATCTATTCTAATTCATTCATACAATCCATTCTAATTCTTTCACACGATCCATTCTAATTCATTCGTACGATCCATTCTAATTCAATCGCACAATCCATTCTATTTCATTCGTACGATCCATTCTTACTCATTCGTATGATCCATTCTAATTCATTCGCACGAATGTATCCATAATGGATCATACGAATGAGTAAGAATGGATCGTACGAATGAAATAGAATGGATTGTGTGAATGAATTAGAATGGACCGTACGAATGAATTAGACGTACGAATGAATTAGAATGGATACATTCGTGCGAATAAATTAGAATGGATCATACGAATGAGTAAAAATGGATCGTCATTCTAATTCATTCGTATGATCCATTCTAATTCATTTGTATCCATTCTATTTCATTCGCACGATCCATTCTAACTCATTCGCGCAATCTATTCTAATTCATTCGTACGATCCATTCTAATTCATTCGTATGATCCATTCTAATTCATTCGCACGAATGTATCCATTCTAATTCATTCGTACGATCCATTCTAATTCATTCGCACAATCTATTCAAATTCATTCATACGATCCATTCTAATTCATTCGCATGAATGTATCCATTCTAATTCATTCATACGATCCATTCTAATTCATTCTCACGATCCATTCTAATTCATTCGCACGAATGTATCCATTCTAATTCATTCGTACGAATCCATTCTAATTCATTCGTACAATCTATTCTATTCCATTCTAATTCATTAGCACGATCCATTCTAATTCATTCGTACGATCCATTCTAATTCATTCGCACGATCCATTCTAATTCATTCATAGGATCCATTCTAATTCACTCATATGATCCATTCTAATACATTCATACGATCCATTCTAATTCATTTGCACGAATATATTCGTATGAATTAGAATGGATACATTCGTACGAATAAATTAGACTGGATTGTATGAATGAATTAGAATGGATCGTACGAATGATTTAGAATGGATCGTACGAATGAATTAGAATAGATTGCGCGAATAAATTAGAATGGATCGTGCGAATGAAATAGAATGGATACAAATGAATTTGAATGGATCGTAGAATGGATCGTACGAATGAATTAGAATGAATTAGAATGGATCGTACGAATGAATTAGAATGGATCATACGAATGGAATAGAATTGATCGTACGAATGAAATAGAATGGATCATGTGAAAGAATTAGAATGGATTGTATGAATGAATTAGAATGGGTCGTATGAATGGATCGTACGAATCGAATGGATACATTCGTGCGAATGAATTAGAATGGATCGTACGAATGAATAAGAATGTATCATACGAATGAGTAAGAATGGATCGTACGAATGAATTAGAATGGATCGTACGAATGAATTAGAATGGATCGTACGAATAAATTAGAATGAATACATTCGTCCGAATGAATTAGAATGGATCATACGAATGCATTCTAATTCCTTCGTACAATCCATTCTAATTCCTTCGTACGATCCATTCTATTTCATTCGTATGATCCATTCTAATTCCTTCGTACGATCCATTCTAATTCCTTCGTATCCATTCTAATTCACTCATACGATCCATTCTAATCCATTCGTACGATTCATTCTAATTCATTCGCATGAATGTAACCATTCTAATTCATTCATTTGATCAATTCTAATTCATTCGTACGATCCATTCTAATTCATTCGTAGATCCATTGTAATTCATTCATAAAATCCATTTAGATTCATTCGCACAAATGTATCCATTCAAATTCATTCGTACGATCCAGTCTAATTCATTCGTACGATCCATTCTAATTCATTCGCACGAATATATCCATTCTAATTCTTTCGTATGATGCATTCTAATTCATTCATACGATCCATTCTAATTCAGTCGTACGATCCATTCTAATTATTTCGTACGATCCATTCTAATTCATTCGCACGAATGTATCCATTCTAATTCATTCGTACAATCCATTCTATTTCATTCGTACGATCCATTCTTACTCATTCGTATGATCCATTCTAATTCATTCGTACGATCTATTCTAATTCATTCGTACGATCCATTCTAATACATTCGTACGATCCATTCTAATTCCTTCGTACGATCCATTCTAATTCATTCGTACGATCCATTCTAATTCATTCATACAATCCATTCTAATTGTTTCACACGATCCATTCTAATTCATTCGTACGATCCATTCTAAATCATTCGTGCAATCCATTCTATTTCATTCGTACGATCAATTCTAATTCATTAGAATGGATCGTACGAATGAATTAGAATGGATCATATTAATGAATTAGAATGGATTGTACGAATGAATTAGAATGGATCGTACGAATGAATTAGAATGGATCTTACAAATGAATTAGAATAATTCGTGCGAATGAATTAGAATGGATCGTATGAATGAATTAGAATAGATTGTGCGAATGAATTAGAATGGATCGTACGAATAAATTAGAATGGATACATTCGTGCGAATAAATTAAAATGGATCGTACGAATGAATTAGAATGGACCGTACGAATGAATTAGAATGGATCGTACGAATGAATTAGAATGGATCGTGTGAAAGAATTAGAATGGATTGTATGAATGAATTAGAATAGATCGTATGAACGAATTAGAATGGATCGTACGAATGAATTAGAATGGATCGTACGAATGAATTAGAATGGATCGTACGAATGAATTAGAATGGATACATTCATGCGAATGAATTAGAATGGATACATTCGTGTGAAAGAATTAAATAGATCGTATGAATGAATTAGAATGGATCCTATGAATGAATTAGAATGGATCGTGCGAATGAATTAGAATGGATCGTACGAAGGAATTAGAATGGATCGTATGAATGAATTAGAATGGATCGTACGAATGAATTAGAATGGATCGTACGAATAAATTAGAATAGTTACATTCATCCGAATGAATTAGAATGGATCATACGAATGAGTAAGAATGGATCGTACGAATGAAATAGAATAGATTGTACGAATGAATTAGAATGGATTCGTACGAATGAATTAGAATGGATACATTCGTGCGAATGAATTAGAATGGATCGTACCAATGAGTAAGAATGGATCGTACGAATGAAATAGAATGGATTGTGCGAATAAATTAGACTGGATCATACGGATCATACGAATGAATTAGAATGGATCGTGTGAAAGAATTAGAATGGATTGTATGAATGAATTAGAATAGATCGTATGAATGAATTAGAATGGATCGCACGAATGTATCCATTCTAATTCATTCGTACGAATCCATTCTAATTCATTCGTACAATCCATTCTATTTCATTCGTACGATCCATTCTTAGTCATTCGTATGATCCATACTAATTCATTCGCACGAATGTATCCATTCTAAATCATTCGTACGATCCATTCTAATTTATTCGTACGATTCATTCTAAATCATTCGTACAATCCATTCTATTTCATTCGTACGATCAATTCTAATTCATTAGCACGATCCATTCTAATTCATTCGTACGATCCATTCAAATTCATTCGCACGATCCATTCTAATTCATTCGTACAATCCATTCTATTACATTCGTACGATCCATTCTTACTCATTCGTATGATCCATTCAAATTCATTCGCACGAATGTATCCATTCTAATCCATTCGTACGATCCATTCTAATCCATTCGTACGATCCATTCTAATTCATTCGCATGAATGTAACCATTCTAATTCATTCATTTGATCCATTCTAATTCATTCGTACGATCCTTTCTAATTCATTCGTCCGATCCATTCTAATTCATTCGCACGAACGTATCCATTCTAATTCATTCGTACGATTAGTTCTAATTTATTCACAAAATCTATTCTAATTCATTCATACGATCCATTCTAATTCATTCACACGAATGTATCCATTCTAATTCATTCGTACGATCCATTCTAATTCATTCGTACGATCCATTCTAATTCACTCATACGATCCATTCTAATTCATTCATACGATCCATTCTAATTCATTTGCACGAATATATCCATTCTAATTCATTCGTACGATCCATTCTAATTCCTTCGTACGATCCATTCTAATTCATTCGTACGATCTATTCTAATTCATTCGCACGAATGTATCCATTCTAAATCATTCGTACGATCCATTCTAATTCATTCGTACGATCCATTCTAAATCATTCGTACAATCCATTCTATTTCATTCGTACGATCAATTCTAATTCATTCATACGATCTATTCTAATTCATTCATACAATCCATTCTAATTCTTTCACACGATCCATTCTAATTCATTCGTAGGATCCATTCTAATTCATTCGTACAATCTATTCTATTTCATTCGTACGATCCATTCTTACTCATTCGTATGATCCATTCTAATTCATTCGGACGAATGTATCCATTCTAATTTAATCGTACGATCCATTCTAATTCATTCGTACGATCCATTCTAATTCATTCGTACGATCCATTCTTACTCATTCGTTTGATCCATTCTAATTCATTCGTACGATCCATTCTAATTCATTCGTACGATCCATTCTAATTCATTCGCACAATCTATTCTAATTCATTCGTACGATCCATTCTAATTCATTCGTACGATCGTACGAATGAATTAGAATGGATCGTACGGAATGAATTAGAATGGATTGTATGAATGAATTAGAATGGATACATTCGTGTGAATGAATTAGAATGGATCATACGAATGAGTAAGAATGGATCGTACGAATGAAATAGAATGGATTGTACGAATGAATTAGAATGAATCGTACGAATGAATTAGAATGGATCGTACGAATGAATTAGAATGGATCATACGAATGAGTAAGAATGGATCGTACAAATGAAATAGAATGGATTGTACGAATGAATTAGAATGGATCGTACGAATGAATTAGAATGGATCGTGTGAAAGAATTAGAATGCATTGTATGAATAAATTAGAATGGATCGTATGAATGAATTAGAATGGATCGTGCGAATGAATTCGAATGGATCGCATGATCCATTCGAATAGAATGGATCGTATGAATGAATTAGAATGGATCGGGCGAATGAATTAGAATGGATTGTAGGAATGAATTAGAATGGATCGTATGAATGAATTAGAATGGATCGTATGAATGAATTAGAATGGATCGTGCGAATGAATTAGAATGGATCGTACGAATGAATTAGAATAAATCGTACGACTGAATTAGAATGGATCATATGAATGAATTAGAATGGATCATACGAATGAGTAAGAATGGATCGCACGAATGAAATAGAATGGATTGTACGAATGAATTAGAATGGATCATACGAATGAATTAGAATGGATCGTGTGAAAGAATTAGAATGGATTGTATGAATGAATTAGAATGGATCATATGAATGAATTAGAATGGATCGTGCGAATGAATTCGAATGGATCGTACGAATGAATTAGAATGGATCGTAAAAATGAATTAGAATGGATACATTCGTGCGAATGAATTAGAATGGATACATTCGTGCGAAAGAATTAGAATAGATCGTATGAATGAATAAGAATGGATCCTATGAATGAATTAGAATGGATCGTGCGAATGAATTAGAATGGATCGTACGAATGAATTAGAATGGATTGTGCTAATGAATTAGAATTGATCGAACGAATGAATTAGCATGGATCGTGCTAATGAATTAGAATGGAACGTACGAATGAATTAGAATGGAACGTGTGAAAGAATTAGAATGGATTGTATGAATGAATTAAAATGAATTCGTACGATCCATTCGAATTCATTCGCACGATCCATTCTAATTCATTCATACAATCCATTCTAATTCATTCATACAATCCATTCTAATACTTTCACACGATCCATTCTAATTCATTCGTAGGATCCATTCTAATTCATTCGTACAATCTATTCTATTTCATTCGTACGATCCATTCTTACTCATTCGTATGATCCATTCTAATTCATTCGGACGAATGTATCCATTCTAATTTATTCGTACGATCCATTCTAATTCATTCGTACGATCAATTCTAATTCATTCGTACGATCCATTCTTACTCATTCGTATGATCCATTCTAATTCATTCGTATGATCCATTCTAATTAATTCGTACGATCCATTGTAATTCATTCGCACGAATGAATTAGAATGGATTGTATGAATGAATTAGAATGGATCGTACGAATGAAGTAGAATGGATCATACGAATTATTTAGAATGGATCATACGAATGAATTAGAATGGATCGTACAAATGAATTAGAATGGATCGTAAGAATGAATTAGAATGGATACATTCGTGCGAATGAATTAGAATGGATTGTGCGAATGAATAAGAACAGATCGTGCGAATGAATTAGAATGGATCGTACGAATGAATTAGAATGGATCGTGCGAATGAATTAGAATGGATCGTACGAATGAATTAGAATGGATACATTTGTGCGAGTGAATAAGAATGGATCGTACGAATGAATTAGAATGGATCGTAGAATGAATTAGAATGGATCGTACGAATGAATTAGAATGGATCGTGCGAATGAATTAGAATGGATCGTACGAATGAATTAGAATGGATCGTGTGAAAGAATTAGAATGAATCATACGAATGAATTAGAATGGATCGTGCGAATGAATTAGAATGGATCGTACGAATGAATTAGAATGGATACATTTGTGCGAATGAATTAGAATGGATCGTACGAATGAATTAGAATGGATCGTATGAATGATTTAGAATGGATCGTACGAATGAATTAGAATGGATTGTGCGAATGAATTAGAATGGATCGTACGAATGAATTAGAATGGATCGTACGAATGAACTAGAATGGATACATTCGTGCGAATGAATTAAAATGGATCGTACGAATGAATTAGAATGGATCGTACGAATGAATTAGAATGGATCTTACGAATGAATTAGAATGGATCGTACGAATGAATTAGAATGGATCTTACGAATGAATTAGAATGGATCATACGAATAAATTAGAATGGATCGTATGAATGGTTTAGAATGGATACATTCGTGCGAATGAATTAGAATGGATCGAACGAATGAATTAGAATGGATCGTACGAATGAATTAGAATGGATCAAATGAATGAATTAGAATGGTTACATTCATGCGAATGAATTAGAATGGATCGTACGAATGAATTAGAATGGATTGTGCGAATGAAATAGAATGGATTGTGCGAATGAATTAGAATGGATTGTGCGAATGAATTAGAATGGATCGTACGAATGAATTAGAATGGATCGTGTGAAAGAATTAGAATAGATTGTATTAATGAATTAGAATAGATCGTATGAATGAATTAGAATGGATCGTATGAATGAATTAGAATGGATCGTACGAATGAATTAGAATGGATACATTCGTGCGAATGAATTAGATTGGATACATTCGTGCGAAAGAATTAGAATAGATCGTATGAATGAATTAGAATGGATCCTATGAATGAATTAGAATGGATCGTGCGAATGAATTAGAATGGATCGTACGAATGAATTAGAATGGATCGTGCTAATGTATTAGAATTGATCGAACGAATGAATTGGCATGGATCGTGCTAATGAATTAGAATGGAACGTATGAATGAATTAGAATGGATCGTGTGAAAGAATTAGAATGGATTGTATGAATGAATTAGAATGAATTCGTACGATCCATTCAAATTCATTCGCACGATCCATTCTAATTCATTCATACGATCCATTCTAATTCATTCATACAATCCATTCTAATTCTTTCACACGATCCATTCTAATTCATTCGTAGGATCCATTCTAATTCATTCGTACAATCTATTCTATTTCATTCGTACAATCCATTCTTACTCATTCGTATGATCCATTCTAATTCATTCGGACGAATGTATCCATTCTAATTTATTTGTTCGATCCATTCTAATTCATTCGTACGACCATTCTAATTCATTCGCTCGAATGTATCCATTTTAATCCATTCGTACGATCCATTCGTACGATCCATTCTAATTCATTCGTACGATCTATTCTAATTCATTCGTACGATCCATTCTAATTCATTCGCATGATCCATTCTAATTCATTCATAGGATCCATTCTAATTCATTCATACGATCTATTCTAAATCTTTCACACGAATGTATCCATTCTAATTCATTCGCACGAATGTATCCATTCTAATTCATTCGTACGATCCATTCTAATTCATTCGTACGATTCATTCTAATTCATTCGTACGATCCATTCTAATTCATTCATACGATCTATTCTAATTCATTCATACAATCCATTCTAATTCTTTCACATGATCCATTCTAATTCATTCTTATGATCCATTCTAATTCATTCGTACGATCCATTCTAATTCATATGCACAAAGGTATCCATTCTAATCCATTCGTAGGATCCATTCTAATCCATTCGTATGATCCATTCTAATTCATTCGTTCGATCCATTCTAATTCATTCGCTCGAATGTATCCATTCTAATCTATTCGTACGATCCATTCTAATCCATTCGTACGATCCATTCTAATTCATTCGCATGAATGTAACCATTCTAATTCATTCGTACGATCCATTCTAATTTATTCGTACGATCCATTCTAATTCATTCGCACGAATGTATCCTTTCTAATTCATTCATATGATCCATTCTAATTCAATCATACAATCCATTCTAATTCTTTCACACGATCTATTCTAATTCATTCGTACGATCCATTCTAATTCATTCGTACAATCCATTCTAATTCATTCTCACGAATGTATCCATTCTAATTCATTCATACGATCCATTCTAATTCATTCGTACGATCCATTCTAATTCCTTCGTATGATCCATTCTAATTCATTCGTACGATCCATTCTAATTCATTCATAGGATCCATTCTAATTCATTCATACGATCTATTCTAATTCTTTCGCACGAATGTATCCATTCTAATTCATTCGTACGATCCATTCTAATTCATTCATCCGATCCATTCTAATTCATTCATAGGATCCATTCTAATTCATTCATACGATCTATTCTAATTCTTTTGCACAAATGTATCCATTCTAATTCATTCGCACGAATGTATCCATTCTAATTCATTCGTACGATCCATTCTAATTCATTCGTACGATCAATTCTAATTCATTTGTACGATCCATTCTAATTCATTCATATGATCTATTCTAATTCATTCATACAATCCATTCTAATTCTTTCACACGATCCATTCTAATTCATTCGTACGATCCATTCTAATTCATTCGCACAATCCATTCTATTTCATTCGTACGATCCATTCTTACTCATTCGTATGATCTAGTCTAATTCATTCGCACGAATGTATCCATAATGGATCATACGAATGAGTAAGAATGGATCGTACGAATGAAATAGAATGGATTGTGCGAATGAATTAGAATGGACCGTACGAATGAATTAGACGTACGAATGAATTAGAATGGATACATTCGTGCGAATAAATTAGAATGGATCATACGAATGAGTAAGAATGGATCGTCATTCTAATTCATTCGTATGATCCATTCTAATTCATTTGTATCCATTATATTTCATTCGCACGATCTATTCTAACTCATTCGCGCAATCTATTCTAATTCATTCGTACGATCCATTCTAGTTCATTCGTATGATCCATTCTAATTCATTCGCACGAATGTATCCATTCTAATTCATTCGTACGATCCATTCTAATTCATTCGCACAATCTATTCTAATTCATTCATACGATCCATTCTAATTCATTCGCACGAATGTATCCATTCTAATTCATTCATACGATCCATTCTAATTCATTCGCACGATCCATTCTAATTCATTCGCACGAATGTATCCATTCTAATTCATTCGTACGAATCCATTCTAATTCATTCGTACAATCTATTCTATTCCATTCTAATTCATTAGCACGATCCATTCTAATTCATTCGTACGATCCATTCTAATTCATTCGCACGATCCATTCTAATTCATTCATAGGATCCATTCTAATTCACTCATACGATCCATTCAAATACATTCATACGATCCATTCTAATTCATTTGCACGAATATATTCGTATGAATTAGAATGGATCGTGCGAATGAATTCGAATGGATCGTACGAATTCATTCTAATTCATTCATACAATCCATTCTAATTCATTAGCACGATCCATGCTAATTCATTCGTTCGATCAATTCTAATTCATTAGCACGATCCATTCTAATTCATTCGTACGATCCATTCTAATTCATTCATAGGATCCATTCAAATTCATTCATACGATCTATTCTAATTCTTTCGCACGAATGTATACATTCTAATTCATTCGCACGAATGTATCCATTCTAATTCATTTGTACGATCCATGCTAATTCTTTCACACGATCCATTCTAATTCATTCGCACGATTGTACGAATGATTTAGAATGGATACATTCGTGCGAATGAATTAGAATGGATTGTGCGAATGAATTAGAATGGATCGTACGAATGAATTAGAATGGATCGTGTGAAAGAATTAGAATGGATTGTATGAATGAATTAGAATAGATTGTATGAATGAATTAGCATGGATCGTGCTAATGAATTAGAATGGATCGTGCGAATGAATTAGAATGGATCGTACGAATGAATTAGAATGGATCGTACGAATGAACTAGAATGGATACATTCGTGCGAATGAATTAGAATGGATCGTATGAATGAATTAGAATGGATCGTACGAATGAATTAGAATGGATCGTACAAATGAATTAGAATGGATACATTCGTGCGAATGAATTAGAATGGATCGTACGAATGAATTAGAATGGATCGTGCGAATGAATTAGAATGGATCGTACGAATGAATTAGAATGGATTCGTACGAATGAATTAGAATGGATACATTCGTGCGAATGAATTAGAATGGATCATACCAATGAGTAAGAATGGATCGTACGAATGAAATAGAATGGATCGTAAGAATGAATCGTATGAATTAGAATGGATCGTATGAATGGATTAGAATGGATCGTACAAATGGATTAGAATGGATACATTCGAGCGAATGAATTAGAATGGATCGTACGGAATGAAATAGAATGGATTGTATGAATGAATTAGAATTGATCGTACGAATTAATTAGAATGGATACATTCGTGCGAATGAATTAGAATGGATTGTATGAATGAATTAGAATGGATCGTACGAATAAATTAGAATGGATCATACGAATTAATTAGAATGGATCATACGAATGAATTAGAATGGATCATACGAATGAATTAGAATGGATCGTACGAATGAATTAGAATGGATCGTACAAATAAATTAGAATGGATACATTCGTCCGAATGAATTAGAATGGATCATACGAATGAGTCAGAATGGATCGTACGAATGAAATAGAATGGATTGTACGAATGATTTAGAATGGATCGTACGAATGAATTAGAATGGATCGTACGAATGATTTAGAATGGATACATTCGTGCGAATGAATTAGAATGGATTGTATGAATGAATTAGAATGGATCGTACGAATGAATTAGAATGGATGGTATGAGTGATTTAGAATGGATATGAAGGAATTAGAATGGATCGTACGAATGAATTAGAATGGATCGTACGAAGGAATTAGAATGGATCGTACGAATGAATTAGAATGGATCGTACGAATGAATTAGAATAGATCGTACGAATGAATTAGAATGGATCGTACGAAGGAATTAGAATGGATCGTACGACTGAATTAGAATGGATCATACGAATGAACTAGAATGGATACATTCGTGCAAATGAATTAGAATGGATCGTACGAATGAATTGGAATGGATCGTACGAATGAATTAGAATGGATCTTACGAATGAATTAGAATGGATCGTATGAATGAATTAGAATGGATCGTACGAATGAATTAGAATGGATACATTCGTGCGAATGAATTAGAATGGATTGGACGAATGAATTAGAATGGATCGGACGAATGAATTAGAATGGATCGTACGAATGAATTAGAATGGATCGTACGAATAAATTAGAATGGATACATTCGTCCGAATGAATTAGAATGGATCATACGAATGAGTAAGAATGGATCGTACGAATGTATTAGAATAGATTGTACGAATGAATTAGAATGGATTAGACGAATGAATTAGAATGGATCGTGTAAAAGAATTAGAATGGATTGTATGAATGAATTATAATGGATAGTATGAATGAATAAAAATGGATCGTGCAAATGAATTCGAATAGATTAGAATGGATCGTACGAAGTAATTAGAATGGATCGTACGAATGAATTAGAATGGATCGTACGAATGAATTAGAATAGATCGTACGAATGAATTAGAATGGATCGTACGAAGGAATTAGACTGGATCGTACGAATGAATTAGAATGGATATATTCGTGCAAATGAATTAGAATGGATCGTATGAATGTATTAGAATGGATCGTATGAGTGAATTAGAATGGATCGTACGAAAGAATTAGAATGGATTGTATGAATGAATTAGAATGGATCGTACGAATGAATTAGAATGGATCGGGTGAAAGAATTAGAATGGATTGTACGAATGAATTAGAATGGATCCTATGAATGAATTAGAATGGATCGTGCGAATGAATTAGAATGGATCGTACGAATGAATTAGAATGGATCAAATGAATGAATTAGAATGGTTACATTCATGCGAAAGAATTAGAATGGATCGTACGAATGGATTAGAATGGATCGTACGAATGGATTAGAATGGATACATTCGAGCGAATGAATTAGAATGGATCGTACGAATGAATTAGAATGGATCGTACAAATGGATTAGAATGGATCCAACGAATGGATTAGAATGGATACCTTTGTGCATATGAATTAGAATGGATCGTACGAATGAATTAGAATGGATCATATTAATGAATTAGAATGGATCGTACGAATGAATTAGAATGGATCGTGCGAATACATTAGAATGGATACAAATGAATTAGAATGGATTAGAATGAATTAGCATGGATCGTGCTAATGAATTAGAATGGAACGTATGAATGAATTAGATTGGATCGTGTGAAAGAATTAGAATGGATTGTATGAATGAATTAGAATGAATTCGTTCGATCAATTCTAATTCATTAGCACGATCCATTCTAATTCATTCGTACGTTCCATTCTAATTCATTCGCACGATCCATTCTAATTCATTCGTACGATCCATTCTAATTCTTTCACACGATCCATTATAATTCATTCGTACGATCCATTCTAATTCATTCGTACGATCTATTCTAATTCAATCGTACGATCCATTCTAATTCATTCGTACGATCCATTCTAATTCCTTCGTACGATCCATTCTAATTCATTCATACAATCCATTCTAATTCTTTCACACGATCTATTCTAATTCATTCGTACGATCTATTCTAATTCATTCGTGCAATCCATTCTATGTCATTCGTACGATCCATTCTTCCTCATTCGTACGATCCATTCTAATTCATTCACATGAATGTATCCATTCGTACGAATGAATTAGAATAGATTGTACGAATGAATTAGAATGGATCGTACGAATGAATTAGAATGGATCGTACGAAGGAATTAGAATGGATCGTACGAATGAATTAGAATGGATCGTACGAATGAATTAGAATAGATCGTACGAATGAATTAGAATGGATCGTTCGAAGGAATTAGAATGGATCGTACGAATGAATTAGAATGGATATATTCGTGCAAATGAATTAGAATGGATCGTATGAATGTATTGGAATGGATCGTATGAGTGAATTAGAATGGATCGTACAAATGAATTAGAATGGATTGTATGAATGAATTAGAATGGATCGTACGAATGAATTAGAATGGATCGTGTGAAAGAATTAGAATGGATTGTACGAATGAATTAGAATGGATCCTATGAATGAATTAGAATGGATCGTGCGAATGAATTAGAATGGATCGTACGAATGAATTAGAATGGATCAAATGAATGAATTAGAATGGTTACATTCATGCGAATGAATTAGAATGGATCGTACGAATGGATTAGAATGGATCGTACGAATGGATTAGAATGGATACATTCGAGCGAATGAATTAGAATGGATCGTGCGAATGAATTAGAATGGATCGTACGAATGAATTAGAATGGATACATTTGTGCGAATGAATTAGAATGGATCGTACGAATGAAATAGAATGGATTGTGTGAATGAATTAGAATGGATCGTACAAATGAATTAGAATGGATCGTGTGAAAGAATTAGAATGGATTGTATGAATGAATTAGAATGGATCGTATGAATGAATTAGAATGGATCGTACGAATGAATTAGAATGGATCGTGCGAATGAATTAGAATGGATCGTACGAATGAATTAGAATGGATACATTTGTGCGAATGAATTAGAATGGATCGTACGAATGAATTAGAATGGATCGTATGAATGAATTAGAATGGATCGTACGAATGAATTAGAATGGATCGTGTGAATGAATTAGAATGGATCGTACGATTGAATTAGAATGGATCGTACGAATGAACTAGAATGGATACATTCGTGCGAATGAATTAGAATGGATCGTACGAATGAATTAGAATGGATCGTACGAATGAATTAGAATGGATCTTACGAATGAGTTAGAATGGATCGTACGAATGAATTAGAATGGATCGTACGAATGAATTAGAATGGATACATTCGTGTGAATGAATTAGAATGGATCGGACGAATGAATTAGAATGGATCGTACGAATGAATTAGAATGGATCGTACGAATGAATTATAATGGATCGTACGAATAAATTAGAATGGATACATTCGTCCGAATAAATTAGAATGGATCATACGAATGAGTAAGAATGGATCGTACGAATGAAATAGAATAAATTGTACGAATGAATTAGAATGGATCCTACGAATGAATTAGAATGGATCGTGTGAAAGAATTAGAATGGGTTGTATGAATGAATTAGAATGGATCGCATGAATGAATTAGAATGGATCGTGCGAATGAATTCGAATGGATCGTACGAATTCATTCTAATTCATTCATACAATCCATTCTAATTCTTTCACACGATCCATTCTAATTCATTCGTACGTTCCATTCTAATTCATTAGCACGATCTATGCTAATTCATTCATTCGATCAATTCTAATTCATTAGCACGATCCAATCTAATTCATTCGTACGATCCATTCTAATTCATTCGCACGATCCGATCTAATTCATTCATAGGATCCATTCTAATTCATTCATACGATCTATTCTAATTCTTTCGCACGAATGTATCCATTCTAATTCATTCGCACGAATGTATCCATTCTAATTCATTCGTACGATCCATTCTAATTCATTCGTACGATCCATTCTAATTCATTCATACGATCTATTCTAATTCATTCATACAATCCATTCTAATTCTTTCTAATTCATTCTAATTCATTCGCACGATCCATTCTAATTCATTCGTACAATCTATTCTATTTCATTCGTACGATCCATTCTAATTAATTTCTATGATCCATTCTAATTCATTCGTACGATCCATTCTAATTCATTCATACAATCCATTCTAATTCATTCGCACGAATGTATCCATTCGAATTCATTCATACGATCCATTCTAATTCATTCGTACGATCCATTCTAATTCATTCGTACGATCCATTATAATTCATTCGTACGATCCATTCGAATTCATTCGCACGATCCATTCTAATTCATTAATACGATCCATTCTAATTCATTCATACGATCCATTCTAATTCATTAGCACGATCCATGCTAATTCATTCGTTCGATCAATTCTAATTCATTAGCACGATCCATTCTAATTCATTCGTACGATCCATTCTAATTCATTTGCACGATCCATTCTAATTCATTCATAGGATCCATTCTAATTCATTCATACGATCTATTCTAATTCTTTCGCACGAATGTATCCATTATAATTCATTCGCACGAATGTATCCATTCTAATTCATTCGTACGATCCATTCTAATTCATTCGTACGATCCATTCTAATTCATTCATACGATCTATTCTAATTCATTCATACAATCCATTCTAATTCTTTCACACGATCCATTCTAATTCATTCATACGATCCATTCTAATTCATTCGCACAATCCATTCTATTTCATTCGTACGATCCATTCTTACTCATTGGTACGATCCATTTTAATTCATTCGCACGAATGTATCCATTCTAATTCATTCGTACGAATCCATTCTAATTCATTCGTACAATCTATTCTATTTCATTCGTACGATCCATTCTTACTCATTCGTATGATCCATTCTAATTCATTCGGACGAATGTATCCATTCTAATTTATTCGTACGATCCATTCTAATTCATTCGTACGATCCATTCTAATTCATTCGTCCGATCCATTCTAATTCATTCGCACGAATGTATCCATTCTAATTCATTCGTACGGTCCATTCTAATTCATTCGCACAATCCATTCTATTTCATTCGTACGATCCATTCTTACTCATTCGTATGATCCATTATGGATACATTCGTGCGAATGAATTAGAATGGATCATACGAATGAGTAAGAATGGATCGTACGAATTAAATAGAATGGATTGTGCGAATGAATTAGAATGGATCGTACGAATGAATTAGAATGGATCGTGTGAAAGAATTAGAATGGATTGTATGAATGAATTAGAATGGATCGTGCGAATGAATTAGAATGGATCGTATGAGTGAATTAGAATGGATACGAAGGAATTAGAATGGATCGTACGAAGGAATTAGAATGGATCATACGAATGAAATAGAATGGATCGTACGAAGGAATTAGAATGGATCGTACGAAGGAATTAGAATGGATCGTACGAATGAATTAGAATGGATATATTCGTGCAAATGAATTGGAATGGATCGTATGAATGAAATAGAATGGATCGTATGAGTGAATTAGAACGGATAGTACGAATGAAGTAGAATGGAACGTATGAATGAATTAGAATGGATACATTCGTGCGAATGAATTAGAATGGATCGTATGAATGAATTAGAATAGATTGTGCGAATGAATTAGAATGGATCGTACGAATGAATTAGAATGGATACATTCATGCGAATAAATTGGAATGGATTGTATGAATGAATTAGAATGGATCGAACGAATGAATTAGAATGGATCGTACGAATGAATTAGAATAGATTGCGCGAATGAATTAGAATGGATCGTACGAATGAATTAGAATGGATCCTACGAAGGAATTAGAATGGATCGTACGAATGAATTAGAATGGATCGTACGAATGAATTAGAATGGATCGTACGAAGGAATTAGAATGGATCGTACAAATGAATTAGAATGGATCGTACGATTGAATTAGAATGGATCATACGAATGAGTAAGAATGGATCGTATGAATGAATTAGATTGGATCGTACGATCCATTCTAATTCATTAGCATGGATCGTGCTAATGAATTAGAATGGAATATACGAATGAATTAGAATGGATCGTAGAATGGATCGTACGAATGAATTAGAATGAATTAGAATGGATCGTACGAATGAATTAGAATAGATCATAGGAATGAATTAGAATGGATCGTGCAAATGAATTAGAATGGATATATTCGTGCGAATGAATTAGAATGGATCGTGCGAATGATTAGAATGGATCGTACGAATGAATTAGAATGGATATATTTGAACGAATAAATTAGAATGGATCATACGAATGAATTAGAATGGATCGTACGAATGAATTAGAATGGATAGTGCGAATGAATTAGAATCGATCGTACGAATGAATTAGAATGGATCGTACGAATGAATTAAAATGGATACATTCGAGCGAATGAATTAGAATAGATCGTAGGAATGAATTAGAATGGATCGTACGAATGAATTAGAATGGATACATTTGTGAGAATGAATTAGAATGGATCGTACAAATGAATTAGAATGCATCGTACGAAAGAATTAGAATGAATATATTCGTGCGAATGAATTAGAATGGATCGTACGAATGAATTAGACTGGATCGTACGAATGAATTTGAATGGATACATTTGTGCGAATGAATCTAAATGGATTGTATGAATGAATTACAATGGATCGTACAAATGAATTAGAATGGATCGTACGAATGAATTAGAATAGCTCATATGAATGAATTAGAATGAATCGTATGAATGAAATAGAATGGTTACATTCGTGCGAATGAATTAGAATAGATCGTACGAATGAATTAGAATGGATCGTACGAATAAATTAGAATGGATCGTGGGAATGAATTAGAATGGATCTTACGAATTAATTAGAATGGATCGTACGAATGAATTAGAATGGATCGTATAAATGAATTAGAATGGATACATTCGTGCGAATGAATTAAAATGGATCGGATGAATGAATTAGAATGGATCGTACGAATGAATTAGAATGGATCAAATGAATGAATTAGAATGGCTACATTCATGCGAATGAATTAGAATGGATCGTACGAATGGATTAGAATGGATCGTACGAATGGATTAGAATGGATACATTCGTGCGAATGAATTAGAATGGATTGTGATCCATTCTGATTCATTCTAATTCATTCGCACGAATGTATCCATTCTAATTCATTCGTATGATCCATTCTAATTCATTCGTACGATCCATTCTAATTCCTTCGTACGATCCATTCTAATTCATTCGTACGATCCATTCTAATTCATTCGTACAATCTATTCTAATTCATTCGTACGAATGGATACATTCGTGTTAATGAATTAGAATGTATCGTACGAATGAGTAAGAATTGACCGTACGAATGAAATAGAATGGATTGCACGAATGAATTAGAATGGATCGTACGAATGAATTAGAATGGATCGTGTGAAAGAATTAGAATGGATTGTATGAATGAATTAGAATGAATCATACGAATGAATTAGAATGGATCGTACGAAGGAATTAGAATGGATCATACGAATGAATTAAAATGGATCGTACGAATGAATCAGAATAGATCGTACGAATGAATTAGAATGGATCGTACGAAGGAATTAGAATGGATCGTACGAATGAATTAGAATGGATATATTCGTGCAAATGAATTAGAATGGGTCGTATGAATGTATTAGACTGGATCGTATTAGTGAATTAGAATGAATCGTACGAATGAATTAGAATGGATCGTATGAATGAATTAGAATGGATACATTCGTGTGAATGAATTAGAATGGATCGTATGAATGAATTAGAATAGATTTTGTGAATGAATTAGAACTGATCGTACGAATGAATTAGAATGGATACATTCGTGCGAATGAATTAGAATGGATTGTATGAATGAATTAGAATGGATCGTACGAATGAACTAGAATGGATACATTCGTGCGAATGAATTATAATGGATCGTACGAATGAATTAGAATGGATCGTACGAATGAATTAGAATGGATCTTACGAATAAATTAGAATGGATACATTCGTGCGAATGAATTAGAATGGATCATACGAATGAGTAAGATTGGATCGTACGAATGAAATAGAATAGATTGTACGAATGAATTAGAATGGATCCTACGAATGAATTAGAATGGATCATGTGAAAGAATTAGAATGGATTGTATGAATGAATTAGAATGGATCGTACGAATGAATTAGAATGGATCGAACGAATGAATTAGAATGGATACATTCGTGCGAATGAATTAGAATTGATCGTACGAATGAATTAGAATATATCATGCGAATGAATTAGAATGGATCATACGAATGAATTAAAATGGATCGTACGGATGAACTAGAATGGATACATTCGTACGAATGAATTAGAATCGATCGTACGAATGAATTAGAATGGATCGTACGAATGAATTAGAATGGATCTTATGAATGAATTAGAATGGATCGTACGAATAAATTAGAATGGATCGTACGAATGAATTAGAATGGATACATTCGTGCGAATGAATTAGAATGGATCGGACGAATGAATTAGAATGGATCGTACGAATGAATTAGAATGGATCGTACGAATGAATTAGAATGGATCGTACGAATATATTAGAATGGATATATTCATCCGAATGAATTAGAATGGATCATACGAATGAGTAAGAATGGATCGTACGAATGAAATAGAATAGATTGTACGAATGAATTAGAATGGATCCTACGAATGAATTAGAATAGATCGTGTGAAAGAATTAGAATGGATTGTATGAATGAATTAGAATGAATTCATACGATTCGAATGAATTAGAATGGATCCTATGAATGAATTAGAATGGATCGTGCGAATGAATTAGAATGGATCATACGAATGAATTAGAATGGATCGTGCTAATGAATTAGAATTGATCGAACGAATGAATTTGCATGGATCGTGCTAATGAATTAGAATGGAACGTACGAATGAATTAGAATGGATCGTGTGAAAGAATTAGAATGGATTGTATGAATGAATTAGAATGAATTCGTACGATCCATTCAAATTCATTCGCACGATCCATTCTAATTCATTCATACGATCCATTCTAATTCATTCATTTAATCCATTCTAATTCTTTCACACGATCCATTCTAATTCATTCGTAGGATCCATTCTAATTCATTCGTACAATCTATTCTATTTCATTCGTACAATCCATTCTTACTCATTCGTATGATCCATTCTAATTCATTCGGACGAATGTATCCATTCTAATTTATTTGTACGATCCATTCTAATTCATTCGTACGACCATTCTAATTCATTCTCTCGAATGTATCCATTCTAATCCATTCGTACGATCCATTCTAATCCATTCGTACGATCCATTCGTACGATCCATTCTAATTCATTCGTACGATCTATTCTAATTCATTCGTACGATCCATTCTAATTCATTCGCATGATCCATTCTAATTCATTCATAGGATCCATTCTAATTCATTCATACGATCTATTCTAATTCTTTCGCACGAATGTATCCATTCTAATTCATTCGCACGAATGTATCCATTCTAATTCATTCGTACGATCCATTCTAATTCATTCGTATGATTCATTCTAATTCATTCGTACGATCCATTCTAATTCATTCATACGATCTATTCTAATTCATTCATACAATCCATTCTAATTCTTTCACATGATCCATTCTAATTTATTCTTATGATCCATTCTAATTCATTCGTACGATCCATTCTAATTCATATGCACAAAGGTATCCATTCTAATCCATTCGTAGGATCCATTCTAATCCATTCGTACGATCCATTCTAATTCATTCGTACGATCCATTCTAATTCATTCGCTCGAATGTATCCATTCTAATCCATTCGTACGATCCATTCTAATCCATTCGTACGATCCATTCTAATTCATTCGCATGAATGTAACCATTCTAATTCATTCGTACGATCCATTCTAATTCATTCGCACGAATGTATCCTTTCTAATTCATTCATATGATCCATTCTAATTCAATCATACAATCCATTCTAATTCTTTCACACGATCCATTCTAATTCATTCGTACGATCCATTCTAATTCATTCGTACAATCCATTCTAATTCATTCTCACGAATGTATCCATTCTAATTCATTCATATGATCCATTCTAATTCATTCGTACGATCCATTCTAATTCCTTCGTACGATCCATTCTAATTCATTCGTACGATCCATTCTAATTCATTCATAGGATCCATTCTAATTCATTCATACGATCTATTCTAATTCTTTCGCACGAATGTATCCATTCTAATTCATTCGTACGATCCATCCTAATTCATTCATCCGATCCATTCTAATTCATTCATAGGATCCATTCTAATTCATTCATACGATCTATTCTAATTCTTTCGCACAAATGTATCCATTCTAATTCATTCGCACGAATATATCCATTCTAATTCATTCGTACGATCCATTCTAATTCATTCGTACGATCAATTCTAATTCATTTGTACGATCCATTCTAATTCATTCATATGATCTATTCTAATTCATTCATACAATCCATTCTAATTCTTTCACACGATCCATTCTAATTCATTCGTACGATCCATTCTAATTCAATCGCACAATCCATTCTATTTCATTCGTACGATCCATTCTTACTCATTCGTATGATCCATTCTAATTCATTCGCACGAATGTATCCATAATGGATCATACGAATGAGTAAGAATGGATCGTACGAATGAAATAGAATGGATTGTGTGAATGAATTAGAATGGACCGTACGAATGAATTAGACGTACGAATGAATTAGAATGGATACATTCGTGCGAATAAATTAGAATGGATCATACGAATGAGTAAAAATGGATCGTCATTCTAATTCATTCGTATGATCCATTCTAATTCATTTGTATCCATTCTATTTCATTCGCACGATCCATTCTAACTCATTCGCGCAATCTATTCTAATTCATTCGTACGATCCATTCTAATTCATTCGTATGATCCATTCTAATTCATTCGCACGAATGTATCCATTCTAATTCATTCGTACGATCCATTCTAATTCATTCGCACAATCTATTCAAATTCATTCATACGATCCATTCTAATTCATTCGCATGAATGTATCCATTCTAATTCATTCATACGATCCATTCTAATTCATTCTCACGATCCATTCTAATTCATTCGCACGAATGTATCCATTCTAATTCATTCGTACGAATCCATTCTAATTCATTCGTACAATCTATTCTATTCCATTCTAATTCATTAGCACGATCCATTCTAATTCATTCGTACGATCCATTCTAATTCATTCGCACGATCCATTCTAATTCATTCATAGGATCCATTCTAATTCACTCATATGATCCATTCTAATACATTCATACGATCCATTCTAATTCATTTGCACGAATATATTCGTATGAATTAGAATGGATACATTCGTACGAATAAATTAGACTGGATTGTATGAATGAATTAGAATGGATCGTACGAATGATTTAGAATGGATCGTACGAATGAATTAGAATAGATTGCGCGAATAAATTAGAATGGATCGTGCGAATGAAATAGAATGGATACAAATGAATTTGAATGGATCGTAGAATGGATCGTACGAATGAATTAGAATGAATTAGAATGGATCGTACGAATGAATTAGAATGGATCATACGAATGGAATAGAATTGATCGTACGAATGAAATAGAATGGATCATGTGAAAGAATTAGAATGGATTGTATGAATGAATTAGAATGGGTCGTATGAATGGATCGTACGAATCGAATGGATACATTCGTGCGAATGAATTAGAATGGATCGTACGAATGAATAAGAATGTATCATACGAATGAGTAAGAATGGATCGTACGAATGAATTAGAATGGATCGTACGAATGAATTAGAATGGATCGTACGAATAAATTAGAATGAATACATTCGTCCGAATGAATTAGAATGGATCATACGAATGCATTCTAATTCCTTCGTACAATCCATTCTAATTCCTTCGTACGATCCATTCTATTTCATTCGTATGATCCATTCTAATTCCTTCGTACGATCCATTCTAATTCCTTCGTATCCATTCTAATTCACTCATACGATCCATTCTAATCCATTCGTACGATTCATTCTAATTCATTCGCATGAATGTAACCATTCTAATTCATTCATTTGATCAATTCTAATTCATTCGTACGATCCATTCTAATTCATTCGTAGATCCATTGTAATTCATTCATAAAATCCATTTAGATTCATTCGCACAAATGTATCCATTCAAATTCATTCGTACGATCCAGTCTAATTCATTCGTACGATCCATTCTAATTCATTCGCACGAATATATCCATTCTAATTCTTTCGTATGATGCATTCTAATTCATTCATACGATCCATTCTAATTCAGTCGTACGATCCATTCTAATTATTTCGTACGATCCATTCTAATTCATTCGCACGAATGTATCCATTCTAATTCATTCGTACAATCCATTCTATTTCATTCGTACGATCCATTCTTACTCATTCGTATGATCCATTCTAATTCATTCGTACGATCTATTCTAATTCATTCGTACGATCCATTCTAATACATTCGTACGATCCATTCTAATTCCTTCGTACGATCCATTCTAATTCATTCGTACGATCCATTCTAATTCATTCATACAATCCATTCTAATTGTTTCACACGATCCATTCTAATTCATTCGTACGATCCATTCTAAATCATTCGTGCAATCCATTCTATTTCATTCGTACGATCAATTCTAATTCATTAGAATGGATCGTACGAATGAATTAGAATGGATCATATTAATGAATTAGAATGGATTGTACGAATGAATTAGAATGGATCGTACGAATGAATTAGAATGGATCTTACAAATGAATTAGAATAATTCGTGCGAATGAATTAGAATGGATCGTATGAATGAATTAGAATAGATTGTGCGAATGAATTAGAATGGATCGTACGAATAAATTAGAATGGATACATTCGTGCGAATAAATTAAAATGGATCGTACGAATGAATTAGAATGGACCGTACGAATGAATTAGAATGGATCGTACGAATGAATTAGAATGGATCGTGTGAAAGAATTAGAATGGATTGTATGAATGAATTAGAATAGATCGTATGAACGAATTAGAATGGATCGTACGAATGAATTAGAATGGATCGTACGAATGAATTAGAATGGATCGTACGAATGAATTAGAATGGATACATTCATGCGAATGAATTAGAATGGATACATTCGTGTGAAAGAATTAAATAGATCGTATGAATGAATTAGAATGGATCCTATGAATGAATTAGAATGGATCGTGCGAATGAATTAGAATGGATCGTACGAAGGAATTAGAATGGATCGTATGAATGAATTAGAATGGATCGTACGAATGAATTAGAATGGATCGTACGAATAAATTAGAATAGTTACATTCATCCGAATGAATTAGAATGGATCATACGAATGAGTAAGAATGGATCGTACGAATGAAATAGAATAGATTGTACGAATGAATTAGAATGGATTCGTACGAATGAATTAGAATGGATACATTCGTGCGAATGAATTAGAATGGATCGTACCAATGAGTAAGAATGGATCGTACGAATGAAATAGAATGGATTGTGCGAATAAATTAGACTGGATCATACGGATCATACGAATGAATTAGAATGGATCGTGTGAAAGAA
The DNA here is from genome assembly GCA_947650365.1 of Chamaelirium japonicum. NCBI lineage: Eukaryota > Viridiplantae > Streptophyta > Magnoliopsida > Liliales > Melanthiaceae > Chamaelirium > Chamaelirium japonicum. The sequence continues at coordinate 334,371 of CANTAL010000126.1, read as the reverse complement.
TTAGAATGGATTGTATGAATGAATTAGAATAGATCGTATGAATGAATTAGAATGGATCGCACGAATGTATCCATTCTAATTCATTCGTACGAATCCATTCTAATTCATTCGTACAATCCATTCTATTTCATTCGTACGATCCATTCTTAGTCATTCGTATGATCCATACTAATTCATTCGCACGAATGTATCCATTCTAAATCATTCGTACGATCCATTCTAATTCATTCGTACGATTCATTCTAAATCATTCGTACAATCCATTCTATTTCATTCGTACGATCAATTCTAATTCATTAGCACGATCCATTCTAATTCATTCGTACGATCCATTCAAATTCATTCGCACGATCCATTCTAATTCATTCGTACAATCCATTCTATTACATTCGTACGATCCATTCTTACTCATTCGTATGATCCATTCAAATTCATTCGCACGAATGTATCCATTCTAATCCATTCGTACGATCCATTCTAATCCATTCGTACGATCCATTCTAATTCATTCGCATGAATGTAACCATTCTAATTCATTCATTTGATCCATTCTAATTCATTCGTACGATCCTTTCTAATTCATTCGTCCGATCCATTCTAATTCATTCGCACGAACGTATCCATTCTAATTCATTCGTACGATTAGTTCTAATTTATTCACAAAATCTATTCTAATTCATTCATACGATCCATTCTAATTCATTCACACGAATGTATCCATTCTAATTCATTCGTACGATCCATTCTAATTCATTCGTACGATCCATTCTAATTCACTCATACGATCCATTCTAATTCATTCATACGATCCATTCTAATTCATTTGCACGAATATATCCATTCTAATTCATTCGTACGATCCATTCTAATTCCTTCGTACGATCCATTCTAATTCATTCGTACGATCTATTCTAATTCATTCGCACGAATGTATCCATTCTAAATCATTCGTACGATCCATTCTAATTCATTCGTACGATCCATTCTAAATCATTCGTACAATCCATTCTATTTCATTCGTACGATCAATTCTAATTCATTCATACGATCTATTCTAATTCATTCATACAATCCATTCTAATTCTTTCACACGATCCATTCTAATTCATTCGTAGGATCCATTCTAATTCATTCGTACAATCTATTCTATTTCATTCGTACGATCCATTCTTACTCATTCGTATGATCCATTCTAATTCATTCGGACGAATGTATCCATTCTAATTTAATCGTACGATCCATTCTAATTCATTCGTACGATCCATTCTAATTCATTCGTACGATCCATTCTTACTCATTCGTTTGATCCATTCTAATTCATTCGTACGATCCATTCTAATTCATTCGTACGATCCATTCTAATTCATTCGCACAATCTATTCTAATTCATTCGTACGATCCATTCTAATTCATTCGTACGATCGTACGAATGAATTAGAATGGATCGTACGGAATGAATTAGAATGGATTGTATGAATGAATTAGAATGGATACATTCGTGTGAATGAATTAGAATGGATCATACGAATGAGTAAGAATGGATCGTACGAATGAAATAGAATGGATTGTACGAATGAATTAGAATGAATCGTACGAATGAATTAGAATGGATCGTACGAATGAATTAGAATGGATCATACGAATGAGTAAGAATGGATCGTACAAATGAAATAGAATGGATTGTACGAATGAATTAGAATGGATCGTACGAATGAATTAGAATGGATCGTGTGAAAGAATTAGAATGCATTGTATGAATAAATTAGAATGGATCGTATGAATGAATTAGAATGGATCGTGCGAATGAATTCGAATGGATCGCATGATCCATTCGAATAGAATGGATCGTATGAATGAATTAGAATGGATCGGGCGAATGAATTAGAATGGATTGTAGGAATGAATTAGAATGGATCGTATGAATGAATTAGAATGGATCGTATGAATGAATTAGAATGGATCGTGCGAATGAATTAGAATGGATCGTACGAATGAATTAGAATAAATCGTACGACTGAATTAGAATGGATCATATGAATGAATTAGAATGGATCATACGAATGAGTAAGAATGGATCGCACGAATGAAATAGAATGGATTGTACGAATGAATTAGAATGGATCATACGAATGAATTAGAATGGATCGTGTGAAAGAATTAGAATGGATTGTATGAATGAATTAGAATGGATCATATGAATGAATTAGAATGGATCGTGCGAATGAATTCGAATGGATCGTACGAATGAATTAGAATGGATCGTAAAAATGAATTAGAATGGATACATTCGTGCGAATGAATTAGAATGGATACATTCGTGCGAAAGAATTAGAATAGATCGTATGAATGAATAAGAATGGATCCTATGAATGAATTAGAATGGATCGTGCGAATGAATTAGAATGGATCGTACGAATGAATTAGAATGGATTGTGCTAATGAATTAGAATTGATCGAACGAATGAATTAGCATGGATCGTGCTAATGAATTAGAATGGAACGTACGAATGAATTAGAATGGAACGTGTGAAAGAATTAGAATGGATTGTATGAATGAATTAAAATGAATTCGTACGATCCATTCGAATTCATTCGCACGATCCATTCTAATTCATTCATACAATCCATTCTAATTCATTCATACAATCCATTCTAATACTTTCACACGATCCATTCTAATTCATTCGTAGGATCCATTCTAATTCATTCGTACAATCTATTCTATTTCATTCGTACGATCCATTCTTACTCATTCGTATGATCCATTCTAATTCATTCGGACGAATGTATCCATTCTAATTTATTCGTACGATCCATTCTAATTCATTCGTACGATCAATTCTAATTCATTCGTACGATCCATTCTTACTCATTCGTATGATCCATTCTAATTCATTCGTATGATCCATTCTAATTAATTCGTACGATCCATTGTAATTCATTCGCACGAATGAATTAGAATGGATTGTATGAATGAATTAGAATGGATCGTACGAATGAAGTAGAATGGATCATACGAATTATTTAGAATGGATCATACGAATGAATTAGAATGGATCGTACAAATGAATTAGAATGGATCGTAAGAATGAATTAGAATGGATACATTCGTGCGAATGAATTAGAATGGATTGTGCGAATGAATAAGAACAGATCGTGCGAATGAATTAGAATGGATCGTACGAATGAATTAGAATGGATCGTGCGAATGAATTAGAATGGATCGTACGAATGAATTAGAATGGATACATTTGTGCGAGTGAATAAGAATGGATCGTACGAATGAATTAGAATGGATCGTAGAATGAATTAGAATGGATCGTACGAATGAATTAGAATGGATCGTGCGAATGAATTAGAATGGATCGTACGAATGAATTAGAATGGATCGTGTGAAAGAATTAGAATGAATCATACGAATGAATTAGAATGGATCGTGCGAATGAATTAGAATGGATCGTACGAATGAATTAGAATGGATACATTTGTGCGAATGAATTAGAATGGATCGTACGAATGAATTAGAATGGATCGTATGAATGATTTAGAATGGATCGTACGAATGAATTAGAATGGATTGTGCGAATGAATTAGAATGGATCGTACGAATGAATTAGAATGGATCGTACGAATGAACTAGAATGGATACATTCGTGCGAATGAATTAAAATGGATCGTACGAATGAATTAGAATGGATCGTACGAATGAATTAGAATGGATCTTACGAATGAATTAGAATGGATCGTACGAATGAATTAGAATGGATCTTACGAATGAATTAGAATGGATCATACGAATAAATTAGAATGGATCGTATGAATGGTTTAGAATGGATACATTCGTGCGAATGAATTAGAATGGATCGGACGAATGAATTAGAATGGATCGTACGAATGAATTAGAATGGATCAAATGAATGAATTAGAATGGTTACATTCATGCGAATGAATTAGAATGGATCGTACGAATGGATTAGAATGGATCGTACGAATGGATTAGAATGGATACATTCGTGCGAATGAATTAGAATGGATCATACGAATGAGTAAGAATGGATCGTACGAATGAAATAGAATGGATTGTACGAATGAATTAGAATGGATCGTGCGAATGAATTTGAATGGATCGTACGAATGAATTAGAATGGATCGTGCTAATGAATTAGAATTGATCGTACGTATGAAATAGAATGGATTGTACGAATGATTTAGAATCGATCGTAGGAATTAATTAGAATAGATCGTACGAATGATTTAGAATGGATACATTCGTGCGAATGAATTAGAACGGATCATACGAATGAGTAAGAATGGATCGTACGAATGAAATAGAATGGATTGTACGAATGAATTAGAATGGATTCATACGAATGAATTAGAATGGATACATTCGTGCGAATGAATTATAATGAATCGTACCAATGAGTAAGAATGGATCGTACGAATGAATTAGAATGGATCGTGTGAAAGAATTAGAATGGATTGTATGAATGAATTAGAATAGATCGTATAAATGAATTAGAATGGATCGTACGAATGAATTAGAATGGATCGTACGAATGAAATAGAATGGATTATACGAATGATTTAGAATGGATCGTACGAATAAATTAGAATGGATCGTACGAATGATTTAGAATGGATACATTCGTGCGAATGAATTAGAATGGATCATACGAATGAATTAGAATGGATCGTACGAATGAATTAGAATGGATACATTTGTGCGAATGAATTAGAATGGATCGGACGAATGAATTAGATTGGATCGTATGAATGAATTAGAATGGATCATACGAATGAATTAGAATGGATCGTGCGAATGAATTAGAATGGATCGTACGAATGAATTAGAATGGATCGTACGAATGAACTAGAATGGATCGTACGAATGAACTAGAATGGATACATTCGTGCGAATGAATTAGAATGGATCGTACGAATGAATTAGAATGGATCGTACGAATGAATTAGAATGGATCTTACGAATGAATTAGAATGGATCGTACGAATGGATTAGAATGGATCGTACGAATGGATTAGAATGGATTGTACGAATGAATTAGAATAGATCAAATGAATGAATTAGAATGGTTACATTCATGCGAATGAATTAGAATGGATCGTACGAATGGATTAGAATGGATCGTACGAATGGATTAGAATGGATACATTCGTGCGAATGAATTAGAATGGATCATACGAATGAGTAAGAATGGATCGTACGAATGAAATAGAATGGATTGTACGAATGAATTAGAATGGATCGTGCGAATGAATTTGAATGGATCGTATGAATGAATTAGAATGGATCGTGCTAATGAATTAGAATTGATCGTACGAATGAAATAGAATGGATTGTACGAATGATTTAGAATGGATCGTACGAATGAATTAGAATGGATCGTATGAATGATTTAGAATGGATACATTCGTGCGAATGAATTAGAATGGATCATACGAATGAGTAAGAATGGATCGTACGAATGAAATAGAATGGATTGTACGAATGAATTAGAATGGTTTCGTATGAATGAATAAGAATGGATACATTCGTGCGATCCATTCTAATTCATTCATACGATCTATTCTAATTCATTCATACAATCTATTCTAATTCTTTCACACGATCCATTCTAATTCGTTCGTATGATCCATTCTAATTCATTCGCACAATCCATTCTATTTCATTCGTACGATCCATTCTTACTCATTGGTACGATCCATTCTAATTCGTTCGCACGAATATATCCATTCTAATTCATTCGTACGAATCCATTCTAATTCATTCGTACAATCTATTCTATTTCATTCGTACGATCCAATCTTACTCATTCGTATGATCCATTCTAATTCATTCGGACGAATGTATCCATTCTAATTTATTCGTACGATCCATTCTAATTCATTCGTACGATCCATTCTAATTCATTCGTACGATCCATTCTAATTCATTCGTCCGATCCATTCTAATTCATTCGCACACAATCCATTCTATTTCATTCGTACGATCCATTCTTACTCATTCGTATTATCCATTATGGATACATTCATTAGAATAGTTACATTCGTACGAATGAATTAGAATGGATCGTACCAATGAGTAAGAATGGATCGTACGAATGAAACAGAATGGACTGTGCGAATGAATTAGAATGGATCGTACGAATGAATTAGAATGGATCGTGTGAAAGAATTAGAATGGATTGTATGAATGAATTAGAATAGATCGTATGAATGAATTAGAATGGATCGTATGAGTGAATTAGAATGGATACGAAGGAATTAGAATGGATCGTACGAAGGAATTAGAATGGATCATACGAATGAAATAGAATGGATCGTACGAAGGAATTAGAATGGATCGTACGAAGGAATTAGAATGGATCGTACGAAGGAATTAGAATGGATCGTACGAAGGAATTAGAATGGATATATTCGTGCAAATGAATTAGAATGGATCGTATGAATGAATTTGAATGGATCATTCGTATGATCCATTCTAACTCATTCGGTGGATCCATTCTAATTCATTCGTACGATCCATTCTAATTCATTCCTTCGTACGATCCATTCTAATTCATTCGTACGATCTATTCTAATTTATTCGTACAATCTACTCTAATTCATTCGTACGATCCATTCTAATTCCTTCGTACGATCCATTCTAATTCATTCGTACGATCCATTCTAATTCATTCGTACAATCTATTCTAGTTCATTCGTACGAATGGATACATTCGTGTGAATGAATTAGAATGGATCGTACGAATGAGTAAGAATGGATCGTACGAATGAAATAGAATGGATTGCACGAATAAATTAGAATGGATCGTACGAATGAATTAGAATAGATCGTGTGAAAGAATTAGAATGGATTGTATGAATGAATTAGAATGGATCGTACGAAGGAATTAGAATGGATCGTACGAATGAATTAGAATGGATCGTACGAATGAATTAGAATAGATCGTACGAATGAATTAGAATGGATCGTACGAATGAATTAGAATGGATCGTGTGAAAGAATTTGAATGGATCGTACGAATGAATTAGAATGGATCATGCGAATGAATTAGAATAGATTGCGCGAATGAATTAGAATGGATCGTGCGAATGAATTAGAATGGATCGTACGAATGAATTAGAATGGATCGTACGAATGAATTAAAATAGATTGCGCGAATGAATTAGAAAGGATCGTACGAATGAATTAGAATGGATCGTACGAAGGAATTAGAATGGATCGTACGAATGAACTAGAATGGATCGTACGAAGGAATTAGAATGGTTCGTACGAATGAATTAAAATGGATCGTACGAATGAATTAGAATGGATCTTACGAATTAATTAGAATGGATCGTACGAATGAATTAGAATGGATCGTACGAATGAATTAGAATGGATACATTCGTGCGAATGAATTAGAATGGATCGGTCGAATGAATTAGAATGGATCGTACGAATAAATTAGAATGGATCGTACGAATGAATTAGAATGGATCGTACGAATAAATTAGAATGGATACATTCATCCGAATGAATTAGAATGGATCATACAATGAGAAAGAATGGATCGTACGAATGAAATAGAATAGATTGTACGAATGAATTAGAATGGATTCGTACGAATGAATTAGAATGGATACATTCGTGCGAATGAATTAGAATGGATCGTACCAATGAGTAAGAGTGGATCGTACGAATGAAATAGAATGGATTGTGCGAATGAATTAGAATGGATCGTACGAATGAATTAGAATGGATCGTGTGAAAGAATTAGAATGGATTGTATGAATGAATTAGAATAGATCGTATGAATGAATTAGAATGGATCGCACGAATGTATCCATTCTAATTCATTCGTACGAATCCATTCTAATTCATTCGTACAATCCATTCTATTTCATTCGTACGATCCATTCTTACTCATTCGTATGATCCATTCTAATTCATTCACACGAAAGTATCCATTCTAAATCATTCGTATAATCCATTCTAATTTATTCGTACGATCCATTCTAAATTATTCGTACAATCCATTCTATTTCATTCGTACGATCAATTCTAATTCATTAGCACGATCCATTCTAATTCATTCGTACGATCCATTCAAATTCATTCGCACGATCCATTCTAATTCATTCGTACAATCCATTCTTTTTCATTCGTACGATCCATTCTTACTTATTCGTATGATCCATTCTAATTCATTCGCACGAATGTATCCATTCTAATCTATTTGTACGATCCATTCTAATCCATTCGTATGATCCATTCTAATTCATTCGCATGAATGTAACCATTCTAATTCATTCATTTGATCCATTCTAATTCATTCGTATGATCCATTCTAATTCATTCGTCCGATCCATTCTAATTCATTCTAATTCATTCGCACGAACGTATCCATTCTAATTCATTCGTACGATTAGTTCTAATTCATTCACAAAATCTATTCTAATTCATTCATACGATCCATTCTAATTCATTCACACGAATGTATCCATTCATACGATCCATTCTAATTTATTCGTACGATCCATTCTAATTCACTCATACGATCCATTCTAATACATTCATACAATCCATTCTAATTCATTTACATGAATATATCCATTCTAATTCATTCGTACGATCCATTCTAATTCCTTCGTACGATCCATTCTAATTCATTCGTACGATCTAGTCTATTTCATTCGTACGATCCATTCTTACTCATTCGTACGATCCATTCTAATTCATTCGTCCGATCCATTCTAATTCATTCGCACGAATGTATCCATTCTAATTCATTTGCACGATCCATTCTAATTCATTCCTATGATCTATTCTAATTCAATCGTACGATCCATTCTAATTCATTCTAATTCATTCGTACGATCCATTCTACGATCCATTCTAATTCATTCATACGATCCATTCTAATTCATATGCACAAAGGTATCCATTCTAATCCATTCGTAGGATCCATTCTAATCCATGCGTACGATACATTCTAATTCATTCATACGATCCATTCTAATTTATTCGCACGAATGTATCCATTCTAATTTATTCGTACGATCCATTCTAATTCATTCGCACAATCTATTCTAATTCATTCATATGATCCATTCTAATTCATTCGCACGAATGTATCCATTCTAATTCATTCATACGATCCATTCTACTTCATTCGTACTATCCATTCTAATTCACTCATACGATCCATTCTAATTCATTCATACGATCCATTCTAATTCATTTGTACAAAGGTATCCATTCTAATTCATTCGTATGATCCATTCGAATTCATTCGCACGATCCATTCTAATTCATTCGTACGATCCATTCTAATTCATTCGTATGATCCATTCTAATTCATTCGCACGATCCATTCTAATTCATTCGTACAATCTATTCTTTTTCATTCGTACGATCCATTCTTACTCATTCGTATGATCCATTCTAATTCATTCGGACGAATGTATCCATTCTAATTTATCCGTACGATCCATTCTAATTCATTCGTACGATCCATTCTAATTCATTCGTACGATCCATTCTAATTCATTCGTCCGATCCATTCTAATTCATTCACACGATCCATTCTAATTCATTCATACGATCCATTCTAATTCATTCATACAATCCATTCTAATTCATTCATACGATCCATTCTAATTCACTCATACGATCCATTCTAATACATTCATACGATCCATTCTAATTCATTTGCACGAATATATCCATTCTAATTCATTCGTACGATCATTTCTAATTCATTCGTACGATCCATTCTAATTCATTCGCAAAAATGTATCCATTCTAATTCATTCGTACGATCCATTCTAATTCATTCGCACGATCCATTCTAATTCATTCGTACGATCCATTCTAATTCATTAGCACGATCCATGCTAATTCATTCGTTCGATCAATTCTAATTCATTAGCACGATCCATTCTAATTCATTCGTACGATCCATTCTAATTCATTCGCACAAATGTATCCATTCTAATACATTCATACGATCCATTCTAATTCATTTGCACGAATATATCCATTCTAATTCATTCGTACAAATGAATTAGAATGGATCCATTCGTGCGAATGAATTAGAATGGATCGTACCAATGAGTAAGAATGGATCGTATGAATGAAATAGAATCGATCGTACGAATGAATTATAATGGAATATAATGGATCGTACGAATGAATTAGAATGGATCGTGCTAATGAATTAGAATTGATCGAACGAATGAATTAGCATGGATCGTGCTAATGAATTAGAATGGATCGTACGAATGAATTAGAATGGATCATCCGAATGAATTAGAATAGATCTTACGAATGAATTAGAATGGGTCGTACGAATGAATTAGACGGGATCGTACGAATGAATTAGAATGGATACATTCGTGCGAATGAATTAGAATGGGTCGGACGAATGAATTAGAATGGATCGTACGAATGAATTAGAATGGATCAAATGAATGAATTAGAATGGATCGTACGAATGAATTAGAATGCATCATACGAAAGAATTAGAATGGATATATTCGTGCGAATGAATTAGATTGGATCGTACGAATGAATTAGAATGGATCGTACGAATGAACTGGAATGGATACATTCGTACGAATGAATTAGAATGGATCGTACGAATGAATTAGAATGGATCGTGCGAATGAATTAGAATGGATCGTACGAATGAATTAGAATGGATCGTATGAATGAACTAGAATGGATACATTCGTGCGAATGAATTAGAATGGATCGTACGAATGATATAGAATGGATCGTACGATTCATTCTAATTCATTCGTACGATCCATTCTAATACATTCGTACGATTCATGCTAATTCATTCGCACGATCCATTCTAATTCATTCGTACGATCCATTCTTATTCATTCATACGATCCATTCTAATTCATTCGCACAATCCATTCTAATTCATTCGTACAATCCATTCTAATTCATTTGTATGATCCATTCTAACTCATTCGATAGATCCATTCTAATTCATTCGTACGATCCATTCTAATTCATTCCCACGATCCATTCTAATTTATTCGTACGATCCATTCTAATTCATTCGTACGATCTATTCTAATTCATTCGCACGAATGTAACCATTATAATTCATTCATACGATTCATTCTAATTCATTCGTATGAGCTATTCTAATTCATTCGTACGATCCATTATAATTCATTCGTACGATCCATTGTAATTCATTCATACAATCCATTTAGATTCATTCGCACAAATGTATCCATTCAAATTCATTCGTACGATCCAGTCTAATTCATTCGTACGATCCATTCTAATTCATTCGCACGAATATATCCATTCTAATTCTTTCGTACGATGCATTCTAATTCATTCGTACGATCCATTCTAATTCATTCATTTGATCCATTCTAATTCATTCGTACGATTCATTCTAATTCATTCGTCCGATCCATTCTAATTCATTCGCACGAATGTATCCATTCTAATTCATTCGTACGATCCATTCTAATTCATTCGTACGATCCATTCTAATTCATTCGTAAGATCCATTCTAATTCATTCGTACGATCCATTCTAATTCATTCGTACGATCCATTCTAATTCATTCGCACGAATGTATCCATTCTAGTTCATTCGTACGATCCATTCTAATTCATTCGCACGATCCATTCTAATTCATTCGTACGATCAATTCTAATTCATTCGCATGAATGTATCCATTCTAATTCATTCGTACGATCCTGAATTAGAATGGATCGTACGAATGAATGGATCGTGCTAATGAATTAGAATGGAATATACGAATGAATTAGAATGGATCATACGAATTAATTAGAATGGATCATACGAATGAATTAGAATGGATCGTACGAATGAATTAGAATGGATCGTACGAATGAATTAGAATGGATTGTACGAATGAATTAGAATGAATCGTGCGAATGAATTAGAATAGATCGTACGAATGAATTAGAATGGATCGTACGAATGAATTAGAATGGATCGTACGAATGAAATAGAATAGATTGTACGAATGAATTAGAATGGATCGTGCGAATGAATTAGAATGGATCGTACGAATGAATTAGAATGGATACATTTGTGCGAATGAATTAGAATGGATCGTACGAATGAATTAGAATGGATCGTGCTAATGAATTAGAATTGATCGAACGAATGAATTAGCATGGATCGTGCTAATGAATTAGAATGGATCGTACGAATGAATTAGAATGGATCGTGCGAATGAATTAGAATGGATCGTACGAACGAATTAGAATGGATCGTGCTAATGAATTAGAATTGATCGAACGAATGAATTAGCATGGATCGTGCAAATGAATTAGAATGGATCGTACGAATGAATTAGAATGGATCGTGCGAATGAATTAGAATGGATCGTACGAATGAATTAGAATGGATACATTTTTGCGAATGAATTAGAATGGATCGTACGAATGAATTAGAATTGATCGTATGAATGAATTAGAATGGACCGTGCGAATAAATTCGAATGGATCGTACGAATTCATTCTAATTCATTCATACAATCTATTCTATTTCTTTCACACGATCCATTCTAATTCATTCGTACGTTCCATTCTAATTCATTAGCACGATCCATGCTAATTCATTCGTTCGATCAATTCTAATTCATTAGCACGATCCATTCTAATTCGTTCGTACGATCCATTCTAATTCATTCGCACGATCCATTCTAATTCATTCATAGGATCCATTCTAATTCATTCATACGATCTATTCTAATTCTTTCGCATGAATGTATCCATTCTAATTTATTCTCACGAATGTATCCATTCTAATTCATTCGTACGATCCATTCTAATTCATTCGCACGATCCATTCTAATTCATTCATACGATCCATTCTAATTCTTTCCCACGATCCATTCTAATTCATTCGTACGATCTATTCTAATTCATTCGTACGATCCATTCTAATTCATTCGTACGATCCATTCTAATTCCTTCGTACGATCCATTCTAATTCATTCATACAATCTATTCTAATTCATTCATACAATCCATTCTAATTCTTTCACACGATCCATTCTAATTCATTCGTAAGATCCATTCTAATTCATTCGCACAATCCATTCTAATTCATTCGCACGAATGTATCCATTCTAAATCATTCGTACAATCCATTCTATTTCATTCGTACGATCCATTCTTACTCATTGTACGAATGAATTAGAATGGATCCTACGAATGAATTAGAATGGATCGTGTGAAAGAATTAGAATGGATTATACGAATGAATTAGAATGGATCAAACGAATGAATTATAATGGATCGTACGAATTAATTAGAATGGATACATTCGTCCGAATGAATTAGAATGGATCATACGAATGAGTAAGAATGGATCGTACGAATGAAATAGAATAGATTGTACGAATGAATTAGAATGGATCCTACGAATGAATTAGAATAGATCGTGTGAAAGAATTAGAATGGATTGTATGAATGAATTAGAATGAATTCGTACGATCCATTCGAATTCATTCGCACGATCCATTCTAATTCATTCATACGGTCCATTCTAATTCATTCATACAATCTATTCTAATTCTTTCACACGATCAATTCTAATTCTTTCGTAGGATCCATTCTAATTCATTCGTACAATCTATTCTATTTAATTCGTACGATCAATTCTTACTCATTCGCATGATCCATTCTAATTCATTCGGACGAATGTATCCATTCTAATTTATTCGTACGATCCATTCTAATTCATTCGTACGATCCATTCTAATTCATTCGTATGATCCATTCTAATTCATTCGTCCGATCCATTCTAATTTATTCGCACGAATGTATCCATTCTAATTCATTCGTACGATCCATTCTAATTCATTCGCACAATCTATTCTAATTCATTCATATGATCCATTCTAATTCATACGCACGAATGTATCCATTCTAATTCATTCATACGATCCATTCTACTTCATTCGTACTATCCGTTCTAATTCACTCATACGATCCATTCTAATTCATTCATACGATCCATTCTAATTCATTTGCACGAATATATCTATTCTAATTCATTCGTACGATCCATTCTAATTCCTTTGTACGATCCATTCTAATTCCTTCTTACGATCCATTCTATTTCATTCGTATGATCCATTCTAATTCCTTCGTACGATCCATTCTAATTCCTTCGTATCCATTCTAATTCACTCATACGATCCATTCTAATTCATTCGTACGATCCATTCTAATTCATTCATAGAATCCATTCTAATTCATTCGCACGAATGTATCCATTCTAGTTTATTCGTACGATCCATTCTAATTCATTCGTACGATCCATTCTAATTCATTCACTTTCGTACGATGCATTCTAATTCATTCGTACGATGCATTCTAATTCATTCGTACGATCCATTCTAATTCATTCATTTGATCCATTCTAATTCATTCGTACGATCCATTCTAATTCATTCGTCCGATCCATTCTAATTCATTTGCACAAATGTATCCACTCTAATTCATTCGTATGATCCATTCTAATTCATTCGCACGATCCATTCAAATTCATTCGTACGATCCATTCTAATTCATTCATACGATCTATTCTAATTCATTCATACGATCCATTCTACTTCATTCGTACTATCCGTTCTAATTCACTCATACGATCCATTCTAATTCATTCATACGATCCATTCTAATTCATTCGCACGAATATATCCATTCTAATTCTTTCGTACGATGCATTCTAATTCATTTGTAGGATCCATTCTAATTCATTCATTTGATCCATTCTAGTTCATTCATACGATCCATTCTAATTCATTCGTCTGATCCATTCTAATTCATTCGCACGAATGTATCCATTCTAATTCATTCGTACGATCCATTCTAATTCATTCGCACGATCCATTCTAACTCATTCGTACGATCCATTCTAATTCATTCATACGATCTATTCTAATTCTTTCAGACAATCCATTCTAATTCTTTCACACGATCCATTCTAATTCATTCGTACGATCCATTCTAATTCATTCGCACAATCCATTCTATTTCATTCGTACGATCCATTCCTACTCATTGGTATGATCCATTCTAATTCATTCGCACGAATGTATCCATTCTAATTCATTCGTACGAATCCATTCTAATTCATTCGTACAATCTATTCTATTTCATTCGTACGATCCATTCTAATCCATTCTAATCCATTCTAATTAATTCGTACGATCCATTCTTACTCATTCGTATGATCCATTCTAATTCATTCGTACGTTCCATTCTACGATCCATTCTAATTCATTCGTATATTCCATTCTAATTCATTAGCACGATCCATGCTAATTAATTAGAATGGATCATACGATCCAATCTAATTCATTCATACAATCCATTCTTACTCATTCGTATGATCCATTCTAATTCAATCGTACGATCCATTCTAATTCATTCATACGATCCATTCTAATTCCTTCGTACGATCCATTCTAATTCATTCGTACGATCCATTCTAATTCATTCGTACGATCCATTCAAATTCCTTCGTACGATCCATTCTAATTCATTCTTACGATCCATTCTAATTCATTCGCACAATCTATTCTAATTCATTCGTACGATCCATTCTAATTCATTCGTACGATCCATTCTAATTCATTCATACAATCCATTCTAATTTATTTGCACGAATGTATCCATTCTAATTCATTCGTACGATCCATTCTAATTCATTAATATGATCCATTCTAATTCATTCGTGCGATCCATTCTAATTCATTCGTAGGATCCATTCTAATTCATTCGTACAATCTATTCTATTTCATTCGTACGATCCATTTTTACTTATTCGTATGATCCATTCTAATTCATTCGGACGAATGTATCCATTCTAATTTATTCGTACGATCCATTCTAATTCATTCGAACGATCAATTCTAATTCATTCGTACGATCCATTCTTACTCATTCGTATGATCCATTCTAATTCATTCATACAATCCATTCTAATTCTTTCACACGATCCATTCTAATTCATTCGTACGATCCATTCTAATTCATTCGCACAATCCATTCTATTTCATTCGTACGATCCATTCTTACTCATTGGTACGATTCTAATTCATTCGTACGATCCATTCTAATTCATTCGCACGAATGTATCCATTCTAGTTCATTCGTACGATCCATTCTAATTCATTCGTACGATCCATTCTAATTCATTCGCACGATCCATTCTAATTCATTCGTATGATCCATTGTAATTTATTCATACGATCCATTCTAATTCATTCGCACGAATGTATCCATTCTAATTCATTCAAACGATCCATTCTACTTCATTCGTACTATCCGTTCTAATTCACTCATATGATCCATTCTAATTCATTCATACGATCCATTCTAATTCATTTGCACGAATATATCCATTCTAATTCATTCGTACGATCCATTCTAATTCCTTCGTACGATCCATTCTAATTCCTTCGTACGATCCATTCTATTTCATTCGTATGATCCATTCTAATTAATTCGTATGATCCATTCTAATTCATTCATATGATCCATTCTAATTCATTCGTACAATCCATTCTTACTCATTCGTATGATCCATTCTAATTCATTCATACAATCCATTCTAATTCATTATGTACAATCCATTCTAATCCATTCTAATTCATTCATACAATCCATTCTAACTCATTTGTACGAATGAATGAATTACAATGGATCGTACGAATGAATTAGAATGGATCATACGAATTAATTAGAATTACGAATGAATTAGAATGGATCGTACGATTGAATTAGAATGGATCGTACGAATGAATTAGAATGGATCGTGCGAATGAATTAGAATGGATCGTACGAATGAATTAGAATGGATATATTTGTGCGAATAAATTAGAATGGATCGTACGATTGAATTAGAATGGATTGTATGAATGAATTAGAATGGATCGTACGAATGAATTAGAATGGATCATACGAATGAATTAGAATGTATCCATTCTAGTTCATTCATACGATCCATTCTAATTTATTCGTATGATCCATTCTAATTCATTCGCACGATCCATTCTAATTCATTCGTACGATCAATTCTAATTCATTCGCACGAATGTATTCATTCTAATTCATTCATACGATCCATTCTAATTCATTCGTACGATCCATTCTAATTCATTCGTACGATCCATTCTAATTCATTCGTCCGATCCATTCTAATTCATTCGCACGAATGTTTCCATTCTAGTTCATTCGTACGATCCATTCTATTTCATTCGTACGATCCATTCTTACTCATTTGTATGATCCATTCTAAATCATTCGGACGAATGTATCCATTCTAATTTATTCCTACGATCCATTCTAATTCATTCGTACGATCCATTCTAATTCCTTCGTACGATCCATTCTAATTCATTTGTCCGATCCATTCTAATTCATTCGTATGATCCATTCTAATTCATTCGGACGAATGTATCCATTCTAATTCATTCGTAAGATCCATTCTAATTCATTCGTACGAACCATTCTAATTCATTCGTACGATCCATTCTAATTCATTCGCACGAATGTATCCATTCTAGTTCATTCGTACGATCCATTCTAATTCATTCATACGATCCATTCTAATTCATTCGCACCATCCATTCTAATTCATTCGTACAATCAATTCTAATTCATTCGCACGAATGTATCCATTCTAATTCATTCGTACGATCCATTCTAATTCATTCGTACGATCCATTCTAATTCTTTCACACGATCCATTCTAATTCATTCGTAGGATCCATTCTAATTCATTCGTACAATCTATTCTATTTCATTCGTACAATCTATTCTATTTCATTCGTACAATCCATTCTTACTCATTCGTATGATCTATTCTAATTCATTCGCACGAATGTATCCATTCTAATTCATTCGTACGAATCCATTCATGCGAATGAATTAGAATGGATCAAATGAATGAATTAGAATGGTTACATTCATGCGAATGAATTAGAATGGATTGTACGAATGGATTAGAATGGATCGTTCGAATGGATTAGAATGGATACATTCGTGCGAATGAATTAGAATGGATCATACGAATGAGTAAGAATGGATCGTACGAATGAAATAGAATGGATTGTACGAATGAATTCGAATGGATCGTGCGAATGAATTTGAATGGATCGTACGAATGAATTAGAATGGATCGTGCTAATGAATTAGAATTGATCGTACGAATGAAATAGAATGCATTGTACGAATGATTTAGAATGGATCGTACGAATGAATTAGATTGGATCGTACGAATGATTTAGAATGGATACATTCGTGCGAATGAATTAGAATGGATCATACGAATGAGTAAGAATGGTTCGTACGAATGAAATAGAATGGATTGTACGAATGAATTAGAATGGATTCGTACGAATGAATTAGAATGGATACATTCGTGCGATCCATTCTAATTCATTCATACGATCTATTCTAATTCATTCATACAATCCATTCTAATTCTTTCACACGATCCATTCTAATTCATTCGTACGATCCATTCTAATTCATTCGCACAATCCATTCTATCTCATTCGTACGATCCATTCTTAGTCATTGGTACGATCCATTCTAATTCATTCGCACGAATGTATCCATTCTAATTCATTCGTACGAATCCATTCTAATTCATTCGTATAATCTATTCTATTTCATTCGTACGATCCATTCTTACTCATTCGTATGATCCATTCTAATTCATTCGGACGAATGTATCCATTCTAATTTATTCGTACGATCCATTCTAATTCATTCGTACACCATTCTAATTCATTCGCTCGAATGTATCCATTCTAATCCATTCGTACGATCCATTCTAATCCATTCGTACGATCCATTTGTACGATCCATTCTAATTTATTCGTACGATCTATTCTAATTCATTCGTACGATCTATTCTAATTCATTCGTACGATCCATTCTAATTTTTTCGTTCGATCCATTCTAATTCATTCGTACGATCCATTCTAATTTATTCGTACGATCCATTCTAATTCATTCGTACGATCCATTCTAATTCATTCATTTGATCCATTCTAATTCATTCGTACGATCCATTCTAATTCATTCGTCCGATCCATTCTAATTCATTCGCACGAATGTATCCATTCTAATTCATTCGTACGATCCAGTCTAATTCATTCGTACGATCCATTCTAATTCATTCATACGATCCATTCTAATTCATTCGTACGATCCATTCTAATTCATTCGCACGAATGTATCCATTCTAGTTCATTCGTACGATCCATTCTAATTCATTCGTACGATCCATTCTAATTCATTCGCACGATCCATTCTAATTCATTCGTACGATCAATTCTAATTCATTCGCACGATTGTATCCATTCTAATTCATTCATACGATCCATTCTAATTCATTCGTACGATCCATTCTAATTCATTCGTATGATCCATTCTAATTCATTCGTCCGATCTATTCTAATTCATTCGCACGAATGTATCCATTCTAATTCATTCGTACGATCCATTCTAATTCATTCGTACGATCTATTCTAATTCATTCGCACGAATGTATCCATTCTAGTTCATTCGTACGATCCATTCTAATTCATTCGTACGATCCATTCTAATTCATTCGCACGATCCATTCTAATTCATTCGTACGATCAATTCTAATTCATTCGTACGATCCATTCTAAATCACTCATACGATCCATTCTAATACATTCATACGATCCATTCTAATTCATTTGCACGAATATATCCATTCTAATTCATTCGTATGATCCATTCTAATTCATTCGCACGATCCATTCTTACTCATTCGTATGATCCATTCTAATTCATTCGGACGAATGTATCCATTCTAATTCATTCGCACGATCCATTCTAATTCATTCGTAGGATCCATTCTAATTCATTCGTACAATCTATTCTATTTCATCGTACGATCCATTCTTACTCATTCGTTTGATCCATTCTAATTCATTCGGACAAATGTATCCATTCTAATTTATTCGTACGATCCATTCTAATTCATTCATACGATCCATTCTAGTCCATTCGTACGATCCATTCTAATTCATTCGTACGATCCATTCTAATTCCTTCGTACGATCCATTCTAACTCATTCATACAATCTATTCTAATTCATTCGTACGATCCATTCTAATTTATTCGTCTGATCACAAAGGTATCCATTCTAATCCATTCGTAGGATCCATTCTAATCCATTCGTACGATCCATTCTAATTCATTCGTACGATCCATTCTAATTCATTCGCTCGAATGTATACATTCTAATCCATTCGTACGATCCATTCTAATCCATTCGTACGATCCATTCTAATTCATTCGCATGAATGTAACCATTTTAATACATTCATTTGATCCATTCTAATTCATTCGTACGATCCATTCTAATTCATTCGTCCGATCCATTCTAATTCATTCGCACGAATGTATCCATTCTAATTCATTCGTACGATCCATTCTAATTCATTCATACGATCCATTCTAATTCATTCGCACGATCTGTTCTTATTCATTCGCACAATCTATTCTAATTCATTCGCACGAATGTATCCATTCTAATTCATTCGTACGATCCATTCTAATTCATTCGCACGAATGTATCCATTCTAATTCATTCTAATTCATTCTAATCCATTCGTAGGATCCATTCTAATTCATTCATAATGAGTTAGAATTAGAATGAATTATGGATACATTCATCCGAATGAATTAGAATGGATCATACGAATGAGTAAGAATGGATTGTACGAATGAAATAGAATGGATTGTACGAATGAATTAGAATGGATCGTGCGAATGAATTTGAATGGATCGTACGAATGAATTAGAATGGATCGTGCTAATGAATTAGAATTGATCGTACGAATGAAATAGAATGGATTTTACGAATGATTTAGAATGGATCGTACGAATGAATTAGAATGGATCGTACGAATGATTTAGAATGGATACATTCGTGCGAATGAATTAGAATGGATCATACGAATGAGTAAGAATGGATCGTTCGAATGAAATAGAATGGATTGTACGAATGAATTAGAATGGATTCGTATGAATGAATTAGAATGGATACATTCGTGCGATCCATTCTAATTCATTCATACGATCTATTCTAATTCATTCATACAATCCATTCTAATTCATTCGTACGATCCATTCCAATTCATTCGCACAATCCATTCTATTTCATTCGTACGATCCATTCTTACTCATTGGTACGATCCATTCTAATTCATTCGCACGAATGTATCCATTCTAATTCATTCGTACGAATCCATTCTAATTCATTCGTACAATCTATTCTATTTCATTCGTACGATCCCACGATCCATTCTAATTTATTCCTACGATCCATTCTAATTCATTCGTACGATCTATTCTAATTCATTCGCACGAATGTAACCATTCTAATTCATTCATACGATTCATTCTAATTCATTCGTATGAGCTATTCTAATTCATTCGTACGATCCATTCTAATTCATTCGTACGATCCATTGTAATTCATTCATACAATCCATTTAGATTCATTCACACAAATGTATCCATTCAAATTCATTCGTACGATCCAGTCTAATTCATTTGTACGATCCATTCTAATTCATTCGCACGAATATATCCATTCTAATTCTTTCGTACGATGCATTCTAATTCATTCGTACGATCCATTCTAATTCATTCTCACAAATGTATCCATTCTAATTCATTCGTACGATCCATTCTAATTCATTCCTACGATCTATTCTAATTCATTCGCTCGAATGTATCCATTTTAATTCATTCGTACGATCCATTCTAATTCATTCGTACGATCTAATTCATTCGTATGATCCATTCTAATTCATTCGTACGATCGATTCTAATTCATTCGCACTATCCATTCTAATTCATTCGTACGATCCATTCTAATTCATTCGTATGATCCATTCTAATTTATTCGTTCAAATATATCCATTCTAATTCATTCGTACGATCCATTCTAATTCATTCGCACGATCCATTCTAATTCATTCGCACGAATGTATCCATTCTAAGTCATTTGCACGATCCATTGTAATTCATTCCTATGATCTATTCTAATTCATTCGTACGATCCATTCTAATTCATTCGCTCGAATGTATCCATTCTAATTCATTCGTACGATCCATTCTAATTCGTTCATATGATCCATTCTAATTCGTTCGTACAATCCATTCTAATTCGTTCGTACGATCCATTTTAATTCATTCGTATGATCCATTCTAATTCATTCCTACGATCTATTCTAATTCATTCGCTCGAATATATCCATTCTAATTCATTCGTTCGATCCATTCTAATTCATTCGCACGATCCATTCTAATTCATTCGTATGATCCATTCTAATCCATTCGTACGATCCATTCTAATTCATTCGTACGATCCATTCTAATTCATTCGCACGAATGTATCCATTCTAGTTCATTCGTACGATCCATTCTAATTCATTCGTACGATCCATTCTAATTCATTCGCACTATCCATTCTAATTCATTCGTACAATCAATTCTAATTCATTCGCACGAATGTATCCATTCTAATTCATTCGTACGATCCAGAATTAGAATGGATCGTACGAATTAATTAGAATGGATACCTTTGTGCATATGAATTAGAATGGATCGTACGAATGAATTAGAATGGATTATATTAATGAATTAGAATGGATCGTACGAATGAATTAGAATGGATACATTCGTGCGAATGAATTAGAATGGATCGTGCGAATCCATTAGACTGGATCGTGCGAATGAATTAGAATGGATCATACGAATGAATTAGAATGGATCGTACGAATTAATTAGAATGGATACATTCGTGCGAATGAATTAGAATGGATTGTATGAATGAATTAGAATGGATCGTACGAATGAATTAGAATGGATCATACGAATTAATTAGAATGGATCATACAAATGAATTAGAATGGATCGTACGAATGAATTAGAATGGATCGTACGAATGAACTAGAATGGATCGTACGAATGAACTAGAATGGATACATTCGTGCGAATGAATTAGAATGGATCGTACGAATGAATTAGAATGGATCGTACGAATGAATTAGAATGGATCTTACGAATGAATTAGAATGGATCGTACGAATGAATTAGAATGGATACATTCGTGCGAATGAATTAGAATGGATCAGACGAATGAATTAGAATGGATCGTACGAATGAATTAGAATGGATCAAATGAATGAATTAGAATGGTTACATTCATGCGAATGAATTAGAATGGATCGTACGAATGGATTAGAATGGATCGTACGAATGGATTAGAATGGATACATTCGTGCGAATGAATTAGAATGGATTGTATGAATGAATTAGAATGGATCGTACGAATGAATTAGAATGGATCGTATGAGTGAATTAGAATGGATACGAAGGAATTAGAATGGATCGTACGAAGGAATTAGAATGGATCATACGAATGAAATAGAATGGATCGTACGAAGGAATTAGAATGGATCGTACGAAGGAATTAGAATGGATTGTACGAAGGAATTAGAATGGATCGTACGAATGAATTAGAATGGATATATTAGTGCAAATGAATTAGAATGGATCGTATGAATGAATTAGAATAGATCGTATGAGTGAATTAGAACGGATAGTACGAATGAAGTAGAATGGATCGTATGAATGAATTAGAATGGATACATTCGTGCGAATGAATTAGAATGGATCGTATGAATGAATTAGAATAGATTGTGCGAATGAATTAGAATGGATCGTACGAATGAATTAGAATGGATACATTCGTGCGAATAAATTAGAATGGATTGTATGAATGAATTAGAATGGATCGTACGAATGAATTAGAATGGATCGTACGAATGAATTAGAATAGATTGCGCGAATGAATTAGAATGGATCATGCGAATGAAATAGAATGGATACAAATGAATTAGAATGGATCATACGAATGAATTAGAATGACGATCCATTCTAATTTATTCGCACGAATGTATCCATTCTAATTCATTCGTACGTCTAATTCATTCGTACGGTCCATTCTAATTCATTCGCACAATCTATTCTAATTCAAATGTATCTATTTAATTCAAATGAATGAATTAGAATGGATCATACGAATGAATTAGAATGGATCATGTGAAAGAATTAGAATGGATTGTATGAATGAATTAGAATAGATCGTATGAATGAATTAGAATGGATCGTACGAATGAATTAAAATGGATCGTATGAATGAATTAGAATCGATACATTCGTGCGAATTAATTAGAATGGATACATTCGTGCGAAAGAATTAGAATAGATCGTATGAATGAATTAGAATGGATCCTATGAATGAATTAGAATGGATCGTGCGAATGAATTAGAATGGATCGTACGAATGAATTAGAATGGATCGTGCTAATGAATTAGAATTGGTCGAACGAATGAATTAGCATGGATCGTGCATTCTAATTCATTCATACGATCCATTCTAATTCATTCATACAATCCATTCTAATTCTTTCACACGATCTAATTCATTCATACGAATTAGAATGGATCGTGCGAATGAATTAGAATGGATCGTACGAATGAATTAGAATGGATCGTGCGAATGAATTAGAATGGATCGTACGAATGAATTAGAATGGATACATTTGTGCGAATGAATTAGAATGGATCGTACGAATGAATTAGAATGGATCGTATGAATGAATTAGAATGGATCGTACGAATGAATTAGAATGGATCATGCGAATGAATTAGAATGGATCGTACGAATGAATTAGAATGCATCATACGAATGAATTAGAATGGATACATTCGTGCGAATGAATTAGAATGGATCGTACGAATGAATTAGAATGGATCGTACGAATGAATTAGAACGGATCTTACAAATGAATTAGAACGGATCGTACGAATGAATTAGAATGGATCGTACGAATGAATTAGAATGGATACATTCGTGCGAATGAATTAGAATGGATCGGACGAATGAATTAGAATGGATCGTACGAATGGATTAGAATGGATCGTACGAATGAATTAGAATGGATCGTACGAATAAATTAGAATGGATACATTCGTCCGAATGAATTAGAATGGATCATACGAATGAGTAAGAATTGATCATACGAATGAAATAGAATAGATTGTACGAATGAATTAGAATGGATCCTATGAATGAATTAGAATGGATCGTGTGAAAGAATTAGAATGGATTGGAATTAGAATGGATCGTACGAATGAATTAGACTGGATCGTACGAAGGAATTAGAATGGATCGTACGAATATATTAGAATAGATCGTACGAATGAATTAGAATAGATCGTACGAATGAATTAGAATGGATCGTACGAAGGAATTAGAATGGATCGTACGAATCAATTAGAATGGATATATTCGTGCAAATGAATTAGAATGGATCGTATGAATGTATTAGAATAGATCGTATGAGTGAATTAGAATGGATCGTACGAATGAATTAGAATGGATTGTATGAATGAATTAGAATGGATCGTACGAATGAATTAGAATGGATCGTGTGAATGAATTAGAATGGATCGGACGAATGAATTAGAATGGATCATACGAATGAATTAGAATGGATCGTATGAATGAATTAGAATGGATCGTACGAATAAATTAGAATGGATACATTCGTCTGAATGAATTAGAATGGATCATACGAATGAGTAAGAATGGATCGTACGAATGAAATAGAATAGATTGTACGAATGAATTAGAATGGATCGTGCGAATGAATTAGAATGGATCGTACGAATGAATTAGAATGGATCGTGCGAATGAATTCGAATGGATCGTACGAATGAATTAGAATGGATACCTTTGTGCAAATGAATTAGAATAGATCGTATGAATGAATTAGAATGGATCGTATGAGTGAAATAGAACGGATAGTACGAATGAAGTAGAATGGATCGTATGAATGAATTAGAATGGATACATTCGTGCGAATGAATTAGAATGGATCATATGAATGAATTAGAATAGATTGTGCACATGAATTAGAATGGATCGTACGAATGAATTAGAATGGATACATTCGTGCGAATAAATTAGAATGGATCGTACAAATGAATTAGAATGTATCGTACGAATGGATTAGAATGGATCCTACGAATGGATTAGAATGGATACCTTTGTGCATATGAATTAGAATGGATCGTATGAATGAATTAGAATGAATCGTAGAATGGATCGTACGAATGAATTAGAATGGATCGTACAAATGAATTAGAATAGATCATAGGAATGAATTAGAATGGATCGTGCAAATGAATTAGAATGGATAATGAATTAGAATGGATCGTACGAATGAATTAGAATAGATCGTACGAATGAATTAGAATGGATCGTACGAAGGAATTAGAATGGATCGTACGAATGAATTAGAATGGATATATTCGTGCAAATGAATTAGAATGGATCGTATGAATGTATTAGAATGGATCGTACGAATGAATTAGAATGGATCGTGTGAAAGAATTAGAATGGATCGTACGAATGAATTAGAATGGATCGTGCGAATGAATTAGAATGGATCGTACGAATGAATTAGAATGGATACATTTGTGCGAATGAATAAGAATGGATCGTACGAATGAATTAGAATGGATCGTATGAATGAATTAGAATGGATACATTCGTGCGAATGAATTAGAATGGATCGGACGAATGAATTAGAATGGATCGTACGAATGAATTAGATTGTACGAATGAATTAGAATCGATCCTACGAATGAATTAGAATGGATCGTGTGAAAGAATTAGAATGGATTGTATGAATGAATTAGAATGGATCGTATAAATGAATTAGAATGGATCGTGCGAATGAATTCGAATGGATCGTACGAATTCATTCTAATTCATTCATACAATACATTCTAATTCTTTCTCACGATCCATTCTAATTCATTCGTACGTTCCATTCTAATTCATTAGCACGATCCATGCTAATTCATTCGTTCGATCAATTCTAATTCATTAGCACGATCCATTCTATTTCATTCGCACGATCCATTCTAATTCATTCGCACGATCCATTCTAATTCATTCATAGGATCCATTCTAATTCATTCATACGATCTATTCTAATTCTTTCGCACGAATGTATCCATTCTAATTCATTCGTACGAATGTATCCATTCTAATTCATTCGTACGATCCATTTTAATTCATTCGTACGATCCATTCGAATTCATTCGTACGATCCATTCTAATTCATTCATATGATCCATTCTAATTTATTCATACAATCCATTCTAATTCTTTCACACGATCCATTCTAATTCATTCGTACGATCCATTCTAATTCATTCGTACAATCCATTCTATGTCATTCGTACGATCCATTCTTACTCATTCGTATGCACAAAGGTATCCATTCTAATCCATTCGTAGGATCCATTCTAATCCATTCGTACGATACATTCTAATTCATTCGTACGATCCATTCTAATTTATTCGCACGAATGTATTCATTCTAATTCATTCGTACGATCCATTCTAATTCATTCGCACAATCTATTCTAATTCATTCATACGATCCATTCTAATTCATTCGCACGAATGTATCCATTCTAATTCATTCATACGATCCATTCTACTTCATTCGTACTATCCGTTCTAATTCACTCATACGATCCATTCTAATTCATTCATACGATCCATTCTAATTCATTTGCACAAAGGTATCCATTCTAATTCATTCGTACGATCCATTCGAATTCATTCGCACGATCCATTCTAATTCATTCGTACGATCCATTCTAATTCATTCGTACGATCCTTTCTAATTCATTCGCACGATCCATTCTAATTCATTCGTACAATCTATTCTATTTCATTCGTATGATCCATTCTTACTCATTCGTATGATCCATTCTAATTCATTCGGACGAATGTATCAATTCTAATTTATCCGTACGATCCATTCTAATTCATTCGTACGATCCATTCTAATTCATCCGTACGATCCATTCTAATTCATTCGTCCGATCCATTCTAATTCATTCACACGATCCATTCTAATTCATTCGTACGATCCATTCTAATTCATTCATACAATCCATTCTAATTCATTCGTACGATCCATTCTAATTCACTTATACGATCCATTCTAATACATTCATGCGATCCATTCTAATTCATTCGTACGATCCATTCTAATTCCTTCGTACGATCCATTCTAATTCATTCATGAATGTATCCATTCTAACTTATTCGTTCGATCCATTCTAATTCATTCGTACGATCCATTCTAATTCATTCGTACGATCCATTCTAATTCAATCGTCCGATCCATTCTAATTCATTCGCACGAATGTATCCATTCTAATTTATTCGTACGGTCCATTCTAATTCATTCGCACAATCCATTCTATTTCATTCGTACGATCCATTCTTACTCATTCGTATGGTCCATTATGGATACATTCGTGCGAATGAATTAGAATGGATGATACGAATGAGTAAGAATGGATCGTACGAATGAAATAGAATGGATTGTGCGAATGAATTAGAATGGATCGTACGAATGAATTAGAATGGATCGTGTGAAAGAATTAGAATGGATTGTATGAATGAATTAGAATAGATCGTATGAATGAATTAGAATGGATCGTACGAATGAATTAGAATGGATCGTACCAATGAACTAGAATGGATACATTTGTGCGAATGAATTAGAATGGATCGTACGAATGAATTAGAATGGATCTTACGAATGAATTAGAATGGATCGTGCGATCCATGCTAATTCATTCGTTCGATCAATTCTAATTCATTAGCACGATCCATTCTAATTCATTCGTACGATCAATTCTAATTCATTCGCACGATCCATTCTAATTCATTCGTACGATCCATTCTTATTCTTTCACACGATCCATTCTAATTTATTCGTACGATCCATTCTAATTCATTCGTACGATCTATTCTAATTCATTCGTACGATCCATTCTAATTTCATTCGTACGATCCATTCTAATTCATTCGCTCGAATGTATCCATTCTAATCCATTCGTACGATCCATTCTAATCCATTCGTACGATCCATTCTAATTCATTCGCACGAATGTATCCATTCTAGTTCATTCGTACGATCCATTCTAGTTTATTCGTAAGATCCATTCTAATTCATTCGTACGATCCATTCTAATTCATTTGTATGATCCATTCTAATTAATTCGTATGATCCATTCTAATTCATTCGTACGATCCAATCTAATTCATTCATACAATCCATTCTAATTCATTCGCACGAATCTATCCATTCTAATTAATTCGTACGATCCATTCTAATTCATTCGTATGATCCATTCTTATTCATTCGCACGATCCAGTCTAATGGATTCGCACGATCCATTCTAATTCATTCGCACGAATGTATCCATTCTAATTCATTCGTACGATCCATTCTAATTCATTAATATGATCCATTCTAATTCATTCGCACGATCCATTCTAATTCATTCGTACGATCCATTCTAATTCATTCGTACGATCCATTCTAATTCATTCGTACGATCCATTTTAATTCATTCGCACGATCCATTCTAATTCATTCGTACGATCCATTCTAATTCATTCGTACGATCTATTCTAATTCAATCGTCCGATCCATTCTAATTCATTCGCACGAATGTATCCATTCTAATTCATTCGTACGGTCCATTCTAATTCATTCGCACAATCCATTCTATTTCATTCGTACGATCCATTCTTACTCATTCGTATGATCCATTATGGATCGTACGAATGAAATAGAATGGATTGTGCGAATGAATTAGAATGGATCGTACGAATGAATTAGAATGGATCGTGTGAAAGAATTAGAATGGATTGTATGAATGAATTAGAATAGATCGTATGAATGAATTAGAATGGATCATACGAATGAATTAGAATGGATCGTACCAATGAACTAGAATGAATACATTTGTGCGAATGAATTAGAATGGATCGTACGAATGAATTAGAATGGATCGTACGAATGAATTAGAATGGATCTTACGAATGAATTAGAATGGATCGTGCGATCCATGCTAATTCATTCATTCGATCAATTCTAATTCATTAGCACGATCCATTCTAATTCATTCGTACGATCCATTCTAATTCATTCGCACGATCCATTCTAATTCATTCGTACGATCCATTCTAATTCTTTCACATGATCCATTCTAATTCATTCGTACGATCCATTCTAATTCATTCGTACGACCTATTCTAATTCATTCGTACGATCCATTCTAATTTCATTCGTACGATCCATTCTAATTCATTCGCTCGAATGTATCTATTCTAATCCATTCGTACGATCCATTCTAATCCATTCGTACGATCCATTCTAATTCATTCGCATGAATGTAACCATTCTAATTCATTCATTTGATCCATTCTAATTCATTCGTACGATCAATTCTAATTCATTCGTCCGATCCATTCTAATTCATTCGCACGAATGTATCCATTCTAATCCATTCGTAAGATCCATTATAATTCATTCGTACGATCCATTCTAATTCATTCGTACGATCCATTCTAATTCATTAATATGATCCATTCTAATTCATTCCTACGATCCATTCTAATTCATATACATAAAAGTATCGATTCTAATTCATTCGTACGATCCATTCTAATTCAGGATCGTACGAATGAATTAGAATGGATACATTCGTGCGAATGAATTAGAATTGATCGTACGAATGAATTAGAATGGATCGTGCGAATGAATTAGAATGGATCGTACGAATGAATTAGAATGGATCGTACGAATGAACTAGAATGGATACATTCGTGCGAATGAATTAGAATGGATCGTACGAATGAATTAGAATGGATCGTACGAATGAATTAGAATGGATCTTACGAATGAATTAGAACGGATCGTACGAATGAATTAGAATGGATCGTACGAATGAATTAGAATGGATACATTCGTGCGAATGAATTAGAATGGATCGGACGAATGAATTAGAATGGATCGTACGAATGAATTAGAATGGATCAAATGAATGAATTAGAATGGTTACATTCATGCGAATGAATTAGAATGGATCGTACGAATGGATTAGAATGGATCGTATGAATGGATTAGAATGGATACATTCGAGCGAATGAATTTGAATGGATCGTACGAATGAAATTAGAATGGATCGTACGAATGAATTAGAATAAATCGTACGAATGAATTAGAATGGATCATACGAATGAATAAGAATGGATCGTACGAATAAATTAGAATGGATACATTCGTCCGAATGAATTAGAATGGATCATACGAATGAGTAAAAATGGATCGTACGAATGAAATAAAATAGATTGTACGAATGAATTAGAATGGATCCTACGAATGAATTAGAATGGATCGTGTGAAAGAATTAGAATGGATTGTATGAATGAATTAGAATGGATCGTATGAATGAATTAGAATGGATCGTGCGAATGAATTCGAATGGATCGTACGAATTCATTCTAATTCATTCATACAATCCATTCTAATTCTTTCACACGATCCATTCTAATTCATTCGTACGTTCCATTCTAATTCATTAGCACGATCCATGCTAATTCATTCGTTCGATCAATTCTAATTCATTAGCACGGTCCATTCTAATTCATTCGTACGATCCATTCTAATTCCTTCGTACGATCCATTCTAATTCATTCGTATGATCTATTCTAATTCATTCGTACGATCCATTCTAATTCATTCGTACGATCCATTCTAATTCATTCGTACAATCCATTCTAATTCATTCGTACGATCCATTCTAATTCATTCGTGCAATCCATTCTATTTCATTCGTACGATCCATTCTTACTCATTCGTACGATCCATTCTAATTCATTCACACGAATGTATCCATTCGTACGAATGAATTAGAATAGATTGTACGAATGAATTAGAATGGATCGTACGATTGAATTAGAATGGATCGTACGAAGTAATTAGAATGGATCATACGAATGAATTAGAATGGATCGTACGAATGAATTATAATAGATCGTACGAATGAATTAGAATGGATCGTACGAAGGAATTAGAAAGGATCGTACAAATGAATTAGAATGGATATATTCATGCAAATGAATTAGAATGGATCGTATGAATGTATTAGAATGGATCGTATGAGTGAATTAGAATGGATCGTACGAATGAATTAGAATGGATTGTATGAATGAATTAGAATGGATCGTACGAATGAATTAGAATGGATCATACGAATTAATTAGAATGGATCGTACGAATGAATTAGAATGGATCGTACGAATGAATTAGAATGGATCGTACGAATGAATTAGAATGGATACATTCGTGCGATCCATTCTCATTCATTCGCACAATCCATTCTATTTCATTCGTACGATCCATTCTTACTCATTGGTACGATCCATTCTAATTCATTCGCACGAATGTATCCATTCTAATTCATTCGTACGAATCCATTCTAATTCATTTGTACAATCTATTCTATTTCATTCGTAAGATCCATTCTAATTAATTCGTACGATCCATTCTTATTCATTCGTACGATCCATTCTAATTCATTCATAGGATCCATTCTAATTCATTCATACAATCCATTCTAATTCATTCGCACGAATGTATCCATTCTAATTCATTCGTACGATCAGTTCTAATTCATTCACAAAATCTATTCTAATTCGTTCATACGATCCATTCTAATTCAACCACACGAATGTATCCATTCTAATTCATTCATACGATCCATTCTTTTCATTCGTACGATCCATTCTTACTCATTGGTACGATCCATTCTAATTCATTCGCATGAATGTATCCATTCTAATTCATTCGTACGAATCCATTCTAATTCATTCGTACGAACCATTCTAATACATTCATACGATCCATTCTAATTCATTTGCACGAATATATCCATTCTAATTCATTCGTACGATCCATTCTAATTCCTTCGTACGATCCATTCTAATTCATTCGTACGATCTATTCTAATTCATTCGTACGATCCATTCTAATTCATTCGTACGATCCATTCTAATTCCTTCGTACGATCCATTCTAATTCATTCGCACGAATGTATCCATTCTAGTTCATTCGTACGATCCATTCTAATTCATTCGTATGATCCATTCTAATTCATTCATACGATCTATTCTAATTCATTCATACAATTCATTCTAATTCTTGCACACGATCCATTCTAATTCATTCGTATGATCCATTCTAATTCATTCGTACGATCCATTCTAATTCGTTTGTACGATCCATTCTAATTCATTCGTACAATCCATTCTATTTCATTCGTACGATCCATTCTAATTCATTCGTACAATCTATTCTATTTCATTCGTATGATCCATTCTTACTCATTCGTATGATCCATTCTAATTCATTCGGTACGATCCATTCTAATTCATTCGTACGATCGTACGAATGAATTAGAATGGATCGTACGAATGAATTAGAATAGATTGTACGAATGAATTAGAAAGGATCCTATGAATGAATTAGAATGGATAGTGTGAAAGAATTAGAATGGATCGTACAAATGAATTAGAATGGATCGTACGAATGAATTAGAATGGATCATACGAATGAGTAAGAATGGATCGTACAAATGAAATAGAATGGATTGTACGAATGAATTAGAATGGATCGTACGAATGATTTAGAATGGATCGTGTGAAAGAATTAGAATGCATTGTATGAATGAATTAGAATGGATCGTATGAATGAATTAGAATGGATCGTGCGAATGAATTCAAATGGATCGCATGATCCGTTCGAATAGAATGGATCGTATGAATGAATTAGAATGGATCGGGCGAATGAATTAGAATGGATTGTAGGAATGAATTAGAATGGATCGTATGAATGAATTAGAATGGATCGTATGAATGAATTAAAATGGATCGTGCGAATGAATTTGAATAGATCGTACGAATGAATTAGAATGGATCGTACGAATGAACTAGAATGGATACATACGTGCGAATGAATTAGAATGGATCGTACGAATGAATTAGAATGGATCGTACGAATGAATTAGAATGGATCGTATGAATGAATTAGAATGGATCATACGAATGAATTAGAATGGATCATACGAATGAGTAAGAATGGATCGTACGAATGAAATAGAATGGATTGTACGAATGAATTAGAATGGATACATTCGTGCGAATGAATTAGAATGGATCGTACGAATGAATTAGAATGGATCGTACGAATGAATTAGAATGGATCTTACGAATGAATTAGAATGGATCGTACGAATGGATTAGAATGGATACATTCGTGCGAATGAATTAGAATGGATTGTATGAATGAATTAGAATGGATCGTACGAATGAATTAGAATGGATCGTACGAATGAATTAGAATGGATCGTACGAATGGATTAGAATGGATTGTACGAATGAATTAGAATGGATCCTACGAATGAATTAGAATGGATCGTGTGAAAGAATTAGAATTCATTGTATGAATGAATTAGAATGGATCGTATGAATGAATTAGAATGGATCGTGCGAATGAATTCGAATGGATCGTACGAATTCATTCTAATTCATTCATACAATCCATTCTAATTCTTTCACACGATCCATTCTAATTCATTCGTACGTTCCATTCTAATTCATTAGCACGATCCATGCTAATTCATTCGTTCGATCAATTCTAATTCATTCGCACGATCCATTCTAATTCATTCATACGATCCATTCTAATTCATTTATACAATCCATTCTAATTCTTTCACATGATCAATTCTAATTCATTCGTAGGATCCATTCTAATTAATTCGTACAATCCATTCTAATCCATTCATACGATCCATTCTAATTCATTCGTACGATCCATTCTAATTCATTCGTACGATCCATTCTAATTCATTCATACAATCCATTCTAATTCATTCGCACGAATGTATCCATTCTAATCCATTCGTACGATCCATTCTAATTCATTCGTACGATCTATTCTAATTCATTCGTCCGATCCATTCTAATTCATTCGCACGAATGTATCCATTCTAATTCATTCGTACGGTCCATTCTAATTCATTCGTAGGATCCATTCTAATTAATTCGTATGATCCATTCTAATTCATTCGTACGATCCATTCTAATTCATTCGTACGAATCCATTCTAATTCATTCGTACAATCTATTCTATTTCATTCGTACGATCCATTCTTACTCATT
The DNA here is from genome assembly GCA_947650365.1 of Chamaelirium japonicum. Lineage (NCBI taxonomy): Eukaryota > Viridiplantae > Streptophyta > Magnoliopsida > Liliales > Melanthiaceae > Chamaelirium > Chamaelirium japonicum. The sequence continues at coordinate 299,095 of CANTAL010000126.1, read as the reverse complement.
CGTATGATCCATTCTAATTCATTCGGACGAATGTATCCATTCTAATTTATTCGTACGATCCATTCTAATTCATTCGTACGATCCATTCTAATTCATTCGCTCGAATGTATCCATTCTAATCCATTCGTATGATCCATTCTAATCCATTCGTACGATCCATTCTAATTCATTCGCATGAATGTAACCATTCTAATTCATTCATTTGATCCATTCTAATTCATTCGTACGATCCATTCTAATTCATTAGCACGATCCATTCTAATTCATTCGTTCGATCATTTCTAATTCATTAGCATGATCCTTTCTAATTCAATCGTACGATCCATTCTAATTCATTCGCACGATCCATTCTAATTCATTCATAGGATCCATTCTAGTTCATTCATATGATCTATTCTAATTCTTTCGCACGAATGTATCCATTCTAATGCATTCGCACGAATGTATTCATTCTAATTGGTTCGTACGAATGAATTAGAATGGATCGGACGAATGAATTAGAATAGATCGTACGAATGAATTAGAATGGATCGTACGAAGGAATTAGAATGGATCGTACGAATGAATTAGAATGGATATATTCGTGCAAATGAATTAGAATGGATCGTATGAATGTATTAGAATGGATCGTATGAGTGAATTAGAATGGATCGTACGAATGAATTAGAATGGATTGTATGAATGAATTAGAATGGATCGTACGAATGAATTATAATGGATCATACGAATTAATTAGAATGGATCATACGAATGAATTAGAATGGATCGTACGAATGAATTAGAATGGATCGTACGAATGAATTAGAATGGATACATTCGTGCGATCCATTCTAATTCATTCGCACAATCCATTCTATTTCATTCGTACGATCCATTCTTACTCATTGGTACGATCCATTCTAATTCATTCACACGAATGTATCCATTCTAATTCATTCGTATGAATCCATTATAATTCATTCGAACGATCTATTCTAATTCATTCGCATGAATGTAACCATTCTAATTCATTCATACGATCCATTCTAATTCATTCGTACGATCCATTCTAATTCTTTCACACGATCCATTCTAATTCATTCACACGAATGTATCCATTCGTACAAATGAATTAGAATAGATTGCGAATGAATTAGAATGGATCATACGAATGAATTAGAATGGATCGTATGAATGAATTAGAATGGATCGTACGAATGAATTAGAATGGATCGTGCGAATGAATTCGAATGGATCGTACGATCCATTCTAATTCATTCATACAATCCATTCTAATTCATTCGCACGAATGTATCCATTCTAATCCATTCGTACGATCCATTCTAATCCATTCGTACGATCCATTCTAATTCATTCGCACAAATGTATCCATTCTAATTCATTCGTACGATCCATTCTAATTCATTCGTACGATCCATTCTAATTCATTCGTATGATCCATTCTAATTCATTCGTACGATCCATTCTAATTCATTCGTACGATCCATTCTAATTCATTCGTACGATCCATTCTAATTAATTCGTATGATCAATTCTAATTCATTCGTACGATCCATTCTAATTCATTCGTACGATCCCTTCTATTTCATTCGTACGATCCATTCTTACTCATTGGTACGATCCATTCTAATTCATTCGTATGATCCATTCTAATTAATTCGTATGATCCATTCTAATTCATTCGTACGATCCATTCTAATTCATTCGTACGATCCATTCTAATTCATTCGCACAATCCATTCTATTTCATTCGTACGATCCATTCTTACTCATTGGTACGATCCATTCTAATTCATTCGCACGAATGTATCCATTCTAATTCATTCGTACGAATCCATTCTAATTCATTCGTACAATCCATTCTATTTCATTCGTACGATCCATTCTTACTCATTCGTATGATCCATGCTAATTCATTCGCACGAATGTATCCATTCTAAATCATTTGTACGATCCATTCTAATTCATTCGTACGATCCATTCTAAATCATTCGTACAATCCATTCTATTTCATTCGTACGATCAATTCTAATTCATTAGCACGATCCATTCTAATTCATTCGTACGATCCATTCAAATTCATTCGCACGATCCATTCTAATTCATTCGTACAATCCATTCTATTTCATTCGTACGATCCATTCTTACTCATTCGTATGATCCATTCTAATTCATTCGCACGAATGTATCCATTCTAATCCATTCGTACGATCCATTCTAATCCATTCGTACGATCCATTCTAATTCATTCGCATGAATGTAACCATTCTAATTCATTCATTTGATCCATTCTAATTCATTCGTCCGATCCATTCTAATTCATTCGCACGAATGTATCCATTCTAAACCATTCATACGATCCATTCTAATTTATTCGTACGATCCATTCTAATTCATTCGTAAGATCCATTCTAATTCATTTGTACGATCCATTCTAATTCATTCGTACGATCCATTCTAATTCATTCGTAAGATCCATTCTAATTCATTCGTACGATCCATTCTAATTCATTCGTACGATCCATTCTAATTCATTCGCACGAATGTATCCATTCTAGTTCATTCGTACGATCCATTCTAATTCATTCGTACGATCCATTCTAATTCATTCGCTCGATCCATTCTAATTCATTCGTAAGATCCATTCTAATTCATTCATACGATCCATTCTAATTCATTCGTACGATACATTCTAATTCATTCGCACAAATGTATCCATTCTAATTCATTCGTACGATCCATTCTAATTCATTCGCACGATCCATTCTAATTCATTCATATGATCCATTCTAATTCATTCACACGAATGTATCCATTCTAATTCATTTATACGATCCACTCTAATTCATTCGTACGATCCATTCTAATTCACTCATACGATCCATTCTAATACATTCAAACGATCCATTCTAATTCATTTGCACGAATATATCCATTCTAATTCATTCGTACGATCCATTCTAATTCCTTCGTACGATCCATTCTAATTCATTCGTACGATCTATTCTATTTCATTCGTACGATCCATTCTTACTGATTCGTACGATCCATTCTAATTCATTCGTCCGATCCATTCTAATTCATTCGCACGAATGTATCCATTCTAATTCATTCGTACGATCCATTCTAATTCATTCGCACGATCCATTCTAATTCATTCGTACGATCCATTCTAATTCATTCGCACGATCCATTCTACTTCATTCGTACGATCCATTCTAATTCATTCATACGATCCATTCTAATTCATTCGTACGATCCATTCTAATTCATTCGCACAAATGTATCCATTCTAATTCATTCGTACGATCCATTCTAATTCATTCGCACGATCCATTCTAATTCATTCATACAATCCATTCTAATTCATTTGTACGATCCTTTCTAATTCATTCGTATGATCCATTCTAATTAATTCGTATGATCCATTCTAATTCATTCGTATATTCCATTCTAATTCATTAGCACGATCCATTCATTCGTACAATCCATTCTAATTCAGGATCGTACGAATGAATTAGAATGGATACATTCGTGCGAATGAATTAGAATTGATCGTACGAATGAATTAGAATGGATCGTGTGAATGAATTAGAATGGATCGTACGAATGAACTAGAATGGATACATTCGTGCGAATGAATTAGAATGGATCGTACGAATGAATTAGAATGGATCGTACGAATGAAATAGAATGGATTGTTCGAATGAATTAGAATGGATCGTACAAATGAATTACAATGGATCGTACGAATGAATTAGAATGGATCATACGAATGAGTAAGAATGGATCGTACAAATGAAATAGAATGGATTGTACGAATGAATTAGAATGGATCGTACGAATGAATTAGAATGGATCGTGTGAAAGAATTAGAATGAATTGTATAAATGAATTAGAATGGATCGTATGAATGAATTAGAATGGATCGTGCGAATGAATTCGAATGGATCGCATGATCCATTCGAATAGAATGGATCGTATGAATGAATTAGAATGGATCGGGCGAATGAATTAGAATGGATTGTAGGAATGAATTAGAATGGATCGTATGAATGAATTAGAATGGATCATATGAATGAATTAGAATGGATCGTGCGAATGAATTAGAATGGATCGTACGAATGAATTAGAATGGATCGTACGAATGAATTAGAATGGATCATACGAATGAATTAGAATGGATCATACGAATGAGTAAGAATGGATCGTACGAATGAAATAGAATGGATTGTACGAATGAATTAGAATGGATACATTCGTGCGAATGAATTAGAATGGATCGTACGAATGAATAAAAATGGATCGTACGAATGAATTAGAATGGATCGTACGAATGAATTAGAATGGATCTTACGAATGAATTAGAATGGATCGTACGAATGAATTAGAATGGATCGTACGAATGAATTAGAATGGATACATTCGTGCGAATGAATTAGAATGGATCGGACGAATGAATTAGAATGGATCGGACGAATGAATTAGAATGGATCGTACGAATGAATTAGAATGGATCGTACGAATAAATTAGAATGGATACATTCGTCCGAATGAATTAGAATGGATCATACGAATGAGTAAGAATGGATCGTACGAATGAAATAGAATAGATTGTACGAATGAATTAGAATGGATTCGTACGAATGAATTAGAATGGATACATTCGTGCGAATGAATTAGAATGGATCATGCCAATGAGTAAGAATGGATCGTACGAATGAAATAGAATGGATTGTGCGAATGAATTAGAATGGATCGTACGAATGAATTAGAATGGATCGTACGAATGAATTAGAATGGATCCTATGAATGAATTAGAATGGATCGTGCGAATGAATTAGAATGGATCGTACGAATGAATTAGAATGGATCGTGCTAATGAATTAGAATTGATCGAACGAATGAATTAGAATGGATACATTCGTGCGAATGAATTTGAATGGATCGGACGAATGAATTAGAATGGATCGTACGAATGAGTAAGAATGGATCGTACGAATGAAATAGAATAGATCGTACGAATGAATTAGAATGGATCGTACGAAGGAATTAGAATTGATCGTACGAATGAATTAGAATGGATCATACGAATGAGTAATTAGAATGGATTGTATGAATGAATTAGAATGGATCGTACGAATGAATTAGAATGGATCGTATGAGTGAATTAGAATGGATACGAAGGAATTAGAATGGATCGTACGAAGGAATTAGAATGGATCATACCAATGAAATAGAATGGATCGTACGAAGGAATTAGAATGGATCGTACGAAGGAATTAGAATGGATCGTATGAAGGAATTAGAATGGATCGTACGAATGAATTAGAATGGATATATTCGTGCAAATGAATTAGAATGGATCGTATGAATGAATTAGAATGGATCGTATGAGTGAATTAGAACGGATAGTACGAATGAAGTAGAATGGATCGTATGAATGAATTAGAATGGATACATTCGTGCGAATGAATTAGAATGGATCGTATGAATGAATTAGAATAGATTGTGCGAATGAATTAGAATGGATCGTACGAATGAATTAGAATGGATACATTCGTGCGAATAAATTAGAATGGATTGTATGAATGAATTAGAATGGATCGTACGAATGAATTAGAATGGATCGTACGAATGAATTAGAATAGATTGCGCGAATGAATTAGAATGGATCGTACGAATGAATTAGAATGGATCGTACGAAGGAATTAGAATGAATCGTACGAATGAATTAGAATGGATCGTACAAATGAATTAGAATGGATCGTACGAAGGAATTAGAATGGATCGTACGAATGAAATAGAATGGATCGTACGATTGAATTAGAATGGATCATACGAATGAGTAAGAATGGATCGTATGAATGAATTAGATTGGATCGTACGATCCATTCTAATTCATTAGCATGGATCGTGCTAATGAATTAGAATGGAATATATGAATATATCCATTCTAATTCATTCGTACGATCCATTCTAATTCCTTCGTACGATCCATTCTAATTCATTCATACGATCTATTCTTTTTCATTCGTACGATCCTTTCTTACTCATTCGTACGATCCATTCTAATTCATTCGTCCGATCCATTCTAATTCATTCGCACGAATGTATCCATTCTAATTCATTCGTTCGATCAATTCTAATTCATTAGCACGATCCATTTTAATTCATTCGTATGATCCATTCTAATTCATTCGCACGATCCATTCTAATTCATTCATAGGATCCATTCTAATTCATTCATACGATCTATTCTAATTCTTTCGCACGAATGTATCCATTCTAATTCATTCGCACGAATGTATCCATTCTAATTCATTCGTACGATCCATTCTAATTCATTCGTACGATCCATTCTAATTCATTCGCGCAATCTATTCTAATATGATCCATTCTAATTCATTCGTACGATCCATTCTAATTCATATGCACAAAGGTATCCATTCTAATTCATTCATACAATGCATTCTAATTCATTCATACGATCCATTCTAATTCATTTGCACGAATATATCCATTCTAATTCATTCGTACGATCCATTCTAATTCCTTCGTACGATCCATTCTAATTCATTTGTACGATCTATTCTAATTCATTCGTACGATCCATTCTAATTCTTTCACACGATCCATTCTAATTCATTCGTACGATCCATTCTAATTCATTCGCACGATCCATTCAAATTCATTCATAGGATCCATTCTAATTCATTCATACGATCTATTCTAATTCTTTCGCACGAATGTATCCATTCTAATTCATTCGCACGAATGCATCCATTCTAATTCATTAGTACGATCCATTCTAATTCATTCGCACGATCGATTCTAATTCATTCGTACGATCAATTCTAATTCATTCGCACAAATGTATCCATTCTAATTCATTCGTACGATCCATTCTAATTCATTCATAGGATCCATTCTAATTCATTCATACAATCCATTCTAATTCATTCGCACGAATGTATCCATTCTAATTCATTCGTACGAGCCGTTCTAATTCATTCACAAAATCTATTCTAATTCATTCATACGATCCATTCTAATTCATTCACACGAATGTATCCATTCTAATTCATTCATACGATCCATTCTAATTCATTCGTACGATCCATTCTAATTCATTCGTACGATCCATTCTAATTCATTCGTACGATCCATTCTAATTCATTCGTACGATCCATTCTAATTCATTCGTACGATCCATTCTAATTCCTTCGTACGATCCATTCTAATTCATTCGTACGATCCATTCTAATTCATTCATACAATCCATTCTAATTCTTTCACACGATCTATTCTAATTCATTCGTACGATCCATTCTAATTCATTCATGCAATCCATTCTATTTCATTCGTACGATCCATTCTTACTCATTCGTACGATTCATTCTAATTCATTCACACGAATGTATCCATTCGTACGAATGAATTAGAATAGATTGTACGAATGAATTAGAATGGATCGTACGAATGAATTAGAATGGATCGTACGAAGGAATTAGAATGGATCGTAAGAATGAATTAGAATGGATCGTACGAATGAATTAGAATAGATCGTACGAATGAATTAGAATGGATCGTATGAAGGAATTAGAATGGATCGTTTGAATGAAATAGAATGGATATATTCGTGCAAATGAATTAGAATGGATCGTATGAATGTATTAGAATGGATCGTATGAGTGAATTAGAATGGATCGTACGAATGAATTAGAATGGATCGTATGAATGAATTAGAATGGATACATTCGTGTGAATGAATTAGAATGGATCGTATGAATGAATTAGAATAGATTTTGTGAATGAATTAGAACTGATCGTACGACTGAATTAGAATGGATACATTCGTGCGAATGAATTAGAATGGATTGTATGAATGAATTAGAATGGATCCTATGAATGAATTAGAATGGATCGTACGAATGAATTAGAATGGATACATTCGTGCGAATGAAATAGAATGGATCATACGAATGAGTAAGAATGGATCGTCATTCTAATTCATTCGTATGATCCATTCTAATTCATTTGTATCCATTCTATTTCATTCGCACGATCCATTCTAATTCATTCGCGCAATCTATTGTAATTCATTCGTACGATCCATTCTAATTCATTCGTACGATCCATTCTAATTCATTTGCACGATCCATTCTAATTCATTCCTATGACCTATTCTAATTCATTCGTACGATCCATTCTAATTCATTCTAATTCATTCGTACGATCCATTCTACGATCCATTCTAATTCATTCGTATATTCCATTCTAATTCATTAGCACGATCCATGCTAATGAATTAGAATAGATCGTACGATCCATTCTAATTCATTCGTACGATCCATTTAATTCCTTCGTACGAACCATTCTAATTCATTCGTACGATCCATTCTAATTCATTCGTACGATCCATTCTAATTCCTTCGTACGATCCATTCTAATTCATTTGTACGATCCATTCTAATTCATTCGTGCAATCTATTCGTGCTAATGAATTAGAATTGATCGAACGAATGAATTAGCATGGACCGTGCTAATGAATTAGAATGGATCGTACGAATGGATTAGAATGGATCGTACGAATGGATTAGAATGGATCGTACGAATGAATTAGAATGGATACATTCGCGAATGAATTAGAATGGATCGTACGAATGAATTAGAATGGATACATTCGCGAATGAATTAGAATGGATTGTATGAATGAATTAGAATGGATCGTACGAATGAATTAGAATGGATCGTATGAATGAATTAGAATGGATACATTCATGCGAATGAATTAGAATTGATCGTACGAATGAATTAGAATGGATCGTGCGAATGAATTAGAATGGATCGTACGAATGAATTATAATGGATCGTATGAATGAACTAGAATAGAATGGATCGTACGAATGAATTAGAATGGATCGTACGAATGAATTAGAATGGATACATTCGTGCGAATAAATTAGAATGGATCGGACGAATGAATTTGAATGGATCGTACGAATGAATTAGAATGGATTGTACGAATGAATTAGAATGGATCGTACGAATAAATTAGAATGGATACATTCGTCCGAATGAATTAGAATGGATCATACGAATGAGTAAGAATGGATCGTACGAATGAAATAGAATAGATTGTACGAATGAATTAGAATGGATCCTACGAATGAATTAGAATGGATCGTGTGAAAGAATTAGAATGGATTGTATGAATGAATTAGAATGGATCGTATGAATGAATTTGAATGGATCGTGCGAATGAATTCGAATGGATCGTACAAATTCATTCTAATTCATTCTTACAATCCATTCTAATTCTTTCACACGATCTATTCTAATTCATTCGTAGGATCGGACGAATGAATTAGAATGGATCGTACGAATGAATTAGAATGAATTAGAATGGATCGTACGAATGAATTAGAATAGATCGTACGAATGAATTAGAATGGATCGTACGAATGAAATAGAATGGATCGTGTGAAAGAATTAGAATGGATTGTATGAATGAATTAAACGGATCGTACGAATGGATTAGAATGGATACCTTTGTGCATATGAATTAGAATGGATCGTGCGAATGAATTAGAATGGATCGTACGAATGAACTAGAATGGATACATTCGTGCGAATGAATTAGAATGGATCGTACGAATGAATTAGAATGGATCGTACGAATGAATTAGAATGGATCCTATGAATGAATTAGAATGGATCGTACCAATGAGTAAGAATGGATCGTACGAATAAAATAGAATGGATTGTGCAAATGAATTAGAATGGATCGTACGAATGAATCAGAATGGATCGTGTGAAAGAATTAGAATGGATTGTATGAATGAATTAGAATAGATCGTATGAATGAATTAGAATGGATCGTACGAATGAATTAGAATGGATCGTATGAATGAATTAGAATGGATCGTACGAATGAATTAGAATGGATACATTCGTGCGAATGAATTAGAATGGATACATTCGTGCGAAAGAATTAGAATAGACCGTATGAATGAATTAGAATGGATCCTATGAATGAATTAGAATGGATCGTGCGAATTAATTAGAATGGATCGTACGAATGAATTAGAATGGATCGTGCTAATGAATTAGAATTGATCGAACGAATGAATTAGCATGGATCGTGCTAATGAATTAGAATGGAATGTACGAATGAATTAGAATGGATCGTGTTAAAGAATTAGAATGGATTGTATGAATGAATTAGAATGAATTCGTACGATCCATTCGAATTCATTCGCACGATCCATTCTAATTCATGCATACGATCCATTCTAATTGATTCATACAATCCATTCTAATTCTTTCACGCGATCCATTCTAATTCATTCGTAGGATCCATTCTAATTCATTCGTACAATCTATTCTATTTCATTCGTACGATCCATTCTTACTTATTCGTATGATCCATTCTATTTCATTCAGACGAATGTATCCATTCTAATTTATTCGTACGATCCATTCTAATTCATTCGTACGACCATTCTAATTCATTCGCTCGAATGTATCCATTCTAATCAATTCGTACGATCCATTCTAATCCATTCGTACGATCCATTCGTACGATCCATTCTAATTCATTCGTACGATCTATTCTAATTCATTCGTACGATCCATTCTAATTCATTCGCATGATCCATTCTAATTCATTCATAGGATCCATTCTAATTCATTCATACGATCTATTCTAATTCTTTCGCACGAATGTATCCATTCTAATTCATTCGCACGAATGTATCCATTCTAATTCATTCGTACGATCCATTCTAATTCATTCGTACGATTCATTCTAATTCATTCGTACGATCCATTCTAATTCATTCATACGATCTATTCAAATTCATTCATACAATCCATTCTAATTCTTTCACACGATCCATTCTAATTCATTCATATGATCCATTCTAATTCATTCGTACGATCCATTCTAATTCAAATGCACAAAGGTATCCATTATAATCCATTCGTAGGATCCATTCTAATCCATTCGTACGATCCATTCTAATTCATTCGTACGATCCATTCTAATTCATTCGCTCGAATGTATCCATTCTAATCCATTCGTAAGATCCATTCTAATCCATTCGTACGATCCATTCTAATTCATTCGTACGATCCATTCTAATTCATTCGCACGATCCATTCTAATTCTTTCGTACGATCCATTCTAATTCATTCGCACGAATGTATCCATTCTAATTCATTCATATGATCCATTCTAATTGAATCATACAATCCATTCTAATTCTTTCACACGATCCATTCTAATTCATTCGTACGATCCATTCTAATTCATTCGTACAAACCATTCTAATTCATTCGCATGAATGTATCCATTCTAATTCATTCATATGATCCATTCAAATTCATTCATACGATCCATTCTAATTCCTTCGTAGGATCCATTCTAATTCATTCGTACGATCTATTCTAATTCATTCGTACGATCCATTCTAATTCATTCGTACGATCCATTCTAATTTATTCGTAAGATCCATTCTAATTCATTCGTACGATCCATTCTAATTCATTCATACGATCCATTCTAATTCATTCGCACAAATGTATCCAGTCTAGTTCATTCGTACGATCCATTCTAATTCATTCGTACGATCCATTCTAATCCATTCGTACGATCCATTCTAATACATTCATACGATCCATTCTAATTCATTCATACAATCCATTCTAATTCTTTCACACGATCCATTCTAATTCATTCGTAGGATCCATTCTAATTCATTCGTACAATCTATTCTATTTCATTCGTACGATCCATTCTTACTCATTCGTATGATCCATTCTAATTCATTAAGACGAATGTATCCATTCTAATTTATTCGTACGATCCATTCTAACTCATTCGTACGATCCATTCTAATTCATTCGTACGATCCGTTCTTACTCTTTCGTATGATCCATTCTAATTCATTCGTACGATCCATTCTAATTCATTCGTACGATCGATTCTAATTCATTCGCACTATCCATTCTAATTCATTCGTACGATCCATTCTAATTCATTCGTATGATCCATTCTAATTTATTCGTTCAAATATATCCATTCTAATTCATTCCGTACGATCCAGTCTAATTCATTCGTACGATCCATTCTAATTCATTCGTACGAATGTATCCATTCTAATTCATTCGTACGATCCATTCTAATTCATTCGTACGATCCATTCTAATTCATTCGGACGAATGTATCCATTCTAATTTATTCGTACGATCCATTCTAATTCATTCATTTGATCCATTCTAATTCATTCGTACGATCCATTCTAATTCATTCGTCCGATCCATTCTAATTCATTCGCACGAATGTATCCATTCTAATTCATTCGTACGATCAATCCTAATTCATTCGTACGATCCATTCTAATTCATTCGTAAGATCCATTCTAATTCATTCGTACGATCCATTCTAATTCATTCGTACGATCCATTCTAATTCATTCGCACGAATGTATCCATTCTAGTTTATTCGTATGATCCATTCTAATTCTTTCGTACGATCCATTCTAATTCATTCGCACGATCCATTCTAATTCATTCGTACGATCAATTCTAATTCATTCATACGATCCATTCTAATTCATTCGCACGAATATATCCATTCTAATTCATTCATACGATCCATTCTACTTCATTCGTACTATCCGTTCTAATTCACTCATACGATCCATTCTAATTCATTCATATTATCCATTCTAATTCATTTGCACAAATATATCCATTCTAATTCATTCGTACGATCCATTCTAATTCCTTCGTACGATCCATTCTAATTCCTTCGTACGATCCATTCTAATTCCTTCGTACGATCCATTCTAATTAATTCGTATGATCCATTCTAATTCATTCGTACGATCCATTCTTACTCATTCGTACGATCCATTCTAATTCATTCATACAATCCATTCTAATTCATTCCGTACGATCCATTATAATTCATTCATACGATCTATTCTTTCATACAATCCATTCTAATTCTTTCGTGCGAATGAATTAGAATGGATACCTTTGTGCATATGAATTAGAATGGATCGTACGAATGAATTAGAATGGATCATATTAATGAATTAGAATGGATCGTACGAATGAATTAGAATGGTTACATTCGTGCGAATGAAGTAGAATGGATCGTGCGAATCAATTAGACTGGATCGTGCGAATGAATAAGAATAGATCATACGAATGAATTAGAATGGATCGTACGAATTAATTAGAATGGATACATTCGTGCGAATGAATTAGAATGGATTGTATGAATGAATTAGAATGGATCGTACGAATGAATTAGAATGGATCATACGAATTAATTGGAATGGATCGTACAAATGAATTAGAATGGATCGTACGAATGAATTAAAATGGATCGTGCGAATAAATTAGAATGGATCGTACGAATGAATTTGAATGGATACATTTGTGCGAATGAATTAGAATGGATCGTACGAATGAATTAGAATGGATCGTATGAATGAATTAGAATGGATCGTACGAATGAATTAGAATGGATCGTGCGAATGAATTAGAATGGATCGTACGAATGAATTAGAATGGATCGTGTGAAAGAATTAGAATGGATCGTACGAATGAATTAGAATGGATCGTGCGAATGAATTAGAATGGATCGTACGAATGAATTAGAATGGATACATTTGTGCGAATGAATTTGAATGGATCGTACGAATGAATTAGAATGGATCGTATGAATGAATTAGAATGGATCGTACGAATGAATTAGAATGGATCGTGCGAATGAATTAGAATGGATCGTATGAATAAATTTGAATGGATCGTACGAATGAACTAGAATGGATACATTCGTGCGAATGAATTAGAATGGATCGTACGAATGAATTAGAATGGATCGTACGAATGAATTAGAATGGATCTTTCGAATGAATTGGAATGGATCATACGAATGAATTAGAATGGATCGTACGAATGAATTAGAATGGATATCGTATGATCCATTCTAATTCATTCGTATGATCCATTCTAATTAATTCGTATGATCCATTCTAATTCATTCGTACGATCCATTCTAATTCATTCGTACGAATATATCCATTCTAATTCATTCGTACGATCCATTCTAATTCATATGCACAAAGGTATCTATTCTAATTCATTTGTACGATCCATTCTAATTCAGGATCGTACGAATGAATTAGATTGGATATATTCGTGCAAATGAATTAGAATGGATCGTATGAATGAATTAGAATGGATCGTATGAGTGAATTAGAACGGATAGTACGAATGAAGTAGAATGGATCGTATGAATGAATTAGAATGGATACATTCGTGCGAATGAATTAGAATGGATCGTATGAATGAATTAGAATAGATTGTGCGAATGAATTAGAATGGATCATACGAATGAATTAGAATGGATACATTCGTGCGAATAAATTAGAATGGATTGTATGAATGAATTAGAATGGATCGTACGAATGAATTAGAATGGATCGTACGAATGAATTAGAATAGATTACGCGAATGAATTAGAATGGATTCCAATTCATTCGTACGGTCCATTCTAATTCATTCGCACAATCCATTCTATTTCATTCGTACGATCCATTCTTACTCATTCGTATGATCCATTATGGATACATTCGTGCGAATGAATTAGAATGGATCATACGAATGAGTAAAAATGGATCGTACGAATGAAATAGAATGGATTGTGCGAATGAATTAGAATGGATCGTACGAATAAAATAGAATGGATCGTGTGAAAGAATTAGAATAGATTGTATGAATGAATTAGAATAGATCGTATGAATGAATTAGATTGGATCGTACGAATGAATTAGAATGGATCGTACGAATGAATTAGAATGGATCGTATGAATGAATTAGAATGGATACATTCGTGCGAATGAATTAGAATGGATACATTCGTGCGAAAGAATTAGAATAGATCGTATGAATGAATTAGAATGGATCCTATGAATGGATTAGAATGGATAGTGGGAATGAATTAGAATGGATCGTACGAATGAATTAGAATGGATCGTGCTAATGAATTGGAATTGATCGAACGAATGAATTAGCATGGATCGTGCTAATGAATTAGAATGGATCGTACGAATGAATTAGAATGGATCAAATGAATGAATTAGAATGGTTACATTCATGCGAATGAATTAGAATGGATCGTACGAATGGATTAGAATGGATCGTACGAATGGATTAGAATGGATACATTTGAGCGAATGAATTAGAATGGATCGTACGAATGAATTAGAATGGATCGTACGAATAAATTAGAATGGATACATTTGTCCGAATGAATTAGAATGGATCATACGAATGAGTAAGAATGGATCGTACGAATGAAATAGAATAGATTGTACGAATGAATTAGAATGGATTAGAATAGATCGTGTGAAAGAATTAGAATGGATCGTACGAATGAATTAGAATGGATCGTGCGAATGAATTAGAATGGATCGTACGAATGAATTAGAATGGATACATTTGTGCGAATGAATTAAAATGGATCGTACGAATGAATTAGAATGGATACATTCGTGCGAATGAATTAGAATGGATACATTCGTGCGAAAGAATTAGAATAGATCGTATGAATGAATTAGAATGGATCCTATGAATGAATTAGAATGGATCGTGCGAATGAATTAGAATGGATCGTACGAATGAATTAGAATGGATTGTGCTAATGAATTAGAATTGATCGAACGAATGAATTAGCATGGATCGTGCTAATGAATTAGAATGGAACGTACGAATGAATTAGAATAGATCGTGTGAAAGAATTAGAATGGATTGTATGAATGAATTAGAATGAATTCGTACGATCCATTCGAATTCATTCGCACGATCCATTCTAATTCATTCATACGATCCATTCTAATTCATTCATACAATCCATTCTAATTCTTTCACACGATCCATTCTAATTCATTCGTAGGATCCATTCTAATTCATTCGTACAATCTATTCTATTTCATTCGTACGATCCATTCTTACTCATTCGTATGATCCATTCTAATTCATTCGGACGAATGTATCCATTCTAATTTATTCGTACGATCCATTCTAATTCATTCGTACGAACCATTCTAATTCATTCGCTCGAATATATCCATTCTAATCCATTCATACGATCCATTCTAATCCATTCGTACGATCCATTCTAATTCATTCGTACGATCTATTCTAATTCATTCGTACGATCCATTCTAATTCATTCGCACGATCCATTCTAATTCATTCATAGGATCCATTCTAATTCATTCATACGATCTATTCTAATTCTTTCGCATGAATTTATCCATTCTAATTCATTCGCACGAATGTATCCATTCTAATTCATTCGTACGATCCATTCTAATTCATTCCTACGATCCATTCTAATTCATTCGTACGATCCATTCTAATTCATTCATACGATCTATTCTAATTAATTCATACAATCCATTCTAATTCTTTCACACGATCCATTCTAATTCTTTCATATGATCCATTCTAATTCATTCGTACGATCCATTCTAATTTATATGCACAAAGGTATCCATTCTAATCCATTCGTAGGATCCATTCTAATCCACTCGTACGATCCATTCTAATTCATTCTTACGATCCATTCTAATTCATTCGCTCGAATGTATCCATTCTAATCCATTCGTACGATCCATTCTAATCCATTCGTACGATCCATTCTAATTCATTCGCATGAATGTAACCATTCTAATTCATTCGTACGATCTATTCTAATTCATTCGTACGATCCATTGTAATTCATTCGTACGATCCATTCTAATTCATTCGTACGATCCATTCTAATTCATTCGCACGAATGTATCCATTCTAATTCATTTATATGATCCATTCTAATTCATTCATACAATCCAAACTAATTCTTTCACACGATCCATTCTAATTCATTCGTACGATCCATTCTAATTCATTCGTACAATCCATTCTAATTCATTCGCATGAATGTATCCATTCTAATTCATTCATACGATCCATTCTAATTCCTTCATACGATCCATTCTAATTATTTCGTACGATCTATTCTAATTCATTCATACGATCCATTCTAATTCATTCGTACGATCCATTCTAATTCATTCATAAGATCCATTCTAATTCATTCGTACGATCCATTCTAATTTATTCGTACGATCCATTCTAATTCATTCGCACGAATGTATCCATTCTAGTTCATTCGTACTATCCATTCTAATTCATTCGTACGATCCATTCTAATCCATTCGTACGATCCATTCTAATTCATTCATACGATCCATTCTAATTCATTCATACAATCCATTCTAATTCTTTCACACGATCCATTCTAATTCATTCGTAGGATCCATTCTAATTCATTCGTACAATCTATTCTATTTCATTCGTACGATCCATTCTTACTCATTCGTATGATCCATTCTAATTCATTCGGACGAATGTATCCATTCTAATTTATTCGTACGATCCATTCTAATTCATTCGTATGATCCATTCTAATTCATTCGTACGATCCATTCTTACTCATTCGTATGATCCATTCTAATTCATTCGTACGATCCATTCTTTCGTACGATCCATTCTACTTCATTCGTATGATCCATTCTAATTCCTTTGTACGATCCATTCTAATTCCTTCGTATCCATTGTAATTCACTCATACGATCCATTCTAATTCATTCGTACGATCCATTCTAATTCATTCATACAATCCATTCTAATTCATTCGGACGAATGTATCCATTCTAATCCATTCGTACGATCCATTCTAATTCATTCGTACGATCCATTCTAATTCATTCGCATGAATGTAACCATTCTAATTCATTCATTTGATCTATTCTAATTCATTCGTACGATCCATTCTAATTTATTCATACGATCCATTCTAATTCATTCGCACGAATGTATCCATTCTAGTTCATTCGTACGATCCATTCTAATTCATTCGTACGATCCATTCTAATTCATTCGCACGATCCATTCTAATTCATTCGTACGATCCATTCTAATTCATTCATACGATCCATTCTATATCATTCGTACGATCCATTCTAATTCATTCGTACAAATGTATCCATTCTAATTCATTCGTATGATCCATTCTAATTCATTCGCACGATCCATTCTAATTCATTCTAATTCATTCGTACGATCCATTCTAATTCATTCGTACGATCCATTCTTACTCATTCGTATGATCCATTCTAATTCATTCGTACGATCCATTCTAATTCATTCGCACGAATGTAACCATTCTAATTCATTCGTACGATCCATTCTAATTCATTCGCACAAATGTATCCATTCTAATTCATTCGTAGGATCCATTCTAATTCATTCGCACGATCCATTCTAATTCATTCGTACGATCCATTCTAATTCTTTCACACGATCCATTCTAATACATTCGTACGATCCATTCTAATTCATTTGCACGATCCATTCTAATTCATTCATAGGATCCATTCTAATACATTCATACGATCTATTCTAATTCTTTCGCACGAATATATCCATTCTAATTCATTCGCACGAATGTATCCATTCTAATTCATTCGTACGATCCATTCTATTTTATTCGTACGATCCATTCTAGTTCATTCGTACGATCCATTCTAATTCATTCGTAAGATCTATTCTAATTCATTCGTATGATCCATTCTAATTAATTTGTATGATCCATTATAATTCATTCGTACGATCCATTCAAATTCATTAATACAATCCATTCTAATTCATTCGCACGAATGTATCCATTCTAATTAATTCGTACGATCCATTCTAATTCATTCGTATGATCCATTCTTATTCGATCGCACGATCCAGTCTAATGGATTCGCACGATCCATTCTAATTCATTCGCATGAATGTATCCATTCTAATTCATTCGTACGATCCATTCTAATTCATTAATATGATCCATTCTAATTCATTCGTACGATCCATTCTAATTCATATGCACAAAGGTATCCATTCTAATCCATTCGTAGGATCCATTCTAATCCATTCGTACGATCCATTCTAATTCATTCGTACGATCCATTCTAATTCATTCGTACGATCCATTCTAATTCATTCATACGATCCATTCTAATTCATTTTTGTAAGATCCATTCTAATTCATTTCTACGATCCATTCTAATTCATTCGTACGATCCATTCTAATTCATTCGCACGAATGTATCCATTCTAGTTCATTCGTACGATCCATTCTAATTCATTCGTACGATCCATTCTAATTCATTCGTACGATCCATTCTCATTCATTCGTATGATCCATTCTAATTAATTCGTATGATCCATTCTAATTAATTCGTACGATCCATTCTAATTCATTCATACAATCCATTCTAATTCATTCGTACGATCCATTCTAATTCACTCATACGATCCATTCTAATACATTCATACGATCCATTCTAATTCATTTGCACGAATATATCCATTCTAATTCATTCGTACGATCCATTCTAATTCCTTCATACGATCCATTCTAATTCATTCGTACGATCCATTCTAATTCATTCCTACGATCCATTCTAATTCCTTCGTACGATCCATTCTAATTCATTCGTACGATCCATTCTAATTCATTCGTATGATCTATTCTAATTCATTCGTAGGATCCATTCTAATTCATTCGTACAATCTATTCTATTTCATTCGTACGATCCATTCTTACTCATTCGTATGATCTATTCTAATTCATTCGGACTAATGTATCCATTCTAATTCATTCGTACGATCCATTCTAATTCATTCGTACGATCCATTCTAATTCATTCATCCGATCCATTCTAATTCATTCGCACGAATGTATCCATTCTAATTCATTCGTACGGTCCATTCTAATTCATTCGCACAATCCATTCTATTTCATTCGTACGATCCATTCTTACTGATTCGTATGATCCATTATGGATACATTCGTGCGAATGAGTTAGAATGGATCATACGAATGAGTAAGAAAGGATCGTACGAATGAAATAGAATGGTTTGTGCGAATGAATTAGTATGGATCGTACGAATGAATTAGAATGGATCGTGTGAAAGAATTAGAATGGATTGTATGAATGAATTAGAATAGATCGTATGAATGAATTAGAATGGATCGTACGAATGAATTAGAATGGATCGTACGAATGAACTAGAATGGATACATTCATGCGAATGAATTAGAATGGATCGTACGAATGAATTAGACTGGATCGTACGACTGAATTAGAATGGATCTTACGAATGAATTAGAATGGATCGTACGAATGCACGATCCATGCTAATTCATTCGTTCAATCAATTCTAATTCATTAGCACGATCCATTCTAATTCATTCGTACGATCCATTCTAATTCATTCGCACGATCCATTCTAATTCATTCGTACGATCCATTCTAATTCTTTCACACGATCCATTCAAATTCATTCGTACGATCCATTCTAATTCATTCGTACGATCTATTCTAATTCATTCGTACGATCCATTCTAATTCATTCGTACGATCCATTCTAATTCCTTCGTACGATCCATTCTAATTCATTCATACAATCCATTCTAATTCTTTCACACGATCCATTCTAATTCATTTGTACGATCCATTCCAATTCATTCGTGCAATCCATTCTATTTCATTCGTACGATCCATTCTTACTCATTCGTACGATCCATTCTAATTCATTCACACAAATGTATCCATTCGTACGAATGAATTAGAATAGATTGTACGAATGAATTAGAATGGATCGTACGAATGAATTAGAATGGATCGTATGAATGAATTAGAATGGATCGTAAGAATGAATTAGAATGGATCGTGCGAATGAATTAGAATGGATCGTGCGAATGAATTAGAATGGATCGTACGAATGAACAAGAATGGATACATTCATGCGAATGAGTTAGAATGGATCGTATAAATGAATTAGAATGGATCGTACGAATGAATTAGAATGGATCATACGAATTAATTAGAATGGATCATACGAATGAGTAAGAATGGATCGTACGAATGAAATAGAATGGATTGTACGAATGAATTAGAATGGATCGTACGAATGAATTAGAATGGATCGTGTGAAAGAATTAGAATGGATTGTATGCATGAATTAGAATGGATCATATGAATGAATTAGAATGGATCGTGCGAATGAATTCGAATGGATCGTACGAATGAATTAGAATGGATCGTACGAATGAATTAGAATGCATACATTCGTGCGAATGAATTAGAATGGATACATTCGTGCGAAAGAATTAGAACAGATCATATGAATGAATTAGAATGGCTCCTATGAATGAATTACAATGGATCGTGCGAATGAATTAGAATGGATCGTACGAATGAATTAGAATGGATCGTGCTAATGAATTAGAATTGATCGAACGAATGAATTAGCATGGATCGTGCTAATGAATTAGAATGGAACGTACGAATGAATTAGAATGGATCGTGTGAAAGAATTAGAATGGATTATATGAATGAATTAGAATGAATTCGTATGATCCATTCGAATTCATTCGCACGATCCATTCTAATTCATTCATACGATCCATTCTAATTCATTCATACAATCCATTCTAATTCTTTCACACGATCATTTCTAATTCATTCGTAGGATCCATTCTAATTCATTCGTACAATCTATTCTATTTCATTCGTACGATCCATTCTTACTCATTCGTATGATCCATTCTAATTCATTCGGACGAATGTATCCATTCTAATTCATTCGTACGATCCATTCTAATTCATTAATATGATCCATTCTAATTCATTCGTACGATCCATTCTAATTCATATGCACAAAGGTATCCATTCTAATTCATTCGTACGATCCATTCTAATTCAGGATCGTACGAATGAATTAGAATGGATACATTCGTGAGAATGAATTAGAATTGATCGTACGAATGAATTAGAATGGATCGTGCGAATGAAGTAGAATGGATCGTACGAATGAACTAGAATGGATACATTCGTGCGAATGAATTAGAATGGATTGTATGAATGAATTAGAATGGATCTTACGAATGAATTAGAATATATCGTACGAATGAATTAGAATGGATCGTACGAAGGAATTAGAACGGATCGTACGAATGAATTAGAATGAATATATTCGTGCAAATGAATTAGAATGGATCATATGAATGAATTAGAATGGATCGTACGAATGAATTAGAATGGATTCGTACGAATGAATTAGAATGGATACATTCGTGCGAATGAATTAGAATGGATCGTACCAATGAGTAAGAATGGATCGTACGAATGAAATAGAATGGATCGTACGAATGAATTAGAATGGATCGTACAGAATGAATTAGAATGGATTGTATGATCGTACGATCCATTCTAATTCATTTGTATGATCCATTCTAATTCATTCGTACAATCCATTGTATTTCATTCGTACGATCCATTCTTACTCATTCGTATGATCCATTCTAATTCATTCGCACGAATGTATCCATTCTAATTCATTCATACAATCCATTCTAATTCATTCCGTACGATCCATTCTAATTCATATGCACAAAGGTATCCATTCTAATTCATTCGTACGATCCATTCTAATTCAGGATCGTACGAATGAATTAGAATGGATATATTCGTGCAAATGAATTAGAATGGATCGTATGAATGAATTAGAATTGATCGTATGAGTGAATTAGAACGGATAGTACGAATGAAGTAGAATGGATCGTATGAATGAATTAGAATGGATACATTCGTGCGAATGAATTAGAATGGATCGTATGAATGAATTAGAATAGATTGTGCGAATGAATTAGAATGGATCGTATGAATGAATTAGAATGGATATATTCGTGCGAATAAATTAGAATGGATTGTATGAATGAATTAGAATGGATCGTACGAATGAATTAGAATGGATCGTACGAATGAATTAGAATAGATTGCGCGAATGAATTAGAATGGATCGTGCGAATGAAATAGAATGGATACAAATGAATTAGAATGGATCATACGAATGAATTAGAATGACGATCCATTCTTACTCCTTCGTATGATCCATTCTAATTTATTCGCACGAATGTATCCATTCTAATTCATTCGTAAGTCTAATTCATTCGTACGGTCCATTCTAATTCATTCGCACAATCCATTCTATTTTATTCGTACGATCCATTCTTACTCATTCGTATGATCCATTATGGATACAATCGTGCGAATGAATTAGAATGGATCATACGAATGAGTAAGAATGGATCGTACGAATGAAATAGAATGGATTGTGCGAATGAATTAGAATGGATCGTACGAATGAATTAGAATGGATCGTGAGAAAGAATTAGAATGGATTGTATGAATGAATTAGAATAGATCGTATGAATGAATTAGAATGGATCGTACGAATGAATTAGAATGGATCGTACGAATAAATTAGAATGGATCGCACGAATGAATTAGAATGGATACATTCGTGCGAATGAATTAGAATGGATACATTCGTGCGAAAGAATTAGAATAGATCGTATGAATGAATTAGAATGGATCCTATGAATGAATTAGAATGGATCGTGCGAAGTAATTATAATGGATCGTACGAATGAATTAGAATGGATCGTGCTAATGAATTAGAATTGATCGAACGAATGAATTAGCATGGATCGTGCTAATGAATTAGAATGGATCGTACGAATGAATTAGAATGGATCAATTGAATGAATTAGAATGGTTACATTCATGCGAATGAATTAGAATGGATCATACGAATGGATTAGAATGGATCGTACGAATGGATTAGAATGGATACATTCGAGCGAATGAATTAGAATGGATCATACGAATGAATTAGAATGGATCGTACGAATAAATTAGAATGGATACATTCGTCCGAATGAATTAAAATGGATCATACGAATGAGTAAGAATGGATCGTACGAATGAAATAGAATAGATTGTACGAATGAATTAGAATGGATTCGTACGAATGAATTAGAATGGATTAGAATAGATCGTGTGAAAGAATTAAAATGGATCGTACGAATGAATTAGAATGGATCGTGCGAATGAATTAGAATGGATCGTACGAATGAATTAGAATGGATACATTTGTGCGAATGAATTAGAATGGATCGTACGAATGAATTAGAATGGATCCATTCGTGCGAATGAATTAGAATGGATACATTCATGCAAAAGAATTAGAATAGATCGTATGAATGAATTAGAATGGATCCTATGAATGAATTAGAATGGATCGTTCGAATGAATTAGAATGGATCGTACGAATGAATTAGAATTGATCGTGCTAATGAATTAGAATTGATCGAACGAATGAATTAGCATGGATCGTGCTATTGAATTAGAATGGAACGTACGAATGAATTAGAATGGATCGTGTGAAAGAATTAGAATGGATTGTATGAATGAATTAGAATGAATTCGTACGATCCATTCGAATTCATTCGCACGATCCATTCTAATTCATTCATACGATCCATTGTAATTCATTCATACAATCCATTCTAATTCTTTCACACGATCCATTCTAATTCATTCATAGGATCCATTCTAATTCATTCGTACAATCTATTCTATTTCATTCGTACGATCCATTCTTACTTATTCGTATGATCCATTCTAATTCATTCGGACGAATGTATCCATTCTAATTTATTCATACGATCCATTCTAATTCATTCGTACGATCCATTCTAATTCATTCGCTCGAATATATCCATTCTAATCCATTCGTACGATCCATTCTAATCCATTCGTACGATCCATTCGTACGATCCATTCTAATTCATTCGTACGATCCATTCTAATTCATTCGCACGATCCATTCTAATTCATTCATAGGATCCATTCTAATTCATTCATACGATCTATTCTAATTCTTTCTCACGAATGTATCCATTCTAATTCATTAGCACGAATGTATCCATTCTAATTCATTCGTACGATCCATTCAAAAACCGAGAAGGTCATACTGGCTTTACTCACTGCATCACGTCGTCTGCAACCTTATTTCGTCTCCCACCAGATCACTGTCATCTCCGAACACCCACTCAAAGATATCATTGACAAAGCTGGTCGAGCGGGTCGTATGACCAAATGGGTGATCGAGATGAGTGCTCTTGTGATCCAATTTGAATCTCGCACATCGATCAAAGGTCAACCAATCACTGATTTTCTAGCTGACTTCCCAGTAGAAGACCCCATAACATGGGAGGAAGATATCGATATGCGTCTTGAAGATGAAGACGAGCCTCCATCTAATACAACTGCTAAAATAGATCCAAGCCTTGAGGCTCCTGCCACTACTCCAACTCAATGGAAACTTTACACTGATGTAGCTTCGAGCGCGATCGGTTCGGGCATTGGGATAGTCTTAGTATCCCCCGAACTCGATCATCTACAAAAGGCTATCCTCCTTGGATTCAATGCCACCAACAACGAAGCCGAGTACGAAGCACTCCTTTCGGGACTTGAAATTGCTGAATCTCTGGGGGTAGATCGACTCATTATCTACAGCGACTCCCAACTAGTCATAAGGCAGATCAACGGGGAGTATACAGTAAGAGAAGAAAGAATGCAACATTATTTGGCCCTAGTACGACGTCTTCAACAGCGTTTTACTAGTACTGAATTCGTTCAAATTCCGAGAGCAGAGAATCGAGAAGCAGACGCCTTAGCCAATGCTGCCTCAGTTCTTGGAGACTCACTCGGAGGAAGGCAAATACAAATCGATTATCAAGAAGTGCCCAAGACCATCCCCGAACAACAGATCATTGCTACTACAAAGAGATCTGGGGGTGGAGGTCAAATAAGATTTAACTCGACAACCACAAACGAGCCCGAAGATTGGAGACAACCCATCTTCGACTTTAAACAAGGCAAGATGCCCAAAGACTCGATGCAAGCTCGAAGACTTCAAAGAAAACTTCCAAGCTATACCATTCAAGGAGAAGATCTATACTTCAAATCTCACAACGGGGTGATGCTCGAGTGTATTGGTCCAGAGCAAGCAAAGGCAATCCTGATTGATATCCACTCTGGAGCTTGTGGAAATCATTCGGGAGGAAGATCTCTTGAAGCCAAGACGAAGCTACAAGGTTACTATTGGCCAACAATAGCAAGGGATGCTCAGCAAGTTGTTCAAAGATGCGAGCCATGCCAACGACACGCTCGAGCTATCCATCTCCCTGCAGATGAGCTTCATCAACTATCAAGTCCATGGCCTTTCCATCAGTGGGGGTTGGACTTCTTGGGTCCTTTCCCACCAACTCCAAGCAAGAAGAAGTACCTACTACTGGCCACTGATTACTTCACCAAATGGGTTGAAGCTGTGCCCCTCTTCCGAGAGACTGATGATGAAGTGATCAAATTTATTCGGCACAACATCTTCTCAAGGTTCGGTACACCTCAAGTTCTTGTTGCTGACAATGGAGCTCAATTTGACTTCGACAAGTTCCGAGAGTTCTGTCTGAACAACGGTATCAAGCTATTCTATTCAACTCCAAGATATCCTCAATGCAATGGTCAAGCTGAAGCCTCAAATAGAGCTATTCTTAGTATACTCAAGAAGAAACTCAACGACAAGAAAGGATTATGGGAACAGGTCCTACCTGAAGTTTTTTGGGGGTATCGCACAACTCCGAGAAGATCAACAGGGTTCTCACCCTTTCGTCTAACATATGGATCGAAAGCAGTACTCCCAACAGAAAACATATCAAGTACCCTGAAGACCAGGACAGTTGAAGAAGGAATCAACGAAGAGCTTCAGATCAATGATCTAGACTTCTCTAAAGAACTACGAGACCAAGCTTCCCTTTATGTGGCCAAGTACCAACAAAAGATCAAACAAGCCTACGATGAGAAAGTCTACAAGAGACAGTTCCCAGTGGGCAGTTTAGTTCTCAGAGCAGTTTTCTACAACACCAAGGAGCATAGCAGTGGAAAACTAGCTCCCAACTGGGAAGGTCCCTACATTGTCGAATCAGTGGGAGGCAAAGGCTCTTATCGACTGATCTCGCCAGAAGGAGATAGACTGCCACGAGCTTGGAATGCCAGACATCTCAAATTGTTCTATCCATGATGTAAATTCAGTAATAAATAAAGTTTCCTTTCAAATGTTCGAATGCTCAGTCTTTTCCAATTCAAGTTATGGAGCAGTTTCAAATTATCTACGTTCAATCCACATTCAAGTTACAAAGGTTGTTTAACAAGTTTGAGAGTTTGTGTTGCGACACTGCCCCTTACTTACAAACGTTAAATGATATTCAATTTCAATCAGTTTCGATATCATTTTAACAGGTTTGAGTGTTTGAGTTGCGACTCGACCCCTCACATACAAGTGTTAAACGAATTCAAATTCAATTTTCAAGTACACGTTTGGGTGATCAAGTTGCGACTTGACCCCTTACATTCGAAGTGTGTATATATTCAAACATTCCAGAACAACATTCAAAGACATTCGATGTAAGGAACATTCAATTTCTAAGTAACCAAAAAGATATCTTCTATTATCAAAATTTGCCAAGTACAATGTTGAGCTGCTACATATCAAAAGTTTACAAGTGTAAACAACAAAGAAAAAGGTAGAAATACATCAGGGCTTGGCTACGCTTGGAGCGTGTGACCTCTTTCCTTCAGATCCGCCACGAGCCTTGCTCGCAGCCGAAGCTTTCGAAGATCGGACACTGCTGACATGTACCCTGAGTGCCTCTGCCGCTTTCTCGGCCGTTTCCCTGTAGCTCTTGCATTCAGACAGCGCATGCTCTAGTTCCTTCTTGGAGGTCTCTTCTCTGGTAGTAAAGGCAGCATGCTGGGCAGCAAGTCGTTCTTTCAACTCCTTGATCTCGGTTGCGCGATCACAGGACACGTTCTCAACCTTGATGAGCTGATTCTTCAAGGATTCAAGTTCGTGACTCTGCGCCTCGCAACGATTCTGCAACCCCTTGCTCTCCAGTTTCTCTTTGCGAAGCTCTTTGATTTTGGCCTTGAGAAACTCCTTCTTTGAGGACAGCACCTCCCTCAGCTTGTCCTTCTCCTCACGGGCAGCCTTTAGTTCAGCCGTCAAGCAGGATACTTCAGCTGAAGCTTCTTTTGCTCCCGCCTTCTTGGAGAGCTTGGTTGCGACATTCAAAACTGCTGAGTTCTGCAAAAGAACAAAAGAGTTAGAATTATTTTGAAAATGCAACTCAAATGATCGATCAAGCAGATGCACCTACCACCAGTTCAAGCCTATCGAAGGCTTCATCCAGAGTAGCCCCTGGTAGGTTGCAGAGTTTCCGGATTACAGCCGTGGGGTGGTTGATATCAACATCACCCAAACTCCTTATCTTCTGAGCCGTGCCAGCAGGTGCACCTGCAATCCATGAAGAAGTTCAAAGTGTTAGAATATTTTCAAGCTTCAAAAACAAGACAATCAAGGCAAGTTAGTACAATTACCTGAGGCATCAACTTGAGGGGCCTTTCCTTTCCCACGGTCGGAGCTCTTACCCCGAGGGGTCGACTTCTCCTTGGTAGGAATCGATTCTGACTGGGGTTGGGGAGCCCCATCACCCACACGGCTCTCCCTCTCCATGTGAATAGGAGAAGGAGCACCCTGGGGAGGTGAGACTCTCCCTTCATCCTAGTGCTCACCTGGCTGATCAAGTCCCGCCATGAGGGCAGCCACTTCCTCAGCCAGAGAGTGCGATGGGGGTTGAGGTTGCTCAACCTCCAAACCCCCACTTGTAGTCGCCATTTCAAGACGAGGAACCTCGGGAGGTATCTGATCAAGGGGTGTGGGGTTGCTTCCAACCCCACCACTCCCCGATAGCTTGATCTTGAAGCGCAGTGGGTTCTTATTCAAATCCCCAAAGTGATAAGCAGGAATCACTTTAGGGCCATCGCCCGTTGCATCCATAACCCCCTCTATCTTGCGAGCCCTAGCCTCGTCTATGAGGATCGGCTGTGAGTCCTCATCAGCACCACCAGTGGGGGTGGGAGGAATTTCTTCCTCGCCACCCCCATGTCCTTGGCCACCATGAGTGGGGGTGGGAGGAGTATTCCTACCACCCCCATCTTCATCATCTTCATCATCCTCATCGTCTCCATTCTCTCCCCTGTCACTGCCAGTGCTATCATCAGCATCGTCATCATCATCATCGCCACCCTCCTCTTCTTCTCCTCCACCTTCCTCCTCTCTCTCTTTTTCCTCTTCTCCATCTTCCTCTTTCTTTTTCTCCTCATCCTCCACCTGCTTGATGGGAATTTTTCTCTTCTTCTTCGTCGGGCCCCTCTGTATCACCAATTTCTCCTCCGTGGGCAAGCTACGCCTAGCTCCGTAAGCCTTCTTCTCAAATCGAAGTTTTCTAACAATTTTGCCTGACTGAGGGTCCTCCTCATAATCCGAGTAGATGACCTCGTTATCTTCATAGCGAGTCTTCGATCGGTGGAGGAGGTTGGCGTTGCCATGTCGAACTGGGCAATTCAAGAATTGCTTCCATGATCGAGTCCCGCATGTCAACTCCAAGAAGAGATTGTCGACAGCTCCCACTCGCTCCGAAGACCACGAAAGGGCTCCTCCTGCAGAGTACATGTCGATCTCTTTGTGCACCTTGTATCGGGGAACCTCAGGTACTGACAGAGGAGTCCATGCACCAGACACCGACAGCGGCCAGTCAGTGTAGAGCTTGTCGGAGCCGATGGTGTCAATGATCGGCTGAAGAGCGGAGACACCCGTCAGATTGAAGAATGGGCTATCTTTCCTCCAGGCCCATCGATAGTGATAGAAGAAATACCCTAGCTCTATCCGGGCTTCTTCACCTTCAGGGAGGCTGGAATAACATTCTCTGAGCTCCTTCTGGATGTCGGACTCTACGCGACAGAAAGCGTAGATGATCCTCCAGGCATTCCCAGTAACCTGCCCGGGACAAAGACCGGAGGTGTTCAGCAACCTCGCGGCAAAAGGCGGCAATGGAAGGCGCAGTCCACAGTTGAGCTGGCCAATCGTGACGATGGTTCCCATCACTTGCTCCTTGCTCGTGTACGAGACGAAGATTGTCCGCCTGTCGACGCCAAAAGCGGATAGAACCCCGGAAGCGCTGGGCGAGCCTTTCCCTCTGTGAAACTTGCCAGCAACTCCTGCAGCTTCTCCCTCTTCACGTCTGTAAGTTTACTGCCAATATTATATCCAAACTCAGGTTCCGCCTCCAAAGGTAGCTGCGGGCAGAGGACAAATCTCGCTTTGGGGATGTGCTCTGGCCTTGACGGTGCTGAAGCAAATCCCACTCCCTGGTGTCTTTTTCCCAACTGGCCAAGCTCGATAAGCTCCGCCCTACCCTTACCACGGCCCTCAGGAGCAGAAGAAACTTCGATAACTTCCTTGCCCTTCCTCTTGGAAGGAACTGCACTCTTCTTCGAACTACCAGAAGAAGCCATTTGACCAATCAAGAGGAAACGAAGAACGAGAGATTGGAAGCAAAGAGTCTGAACTTCGAAAAATTTTGAAAGCGTGAGGCGAAAATGACAGCGAGAAAAACTTATATACCCAGGGTAAACCGGCGCACAGATCGAAAAGACACGTGTCTTCACCATATCAAATCGTGTGTTTTTTTTGCAGATACACGTGGCATCCATCCGTAGCAAGCGCAAAACCAGGCGAACAGTCGGGACCAGACGAAGCGTCAGACCACCGGTCCAGACAAGCCACCAGTCCAAGCAAACCATCGGTCCGAGTGAACCGGACCGCCGGTTCAAAACCGCATTCAGGCAGAAAAAAGCGAACTCCATCAATGTTCAAGACTCTGCCGAAGATCAAAAGAGGAGAACAAGCTATACCCATTCCTCAAAAGTACAGGTTAGAAACTTAGACCTGATCGGTTGGATTTAACCGATCTGTCAAAATCGACCGATCGGTCAAAATCAACCGATCGGTCGATTTTCTACTGGATCAGGCAAAAAACTTGTGTTTTTTGCTGATCACCAAAACCTTGACCGGCTGATTTTAGCCGATCGGTCAAACTTGACCGATCGGTCAAAATCAACCGATCGATAGATTTTCTACTGGATCAGCCAAAAAACTTGTGTTTTTTGCCGATCACCAAAACCTTGACCGGTTGATTTTAGCCAATCGGTCAAACTTGACCGATCGGTCAAAATCAACCGATCGGTCGATTTTCTACTGGATCAGGCAAAAAACTTGTGTTTTTTGCCGATCACCAAAACCTTGACCGACTGATTTTAGCCGATCGGTCAAACTTGACCGATCGGTCAAAATCAACCGATCGGTCGATTTTCTACTGGATCAGGCAAAAAACTTATGTTTTTTACCGATCACCAAAACCATGACCGGTTGATTTTAGCCGATCGGTCAAACTTGACCGATCGGTCGATTTTCTACTGGATCAGGCAAAAAACTTGTGTTTTTTGCCGATCACCAAAACCTTGACCGGCTGATTTTAGCCGATCGGTCAAACTTGACCGATCGGTCAAAATCAACCGATCGATCAATTTTCTACTGGATCAGGCAAAAAACTTGTGTTTTTTGCCGATCACCAAAAGCTTGACCGGCTGATTTTAGCCGATCGGTCAAACTTGACCGATCGGTCAAAATCAACCGATCGGTCGATTTTCTACTGGATCAGGCAAAAAACTTGTGTTGTTTGCCGATCACCAAAACCTTGACCGGCTAATTTTAGCCGATCGGTCAAACTTGACCGATCGGTCAAAATCAACCGATCGGTCGATTTTCTACTGGATCAGGCAAAAAACTTGTGTTTTTTGCCGATCACCAAAACCTTGACCGGCTGATTTTAGCCGATCGGTCAAACTTGACCGATCGGTCAAAATCAACCGATCGGTCGATTTTCTACTGGATCAGGCAAAAAATTTGTGTTTTTTGCCAATCACCTAAACCTTGACCGGCTGATTTTAGCCGATCGGTCAAAACTTGACCGATCGGTCAAAATCAACCGATCGGTCGATTTTTTACTAGATCGGTCAAAAAACTCTGTTTTTTGACCGATCACTCCAACCTTGACCGGTTGAAATCGACCGATCGGTCAAATTTGACCGATCAGTCAAATTTGACCGATCAGTCAAAATCAACCGATCGGTCAATTTTCTACTAGATCGGTCAAAAAACTCTATTTTTTGACTGATCACTCCAACCTTGACCGGTTGAATTCGACCGATCGGTCAAAATTGACCGATCAGTCAATTTTAACCGATCAGTAAATTTTAACCGATCGGTCAAATTTGACCGATCAGTCAAAATTGACCGATCAGTCTATTTTCAAACGCTAACACTCGACAAAGCTCCTCTACGTGTGTGACAGAGGGTCGTTAGCTTTGCACCATGAATCCAAGCCAGCCAAGGTGGCCTCTTAGCTAACTTGGAGGGGGTAACTGTGGGTGCAAATTTTGGCAAGAAGTCTGCAAACAGTGGGACCCACCGACCCTGCCTGGTGGGCCCCCGAAGACAACAGCGGGACCCACCGGCCCTGCCTGGTGGGCCCCCAAGTACCACAGCGGGACCCACCGGCCCTGCCTGGTGGGCCCCCGAAGGCAACAGCGGGACCCACCGGCCCTGCCTGGTGGGCCCCCGAAGACAACAGCGGGACCCACCGGCCCTGCCTGGTGGGCCCCCGAGTACCACAACGGGACCCACCGGCCCTGCCTGGTGGGCCCCCGAAGACAACGGCGGGACCCACCGGCCCTGCCTGGTGGGCCCCCTAAAACGGCAGCAAAGCCCACCAGCCTTACCTGGAGGATCCCCAGATACGACAGCAGAAAACAGCCATTTACCACCAGAGAATCCTATAAATAGCAGAGCCTTCGAATGTAAAAGGATCCGTAATTTCTGATTTCTATTCTGAGATCTGATTTTCAGAACCCAGAGCTCTGGAATCTCTCAGCTTTCCATCTTCCACCTCTTTGATCTTCTTCCCTCCTCTGAAGAGATCAGAGTGTTTACAGTGATACTCGGCCTGTCGAGATCACTTCGATATAAGTGTTAGTGAATTCGGGTTGCTCCCTATAGCACGGAGACGTAGGCTTCGGCTGAACTCCGAGATCACATATCTCGTGTCAAATCTCTGATTGCATCTCCCTCTCTGTTTACATATCAAAAGCAGTTATTTCAATTAACAGATCGAACAACGATCTCTTCAACTCGAAACCTCAATTGACTGGTGAGGCGAGGTCTTCGGGTCGGCACGAAGATTTTCCCCCACAGATCGTACGAATGAATTAGAATGGATACATTCGTGCGAATGAATTAGAATGGATACATTCGTGCGAAAGAATTAGAATAGATCGTATGAATGAATTAGAATGGATCCTATGAATGAATTAGAATGGATCGGATGAATGAATTAGAATGGATCGTACGAATGAATTAGAATGGATACATTCGTGCGAAAGAATTAGAATAGATCGTATGAATGAATTAGAATGGATCCTATGATTGAATTAGAATGGATCGTGCGAATGAATTAGAATGGATCGTGCTAATGAATTAGATTTGATCGAACGAATGAATTAGCATGGATCGTGCTAATGAATTAGAATGGAACGTACGAATGAATTATAATGGATCGTGTGAAAGAATTAGAATGGATTGTATGAATGAATTAGAATGGATCGTACGAAGGAATTTGAATGGATCGTATGAATGAATTAGAATGGATCGTACGAATGAATTAGAATAGAAGGATTGTACGAATGAATTAGAATGGATATATTCGTGCTAATGAATTAGAATGGATCGTACGAATGAATTAGAATAGATTCGTACGAATGAATTAGAATGGATACATTCGTGCGAATGAATTAGAATGGATCATACGAATGAGTAAGAATGGATCGTACGAATGAAATAGAATAGATTGTACGAATGAATTAGAATGGATCCTACGAATGAATTAGAATGGATCGTGTGAAAGAATTAGAATGGATTGTATGAATGAATTAGAATGGATCGTACGAATGAATTAGAATGGATCGTACGAATGAATTAGAATGGATCGTACGAATGAATTAGAATGGATCGTACGAATGAACTAGACTGGATACATTCGTGCGAATGAATTAGAATGGATCGTACGAATGAATTAGAATGGATCGTACGAATGAATTAGAATGGATCTTACGAATGAATTAGAATGGATCGTACGAATGAATTAGAATGGATCGTACGAATGAATTAGAATGGATACATTCGTGCGAATGAATTAGAATTGATCGGACGAATGAATTAGAATGGATCGTACGAATGAATTAGAATGGATCGTACGAATGAATTAGAATGGATCGTACAAATAAATTAGAATGGATACATTCGTGCGAATGAATTAGAATGGATCGTACGAATGAATTAGAATGGATCGTACGAATGAATTAGAATGGATCTTACGAATGAATTAGAATGGATCGTACGAATGAATTAGAATGGATCGTACGAATGAATTAGAATTGATACATTCGTGCGAATGAATTAGAATGGATCGGACGAATGAATTAGAATGGATCGTACGAATGAATTAGAATGGATCGTACGAATAAATTAGAATGGATACATTCGTCCGAATGAATTAGAATGGATCATACGAATAAGTAAGAATGGATCGTACGAATGAAATATAATGGATCGTACGAATAAACTAGAATGGATACATTCGTGCGAATGAATTAGAATGGATCGGACGAATGAATTAGAATGGATCGTACGAATGAATTAGAATGGATCGTACGAATGAATTAGAATGGATCGTACGAATAAATTAGAATGGATATATTCGTGCGAATGAATTAGAATTGATCGTACGAATGAATTAGAATGGATCATGCGAATGAATTAGAATGGATCGTACGAATGAATTAGAATGGTTCGTACGAATGAACTAGAATGGATACATTCATGCGAATGAATTAGAATGGATCGTACGAATGAATTAGAATGGATCGTACGAATGAATTAGAATGGATCTTACGAATGAATTAGAATGGATCGTACGAATGAATTAGAATGGATCGTACGAATGAATTAGAATGGATACATTCGTGCGAATGAATTAGAATGGATCGGACGAATGACTTAGAATGGATCGTACGAATGAATTAGAATGGATCAAATGAATGAATTAGAATGGTTACATTCATGCGAATGAATTAGAATGGATCGTACGAATGGATTAGAATGGATCGTACGAATGGATTAGAATGGATACATTCGAGCGAATGAATTAGAATGGATCGTACGAATAAATTAGAATGGATCGTACGAATCGATTAGAATGGATCCTACGAATGGATTAGAATGGATACCTTTGTGCATATGAATTAGAATGAATCGTACGAATGAATTAGAATAGATCATATTAATGAATTAGAATGGATCGTACGAATGAATTAGAATGGATACATTCGTGCATGATCCATTCTAATTCATTCGCACGAATGTATCCATTCTAATTCATTCGTACGATCCATTCTAATTCATTTATATGATCCATTCTAATTCATTCGTACGATCCATTCTAATTCATTCGCATAATCCATTCTAATTCATTCGCACGAATATATCCATTCTAATTCATTCGTATGATCCATTCTAATTCATTCGTACGATCCATTCTAATTAATTCGTATGATCCATTCTAATTCATTCGTACGATCCATTCTAATTCATTCATACAATCTATTCTAATTCATTCGTGCGATCCATTCTAATTCATTCGTACGCACGAATGTATCCATTCTAATTCATTCGTACTAATCCATTCTAATTCATTCGTACGATCCATTCTAATATTTTCGCTCGATCCATTCTAATTCATTCGTACGATCCATTCTAATTCCTTCGCACGAATGTATCCATTCTAATTCATTCGTACGATCCATTCTAATTCATTCGTACGATCCATTCTAATTCATTCGCACGAATGTATCCATTCTAGTTCATTCGTATGATCCATTCTAATTCATTCGTACGATCCATTCTAATTCATTCGCACGATCCATTCTAATTCATTAGCACGATCCATGCTAATTCATTCGTTCGATCAATTCTAATTCATTAGCACGATCCATTCTAATTCATTCGTACGATCCATTCTAATTCATTCGCACGATCCATTCTAATTCATTCATAGGATCCATTCTAATACATTCGTACGATCCATTCTAATTCCTTCGTACGATCCATTCTAATTCATTCGTACGATCCATTCTAATTCATTCATACAATCCATTCTAATTCTTTCACACGATCCATTCTAATTCGTTCGTACGATCCATTCTAAATCATTCGTGCAATCCATTCTATTTCATTCGTACGATCAATTCTAATTCATTCATAGGATCCATTCTAATTCATTCATACGATCTATTCTAATTCTTTTGCACGAATGTATCCATTCTAATTCATTCGCACGAATGTATCCATTCTAATTCATTCGTACGATCCA
Source organism: Chamaelirium japonicum (assembly GCA_947650365.1). Taxonomy (NCBI): domain Eukaryota; kingdom Viridiplantae; phylum Streptophyta; class Magnoliopsida; order Liliales; family Melanthiaceae; genus Chamaelirium; species Chamaelirium japonicum. Next base: position 262,620 of record CANTAL010000126.1, on the reverse strand, counting down.
TTCTAATTCTTTCACACGATCCATTCTAATTCATTCGTAGGATCCATTCTAATTCATTCGTACAATGAGTAAGAATGGATCGTACAAATGAAATAGAATGGATTGTATGAATGATTTAGAATGGATACATTCGTGCGAATGATTTAGAATGGATTGTGCGAATGAATTAGAATGGATCGTACGAATGAATTAGAATGGATCGTGTGAAAGAATTAGAATGGATTGTATGAATGAATTAGAATAGATCGTATGAATGAATTAGAATGGATCATATGAGTGAATTAGAATGGATACGAAGGAATTAGAATGGATCGTACGAAGGAATTAGAATGGATCATACGAATGAATTAGAATGGATCGTGCTAATGAATTAGACTGGATACATTCGTGCGAATGAATTAGAATGGATCGTATGAATGAATTAGAATGGATCGTACGAATGAATTAGAATGGATCGTGCGAATGAATTAGAATGGATATATTCGTGCTAATGAATTAGAATGGATCGTGCGAATGAATTAGAATGGATCGTATGAATGAATTAGAATGGATACATTCGTGCGAATGAATTAGAATGGATCGTATGAATGAATTAGAATAGATCGTGCTAATGAATTAGAATTAGAATGAATATATTCGTGCAAATGAATTAGAATGGATCGTACGAATGAATTAGAATGGATCATACGAATTAATTAGAATGGATCATACGAATGCATTAGAATGGATCGTACGAATGAATTAGAATGGATCGTACAAATGAATTAGAATGGATCGTGCGAATGAATTAGAATGGATTATACAAATGAATTAGAATGGATACATTCGTGCGAATGAATTAGAATGGATCGTATGTACGAATGAATTAGAATGGATACATTCGTGCGAATGAATTAGAATGGATCGTACGAATGAATTAGAATTGATCGTGCGAATGAATTAGAATGGATCATACGAATGAATTAGAATGGATCGTACGAAAGAACTAGAATGGATATATTCGTGCGAATGAATTAGAATGGATCGTACGAATGAATTAGAATGAATCGTACGAATGAATTAGAATGGATCTTACGAATGAATTAGAATGGATCATACAAATGAATTAGAATGGATCGTGTGAAAGAATTAGAATGGATCGTACGAATGAATTAGAATGGATCGTACGAATGAATTATAAGGGATCGTACGAATATATTAGAATGGATAAATTCGTGCGAATGAATTAGAATGGATCATACGAATGAGTAAGAATGGATCGTACGAATGAAATAGAATAGATTGTACGAATGAATTAGAATGGATCCGACGAATGAATTAGAATGGATCGTGTGAAAGAATAAGAATGGATTGTATGAATAAATTAGAATGGATCGTATGAATGAATTAGAATGGATCGTGCGAATGAATTCGAATGGATCGTACGAATTCATTCTAATTCATTCATACAATCCATTCTAATTCTTTCACACGATCCATTCTAATTCATTCGTACGTTCCATTCTAATTCATTAGCACGATCCATGATAATTCATTCGTTCGATCAATTCTAATTCATTAGCACGATCCATTCTAATTTATTCGTACGATCCATTCTAATTCATTCGCACGATCCATTCTAATTCATTCATAGGATCCATTCTAATTCATTCATACGATCGATTCTAATTCTTTCGCACGAATGTATCCCGAATGAATTAGAATGAATCGTATGAATGAATTAGAATGGTTACATTCGTGCGAATGAATTAGAATAGATCGTAAGAATGAATTAGAATGGATCGTACGAATAAATTAGAATGGATCGTGGGAATGAATTAGAATGGATCGTACGAATGAATTAGAATGGATCTACCGAATGAGTTAGAATGGATCATATGAATGAATTAGAATGGATTGTACGAATGAATTAGAATGGATTGAGCGAATGAATTAGAATGGATCCATTCTAATTCATTCATACAATCCATTCTAATTCATTCGCACGAATGTATCCATTCTAATTCATTTGTACGATCAGTTCTAATTCATTCACAAAATCTATTCTAATTCATTCATACGATCCATTCTAATTCATTCACACGAATGTATCCATTCTAATTCATTCATATGATCCATTCTAATTCATTCGTACGATCCATTCTAATTCACTCATACGATCCATTCTAATACATTCATACGATCCATTCTAATTCATTTGCACGAATATATCCATTCTAATTCATTCGTACGATCCATTCTAATTCCTTCGTACGATCCATTCTAATTCATTTGTACGATCTATTCTAATTCATTCGTACGATCCATTCTAATTCATTCGTACGATCCATTCTAATTCCTTCGTACGAGCCATTCTAATTAATTCGTACGATCCATTCTAATTCATTCGTACAATCTATTCTAATTCATTCATACGAATGGATACATTCGTGTGAATGAATTAGAATGGATCGTACGAATGAGTAAGAATGGATCGTACGAATAAAATAGAATGGATTACACGAATGAATTAGAAAGGATCGTACGAATGAATTAGAATGGCTCGTGTGAAAGAATTAGAATGGATTGTATGAATGAATTAGAATGGATCGTACGAATGAATTAGAATGGATCGTACGAAGGAATTAGAATGGATCGTACGAATGAATTAGAATGGATCGTACGAATGAATTAGAATGGATCGCACGAATGAATTAGAATGGATCGTACGAAGGAATTAGAATGGATCGTACGAATGAATTAGAATGGATCGTATGAATGAATCGTGTGAATGAAATAGAATGGATCGTATGAATGAATTAGAATAGATTTTGTGAATGAATTAGAACTGATCGTACGAATAAATTAGAATGGATACACTCGTGCGAATGAATTAGAATGGATTGTATGAATGAATTAGAATGGATCCTATGAATGAATTAGAATGGATCGTACGAATGAATTAGAATGGATCGTACGAATGAATTAGAATGGATATATTCGTGCAAATGAATTAGAATGGATCGTATGAATGTATTAGAATGGATCGTATGAGTGAATAAGAATGGATCGTGCGAATGAATTAGAATGGATTGTATGAATAAATTAGAATGGATCGTACGAATGAATTAGAATGGATCATACGAATTAATTAGAATGGATCATACGAATTAATTAGAATGGATCGTACGAATGAATTAGAATTAGAATGGATATATTCGTGCGAATGAATTAGAATGGATACATTCGTGCGAAAGAATTAGAATAGATCGTATGAATGAATTAGAATGGATCCTATGAATGAATTAGAATGGATCGTGCGAATGAATTAGAATGGATCGTACGAATGAATTAGAATGGATACATTCGTGCGAATGAATTAGAATGGATACATTCGTGCGAATGAATTAGAATGGATCGGACGAATGAATTTGAATGGATCGTACGAGTGAATTAGAAAGGATCAAATGAATGAATTAGAATGGTTACATTCATGCGAATGAATTAGAATGGATCGTATGAATGAATTAGAATGGATCGTACGAATGAATTAGAATGGATCGTATGAATGAACTAGAATGGATACATTCGTGCGAATGAATTAGAATGGATCGGACGAATGAATTAGAATGGATCGTACGAATGAATTAGAATGGATCGTACGAATGAATTAGAAAAGCTCATTCGAATGAATTAGAATGAATCGTATGAATGAATTAGAATGGTTACATTCGTGCGAATGAATTAGAATAGATCGTACGAATGAATTAGAATGGATCGTACGAATAAATTAGAATGGATCGTAGGAATGAATTAGAATGGATCGTACGAATGAATTAGAATAGATCCACCGAATGAGTTAGAATGGATCATACGAATGAATTAGAATGGATTGTACGAATGAATTAGAATGGATTGTGCGAATGAATTAGAATGGATCCTACGAATGAATTAGAATGGATCGTGTGAAAGAATTAGAATGGATTGTATGAATGAATTAGAATGGATATATTCGTGCAAATGAATTAGAATGGATCGTATGAATGTATTAGAATGGATCGTATGAGTGAATTAGAATGGATCGTACGAATGAATTAGAATGGATTGTATGAATGAATTAGAATGGATCGTATGAATGAATTAGAATGGATCGTACGAATAAATTAGAATGGATCAAATGAATGAATTAGAATGGTTACATTCATGCGAATGAATTAGAATGGATCGTACGAATGGATTAGAATGGATCGTACGAATGGATTAGAATGGATACATTCGAGCGTACGATCCATTCTAATTCATTCGTTCGATCCATTCTAATTCATTCGCACGAATGTATCCATTCTAATTCATTCGTACGTACGATCCATTCTAATTCATTCATTTGATCCATTCTAATTCATTCGTACGACCCATTCTAATTCATTCGTACGATCCATTCTAATTCATTCGCACGAATGTATCCATTCTAATACATTCGTACGATCCATTCTAATTCATTCGCACGATCCATTCTAATTCATTCGTACGATCCATTCTAATTCATTCATACGATCTATTCTAATTCATTCATACAATCCATTCTAATTCTTTCACACGATCCATTCTAATTCATTCGTACGATCCATTCTAATTCATTCGCACAATCCATTCTATTTCATTCGTACGATCCATTCTTACTCATTGGAATGATCCATTCTAATTCATTAGCACGATCCATTCTAATTCATTCGTACGATCCATTCTAATTCATTCGCACGATCCATTTTAATTCATTCGTACGATCCATTCTAATTTATTCGCACGATCTATTTTAATTCATTCGTACGATCAATTCTAATTCATTCGCACGAATGTATCCATTCTAATTCATTCGTACGATCCTGAATTAGAATGGATCGTACGAATGAATTAGAATGGATACCTTTGTGCATATGAATTAGAATGGATCGTACGAATGAATTAGAATGGATACATTCGTGCGAATGAATTAGAATGGATCGTGCACGAATGTATCCATTCTAATTCATTCGTACGATCCTTTCTAATGCATTAATATGATCCATTCTAATTCATTCGTACGATCCATTCTAATTCATATGCACAAAGGTATCCATTCTAATCCATTCGTAGGATCCATTCTAATCCATTCGTACGATCCATTCTAATTCATTCGTACGATCCATTCTAATTCATTCGCTCGAATGTATCCATTCTAATCCATTCGTACGATCCATTCTAATCCATTCTTACGATCCATTCAAATTAATTCGCATGAATGTAACCATTCTAATTCATTCATTTGATCCATTCTAATTCATTCGTACGATCCATTCTAATTCATTCGTCCTATCCATTCTAATTCATTCGCACGAATGTATCCATTCTAATTCATTCGTACGATCCATTCGACTTCATTCGTACGATCCATTCTAATTCATTCATAAGATCCATTCTAATTCATTTGTACGATCCATTCTAATTCATTCGTACGATCCATTCTAATTCATTCGTACGAATGTATCCATTCTAGTTCATTCGTACGATCCATTCTAATTCATTCGTACGATCCATTCTAATTCATTCGCACGATCAATTCTAATTCATTCGTACGATCAATTCTAATACATTCGCACGAATGCATCCATTCTAATTCATTCGTACGATCCATTCTAATTCATTCGTACGATCCATTCTAATTCATTCGTCCGATCCATTCTAATTCATTCGCACAAATGTATCCATTCTAATTCATTCGCACGATCCATTCTAATTCATTCGTACGATCAATTCTAATTCATTCGCACGAATGTATCCATTCTAATTCATTCATACAATCCATTCTAATTCATTCGTACAATCCATTCTAATTTATTCGTACGATCCATTCTAATTCATTCGTCCGATCCATTGTAATTCATTCGCACGAATGTATCCATTCTAATTCATTCGTACGATCCATTCTAATGCATTCGTACGATCTATTCTAATTCATTCGCACGAATGTATCCATTCTAGTTCATTCGTACGATCCATTCTAATTCATTCGTATGATCCATTCTAATTCATTCGCACGATCCATTCTAATTCATTCGTACGATCAATTCTAATTCATTCGTACGATCCATTCTAATTCACTCATACGATCCATTCTAATAGATTCATACGATCCATTCTAATTCATTTGCACGAATATATCCATTCTAATTCATTCGTATGATCCATTCTAATTCCTTCGTACGATTCATTCTAATTCATTCGTACGATCTATTCTAATTCATTCGTACGATCCATTCTAATTCATTCGTACGATCCATTCTAATTCCTTCGTACGATCCATTCTAATACATTCGTACGATCCATTCTAATTCATTCATACAATCCATTCTAATTCTTTCACACGATCCATTCTAATTCATTCGTACAATCCATTCTAATTCATTCGTGCAATCTATTCTATTTCATTCGTACGATCCATTCTTACTCATTCGTATGATCCATTCTAATTCATTCGGACGAATGTATCCATTCTAATTTATTCGTACGATCCATTCTAATTCATTCGTACGATCCATTCTTAATCATTCGTACGATCCATTCTAATTCCTTCGTACGATCCATTCTAATTCCTTCGTACGATCCATTCTAATTCATTCGCACGATCCATTCTAATTCTTTCATACAATCCATTCTAATTCTTTCGTGAGAATGAATTAGAATGGATACCTTTGTGCATATGAATTAGAATGGATCGTACGAATGAATTAGAATGGATCATATTAATGAATTAGAATGGATCGTACGAATGAATTAGAATAGATACATTCGTGCGAATGAATTAGAATAGATCGTGCGAATCAATTAGACTGGATCTTGCGAATGAATAAGAATAGATCATACGAATGAATTAGAATGGATGGTACGAATTAATTAGAATGGATACATTCGTGCGAATGAATTAGAATGGATTCTATGAATGAATTAGAATGGATCGTACGAATGAATTAGAATGGATCATACGAATTAATTAGAGTGGATCATACGAATGAATTAGAATGGATCGTACGAATGAATTAGAATGGATCGTACGAATGAATTAGAATGGATCGTGCAAATGAATTAGAATGGATCGTATGAATGAATTAGAATGGATACATTTGTGCGAATGAATTAGAATGGATCGTACGAATGAATTAGAATGGATCGTATGAATGAATTAGAATGGATCGTACAAATGAATTAGAATGGATCGTGCAAATGAATTAGACTGGATCGTACGAATGAATTAGAATGGATCGTGTGAAAGAATTAGAATGGATCGTGTGAAAGAATTAGAATGGATCGTACAAATGAATTAGAATGGATCGTGCGAATGAATTAGAATAGATCGTATGAATGAATTAGAATGGATACATTTGTGCGAATGAATTAGAATGGATCGTACGAATGAATTAGAATGGATCGTACGAATGAATTATCATAGATCGTGCGAATGAATTAGAATGGATCGTACGAATGAATTAGAATGGATCGTACGAATGAACTAGACTGGATACATTCGTGCGAATGAATTAGAATGGTTCGTACGAATGAATTAGAATGGATCGTACGAATGAATTAGAATGGATCTTACGAATGAATTAGAATGGATCGTGCGAATGAATTAGAATGGATCGTACGAATGAATTAGAATGGATACATTCGTGCGAATGAATTAGAATGGATCGAACGAATGAATTAGAATGGATCGTACGCTCGAATGTATCCATTCTAATCCATTCGTACGATCCATTCTAATCCATTCATACGATCCATTCTAATTCATTCGCATGAATGTAACCATTCTAATTCATTCATTTGATCCATTCTAATTCATTCGTACGTACGATCCATTCTAATTCATTCCTACGATCAATTCTAATTCATTTGCACGAATGTATCCATTCTAATTTATTCGTACGATCCATTCTAATTCACTCATAGGATCCATTCTAATTCATTCATACAATCCATTCTAATTCATTCGCACAATTGTATCCATTCTAATTCATTCGTACGATCAGTTCTAATTCATTCACAAAATCTGTTCTAATTCATTCATACGATCCATTCTAATTCATTCGCACGAATGTATCCATTCTAATTCATTCGTACAATCCATTCTTACTCATTCGTACGATCCATTCTTACTCATTCGTATGATCCATTCTAATTCATTCGTATGATCCATTCTAATTCATTCGTATGATCCATTCTAATTCATTCGTACGATCCATTCTAATTCATTCTCACGATCCATACTAATTCATTCATATGATCCATTCTAATTCATTCGTGCAATCCATTCTAATTCTTTCACACGATCTATTCTAATTCATTCGTACGATCCATTCTAATTCATTCGTACAATCCATTCTATTTCATTCGTACGATCCATTCTTACTCATTCATATGATCCATTCTAATTCATTCGTATGATCCATTCAAGTTCATTCGTACGATCCATTCTAATTCATTCGTACGATCCATTCTAATTCATTCGTACGATCCATTCTAATTCATTCGCACGATCCATTCTAATTCATTCATAGGATCCATTCTAATTCATTCATACGATCTATTCTAATTCTTTCGCACGAATGTATCTATTCTAATTCATTCGCACGAATGTATCCATTCTAATTCATTCGTACGATCCATTCAAATTCATTCGTACGATCCATTCAAATTCATTCGCACGATCCATTCTAATTCATTCGTACAATCCATTCTATTTCATTCGTACGATCCATTCTTACTCATTCGTATGATCCATTCTAATTCATTCGCACGAATGTATCCATTCTAATCCATTCGTACGATCCATTCTAATCCAATCGTACGATCCATTCTAATTCATTCGCATGAATGTAACCATTCTAATTCATTCACTTGATCCATTCTAATTCATTCGTACGATCCATTCTAATTCATTCGTCCGATCCATTCTAATTCATTCGCACGAATGTATCCATTCTAAACCATTCATACGATCCATTCTAATTTATTCGTACGATCCATTCTAATTCATTCGTAAGATCCATTCTAATTTATTTGTACGATCCATTCTAATTCATTCATACGATTCATTCCAATTCATTCGTAAGATCCATTCGAATTCATTCGCACGATCCATTCTTACTCATTCGTATGATCCATCCTAATTCATTCGGACGAATGTATCCATTCTAATTTATTCGTACGATCCATTCTAATTCATTCGTACGATCCATTCTAATTCATTCGTAAGATCCATTCTAATTCATTCGTACGATCCATTCTAATTCATTCGTACGATCCATTCTAATTCATTCATACGATCTATTCTAATTCATTAATTCGTACGATCCATTCTAATACATTCGTACGATTCATGCTAATTCATTCGCACGATCCATTCTAATTCATTTGTAAGATCCATTCTAATTCATTCATACAATCCATTCTAATTTATTCGTACGATCCATTCTAATTTATTCGCACGATCTATTCTAATACATTCATACGATCCATTCTAATTCATTTGCACGTGTGAATGAATTAGAATGGATCGTACGAATGAATTAGAATGGATACATTCGTGCGAATGAATTAGAATGGATCGTATGAATGAATTAGAATGGATCGTACGAATGAAAGAATTAGAATAGATTGTATGAATGAATTAGAATAGATCGTATGAATGAATTAGAATGGATCGTACGAATGAATTAGAATGGATCGTACAAATGAATTAGAATGGATACATTCGTGCGAATGAATTAGAATGGATCGTACGAAGGAATTAGAATGGATCGTACGAATGAATTAGAATGGATCGTACGAATGAATTAGAATAGATCGTACGAATGAATTAGAATAGATCGTACGAAGGAATTAGAATGGATCGTACGAATGAATTAGAATGGATCGTATGAATGTATTAGAATGGATCGTACGAATGAATTAGAATCGATTCGTACGAATGAATTAGAATGGATACATTCGTGCGAATGAATTAGAATGGATCGTACCAATGAGTAAGAATGGATCGTACGAATGAATTAGAATGGATCGTGTGAAAGAATTAGAATGGATTGTATGAATGAATTAGAATGAATTCGTTCGATCAATTCTAATTCATTAGCACGATCCATTCTAATTCATTCGTATGATCCATTCTAATTCCAACGTACGATCCATTCTAATTCCTTCGTATCCATTCTAATTCACTGATACGATCCATTTTAATTCATTCATACGATCTACTCTAATTCATTCATACAATCCATTCTAATTCTTTCACACGATCCATTCTAATTCATTCGTACGATCCATTCTAATTCATCCGTACAATCCATTCTAATTCATTCGCACGAATGTATCCATTTTAAATCATTCGTACAATCCATTCTATTTCATTCGTACGATCCATTCTTACTCATTGTACGAATGAATTAGAATGGATCCTACGATTGAATTACAATGGATCGTGTGAAAGAATTAGAATGGATCGTACGAATGAATTAGAATGCATACATTCGTGCGAATGAATTAGAATGGATACATTCGTGCGAAAGAATTAGAATAGATCGTATGAATGAATTAGAATGGATCCTATGAATGAATTAGAATGGATCGTGCGAATGAATTAGAATGGAACGTACGAATGAATTAGAATGGATCGTGCTAATGATTTAGAATGGATTGTATGAATGGATCGTACGAATGGAATGGATACATTCGTGCGAATGAATTAGAATGGATCGTACGAATGAATTAGAATGGATCATACGAATGAGTAAGAATGGATCGTACGAATGAATTAAAATGGATCGTACGAATGAATTAGAATGGATCGTACGAATAAATTAGAATGGATACATTCGTCCGAATGAATTAGAATGGATCATACGAATGCATTCTAATTCCTTCGTACGATCCATTCTAATTCCTTCGTACGATCCATTCTATTTCATTCGTATGATCCATTCTAATTCCTTCATACGATCCATTCTAATTCCTTCGTATCCATTCTAATTCACTCATTCGATCCATTCTAATCCATTCGTACGATCCATTCTAATTCATTCACATGAATGTAACCATTCTAATTCATTCATTTGATCCATTCTAATTCACTCGTACGATCCATTCTAATTCATTCGTACGATCTATTCTAATTCATTCGTACGATCCATTCTAATTCATTCGCACGATCCATTCTAATTCATTCATAGGATCCATTCTAATTCATTCATACGATCTATTCTAATTCTTTCGCACGAATGTATCCATTCTAATTCATTCACATGAATGTATCCATTCTAATTCATTCGTACGATCCATTCTAATTCATTCGTACGATCCATTCTAATTCATTCGTATGATCCATTCTAATTCATTTATACGATCTATTCTAATTCATTCATACAATCCATTCTAATTCTTTCACACGATCCATTCTAATTCATTCGCACAATCCATTCTATTTCATTCGTACGATCCATTCTTACTCATTGGTACGATCCATTCTAATTCATTCGCACGAATGTATCCATTCTAATTCATTCGTACGAATCCATTCTAATTCATTCGTACAATCTATTCTATTTCATTCGTACGATCCATTCTTACTCATTCGTATGATCCATTCTAATTCATTCGGACGAATGTATCCATTCTAATTTATTCGTACGATCCATTCTAATTCATTCGTATGATCCATTCTAATTCATTCGTCTGATCCATTCTAATTCATTCGCACGAATATATCCATTCTAATTCATTCGTCTGAACCATTCTAATTCATTCGCACGAATATATCCATTCTAATTCATTCATACGATACATTCAAATTTATTCGTACGATCCATTTTAATTCATTCGTAAGATCCATTCTAATTCATTCGTACGATCCATTCTAATTCATTCGTACGATCCATTCTAATTCATTCGCACGAATGTATCCATTCTAGTTCATTCGTACGATCCATTCTAATTCATTCGGACGATCTATTCTAATTCATTCGCACGATCCATTCTAATTCATTCGCACGATCCATTCTAATTCATTCGTACGATCCATTCTAATTCATTCGTACGATCCATTCTCATTCATTCGCACAAATGTATCCATTCTAATTCATTCGTACGATCCATTCTAATTCATTCGCACGATCCATTCTAATTCATTCGTACGATCCATTCTAATTCTTTCACACGATCCATTCTAATTCATTCGTACGATCCATTCTAATTCATTCGCACGATCCATTCTAATTCATTCGTACGATCCATTCTAATTCATTCATACGATCCATTCTAATTCATTCGTACGATCCATTCTAATTCATTCGCACGAATGTATCCATTCTAATTCATTCGTACGATCCATTCTAATTCATTCATACAATCCATTCTAATTCATTCGCACGAATGTATCCATTCTAATTAATTCGTACGATCCATTCTAATTCATTCGTATGATCGATTCTGATTCATTCGCACGATCCAGTCTAATTGATTCGCACGATCCATTCTAATTCATTCGCATGAATGTATCCATTCTAATTCATTCATACGATCCATTCTAATTCATTAATATGATCCATTCTAATTCATTCGTACGATCCAATCTAATTCATATGCACAAAGGTATCCATTCTAATTCATTCGCACGAAAGAATTAGAATGGACTGTATGAAAGAATTAGAATGGATCGTGCGAATGAATTAGAATGGATCGTACGAAGGAATTAGAATGGATCGTACGAAGGAATTAGAATGGATCGTACGAATGAGTAAGAATGGATCGTACGAATGAATTTAAATGGATCGTACGAATAAATTAGAATGGATACATTCGTCCGAATGAATTAGAATGGATCATACGAATGAGTAAGAATGGATCGTACGAATTAAATAGAATAGATTGTACGAATGAATTAGAATGGATCCTATGAATGAATTAGAATGGATCGTACGAATGAATTAGAATGGATCGTACGAATGAATTAGAATGGATCGTGTGAATGAATTAGAATGGATACATTCGTGCGAATGAATTAGAATGGATCGGACGAATGAATTAGAATGGATCGTACGAATGAATTAGAATGGATCAAATGAATGAATTAGAATGGTTACATTCATGCGAATGAATTAGAATGGATCATACGAATGGATTAGAATGGATCGTACGAATGGATTAGAATGGATACATTCGAGCGAATGAATTAGAATGGATCGTACGAATGGATTAGAATGGATACATTCGAGCGAATGAATTAGAATGGATCGTACGAATGGATTAGAATGGATCGTGCGAATGAATTAGAATGGATCGTACGAATGAATTAGAATGGATACATTCGTGCGAATGAATTAGAATGGATCGGACGAATGAATTAGAATGGATCGTAGGAATGAATTAGAATGGATCAAATGAATGAATTAGAATGGTTACATTCATGCGAATGAATTAGAATGGATCGTACGAATAAATTAGAATGGATCGTACGAATGGATTAGAATCGATACATTCGAGCGAATGAATTAGAATGGATCGTACGAATGAATTAGAATGGATCGTACAAATGGATTAGAATGGATCCTACGAATGGATTAGAATGGATACCTTTGTGCATATGAATTAGAATGGATCGTACGAATGAATTAGAATGGATCATATTAATGAATTAGAATGGATCGTACGAATGAATTAGAATGGATACATTCGTGAACGATCGATTCTAATTCATTCGCACGAATGTATCCATTCTAATTCATTCGTACGATCCATTCTAATTCATTAATATGATCCATTCTAATTCATTCGTACGATCCATTCTAATTCATATGCACAAAGGTATCCATTCTAATTCATTCATACGATCCATTCTAATTCAGGATCGTACGAATGAATTAGAATGGATACATTCGTGCGAATGAATTAGAATTGATCGTACGAATAAATTAGAATGGATCGTGCGAATGAATTAGAATGGATCGTACGAATGAATTATAATGGATCGTACGAATGAACTAGAATGGATACATTCATGCGAATGAATTAGAATGGATCGTACGAATGAATTAAAATGGATCGTACGAATGAATTGGAATTGATCTTACGAATGAATTAGAATGGATCGTACGAATGAATTAGAATGGATCGTACGAATGAATTAGAATGGATACATTCGTGCGAATGAATTAGAATGGATCGGACGAATGAATTAGAATGGGTCGTACGAATGAATTATAATGGATCAAATGAATGAATTAGAATGGTTACATTCATGCGAATGAATTAGAATGGATCGTATGAATGTATTAGAATAGATTGTACGAATGAATTAGAATGGATCCTACGAATGAATTAGAATGGATCGTGTGAAAGAATTAGAATGGATTGTATGAATGAATTAGAATGGATCGTATGAATGAATTAGAATGGATCGTGCGAATGAATTCGAATGGATCGTACGAATTCATTCTAATTCATTCATACAATCCATTCTAATTCTTACGATCAATTCTAATTCATTCGTACGATCGTACGAATGAATTAGAATGGATCGTACGGAATGAATTAGAATGGATTGTATGAATGAATTAGAATGGATACATTCGTGCGAATGAATTAGAATGGATCATACGAATAAGTAAGAATGGATCGTACGAATGAAATAGAATTGATTGTACGAATGAATTAGAATGGATCCTACGAATGAATTAGAATAGATCGTGTGAAAGAATTAGAATGGATTGTATGAATGAATTAGAATGAATTCGTACGATCCATTCGAATTCATTCGCACGATCCATTCTAATTCATTCATACGATCCATTCTAATTGATTTATACAATCCATTCTAATTCTTTCACACGATCCATTCTAATTCATTCATAGGATTCATTATAATTCATTCGTAAAATCTATTCTATTTCATTCGTACGATCCATTCTTACTCATTCGTATGATCCATTCTAATTCATTCGGACGAATGTATCCATTCTAATTTATTCGTACGATCCATTCTAATTCATTCGTACGATCCATTCTAATTCATTCGTACGATCCATTCTAATTCATTCGTCCGATCCATTCTAATTCATTCGCACGAATATATCCATTCTAATTCATTCGTATGATCCATTCTAATTCATTCGTACGATCCATTCTAATTCATTCGTACGATCCATTCTAATTCATTCGTACGATCCATTCTAATTCATTCGCACGAATGTATCCATTCTAGTTCATTCGTACGATCCATTCTAATTCATTCGTACGATCCATTCTAATTCATTAGCACGATCCATTCTAATTCATTCGTATGATCCATTCTAATTCATTCATACGATCCATTCTAATTCATTCGTACGATCCATTCTAATTCATTCGCACAAATGTATCCATTCTAATTCATTCATACGATCCATTCTAATTCATTCGTACGATCCATTCTAATTCATTCGCACGAATGTATCCATTCTAATTCATTCGTACGATCCATTCTAATTTATTCGTATGATCCATTCTAATTAATTCGTACGATCCATTCTAATTCATTCGTATGATCCATTCTAATTCATTCGTACGGTCCATTCTTACTCATTCGTACGATCCATTCTAATTCCTTCGTACGATCCATTCTAATTCCTTCGTACGATCCATTCTAATTCATTCGCACGATCCATTCTAATTCTTTCATACAATCCATTCTAATTCTTTCGTGCGAATGAATTAGAATGGATACCTTTGTGCATATGAATTAGAATGGATCGTACGAATGAATTAGAATGGATCATGTTCGGGGGATTTTTTCGCTGGTCCGTGTGGGCTGCCTGTAAGACAAAGAAAAAGCGTTAGAACGGCTGGCTCCCTTAGGAGCGCAGACCCTCCGACGCTCAAGTCAGTCTCAATTGCACAACGGCGAGCTTTAGTGGACGAAAGTGGAAGGGAATCGGGTTTCGAACCTGTACTATAGAGCCTGGGGGTGAGCATTTATAGCAATCGGCGGCCTACCGTGGCCCGACACATGGAGATTCTTCCAGGGCTTTCTAGACCCCCACGATCCGGCTCGCGTGGGTCTCTGACAGTCCTTGGTACTCACGCCCTGATATTCTGTCGTCAAGCCTGCCAGGCGGTTTGAGTGGGGGAGAGCATCTTTCTTGTCGCTGCCAGGTGGCTGTTCTGGAATGTTCAAGTCTGGGCGACCTCCGGACACTGTGGGCGACCTCCGGTGGGAAGCCAGGGCGAGCTTGCCCTCCATTGCTCCGCCTTCTCTTCCATACCTATCAAGAGTCGGACATCGCGGGAGCGACCTCTTCAATAAACTGGGGAGTTCTAGCGAGCTTGGGCGAGCTCCTGAGCGAGCTTGATCGAGCTCCTGAGCGAGCTTGGGCGAGCTCCTGAGCGAGCTCGGGCGAGCTCCTGAGCGAGCTTAATCGAGCTCCTGAGCGAGCTTGGGCGAGCTCCTGAGCGAGCTTGGGGCGAGCTCCTGAGCGAGCTTGGGGCGAGCTCCTGCATGAGCTAGGGGTGTTTGTGGTGCCGGTATCTTTATATGCATGACGGTCTAACTCCCGTTGCCATCTCCAGCGATTTCCTGCGCGAGATTGGACGAGCTCCTGAGCGAGCTTTTAGCCTAAGGCCCCTTCAGCCCAATGTGGATCTCGCTCCCCGATAATGTGATTTGGTGAGCGCGGAGGGGGGGTGCGAACTCCAAGGCAGATTTCAGCTACCCCCAACATTACCCCCTCCTGAGGGAGCGACCAAGGAGACTTTGGCGCTTGCTCAGGAGTCTTATTGCACACGACGGTCGAATTGGGAGTTCTAATCATTTGCGACCTCCACCTGGGGAGATGCGGGCACCAACCGTGGGCGGTCTGCGCCGAGAGCTTTGACTGTCAGTATTTCACAAACGCTGGGCGGGCCGGGAGTGTCAGCCACGAGCGATCTCCTTCCGGTACGAGCTTGTCACACACGGTCAGGGTCTGCCTCGGGCGAGCTGCGGGCACCAGCCTTGGGCGATCTGCGCCGAGAGCTTTGACTCCCAGTAGTTCACAAACGCTGGGCGGGCCGGGAGCGTCAGCCACGAGCGATCTCCTTCCGGTGCAAGCTTGTCACACGCGGTCAGGGTCTGCCTCGGGCGAGCTGCGGGCACCAGCCTTGGGCGATCTGCACCGAGAGCTTTGACTGCCAGTATTTCACAGACGCTGGGCGGGCCGGGAGCGTCAGCCACGAGCGATCTCCTTTCGACGCGAGCTCATCACGCGCGGTCAGGGTCTGCCTCGGGCGAGCTTGGGCACCAGCCACGGGCGATCCGCGTCGAGAGTTTTGACTCCCAGTATTTCACAAATGCTGGGCGGGCCGGGAGCGTCAGCCACGAGCGATCTCCTTCCGGTGCGAGCTTGTCACACGCGGTCAGGGTCTGCCTCGGGCGAGCTGTGGGCACCAGCCTTGGGCGATCTGCGCCGAGAGCTTTGACTCCCAGTAGTTCACAAACACTGGGCGGGCCGGGAGCGTCAGCCACGAGGGATCTCCTTCCGGTGCGAGCTTGTCACACGCGGTCAGGGTCCGCCTCGGGCGAGCTGCGGGCACCAGCCTTGGGCGATCTGCGCCGAGAGCTTTGACTGCCAGTATTTCACAAACGCTGGGCGGGTTGGAGCATCAGCCACGAGCGATCTCCTTCCGGTGCGAGCTTGTCACACACGGCCAGTGTCTGCTTCGGGCGAGCTTGGGCGCCAGCCGTGGGCGATCTGCGCCGAGAGCTTTGATTGCCAGTATTTCACAGACACTGGGCGGGCCGGGAGCGTCAGCCACGAGCGATCTTCTTCCGACGCGAGCTCATCACGCGCGGTCAGGGTCTGCCTTGGGCGAGCTTGGGCACCAGCCACGGGCGATCCGCGTCGAGAGTTTTGACTCCCAGTATTTCACAAACGCTGGGCGGGCCGGGAGCGTCAGCCACGAGCGATCTCCTTCCGGTGCGAGCTTGTCACACGCGGTCAGGGTCTGCCTCGGGCGAGCTGCGGGCACCAGCCTTGGGCGATCTGTGCCGAGAGCTTTGACTGCCAGTATTTCACAAACACTGGGTGGGCCGGGAGCGTCAGCCACGAGCGATCTCCTTCCGGTGCGAGCTTGTCACACGCGGTCAGGGTCTGCCTCGGGCGAGCTACGGGCACCAGCCTTAGGCGATCTTGTGGCTCGGGTATCGCTCCGAATCTCCAACGGTCGCTTCATCTTAAATGCGGCGCGAGGCTCGATGTTGATACAATGAATCTCATCATGAGACCCCGATCGGCGCGAGACACGTGTCTTCTTCATATTTGCTCCTTTTTCTGTCCAGCAGGGCGGGGCACCACCCTCTGCTCCTCGGGAAATTTTCCGCGAGGACAGTGGGCGAGAAACCTCGGCCGCCGCTGTGACCTATACGCCCCCTACAGCTTCCATACCCGCTCCTCTGCCCTCGTCATCTGGACGGGGCAAGGAAAAAGCAGACCTCCTGGAGGATCTGGGGGACTTGATCTATAGGTCCCCCTCCTTCATGGATATTGGCTCCGACTCCGAGTCCTCCTGCTCGGAAGCGGAGGCAAAGGGGGTCAGGGCGGACCCTCCAAGCCCGCCAGTAGCCGGAGCTCGCCCGGGGGAGGTGCCGACCTCCACTCCTCCCGGCGTGCCCCCTCCTACCGAAGCTTCGGGGGGTCCCAGCGCGGGCTCCTCTGTGGAGGAGGGGAGGGCGCCCTACTACGTGCGGCAGCTGCTGGGCCGCAACGTCTTTGCCCGAGCCCCCTTCGCTTCAATAAGCGAACGCCTGGCCGAGGTACATTTTGCCCTCTCTGACCCTTCCGCCAAAAATGTTAATTTCTGCCTTTTTGCTGACTTTTTCATCTTCCTTGTGCAGGCGGAGAAACAGAGCCAGGCGCTGGCCGCGGAGGTCGCTGGGGCCGAGAAGGCACTGGCCGCCTTGTTCGACGATTCCCTCTGGGGGTCTGAGCGCAAGGTGGATGAGCACATCCACGAGCTCTAGCGGGCTTCACAGGCCGGGGCCCTGAAAGAGACGGAGGAGCTCCGCCTGAGGGTCGCGACCCTAGTGTCGGGCATGGCCGAGCTGGAGACGGCCCAGCTCAAGACCTCCGACGACCTCAAAAAGGCCGCGGCAGAGCGGGACGAGGCCATCACTGCCAGAGAGGCCGCTAGGAAGGAGGCGGCTCAACTTCAAGGCGAGGTCGCTGCTCTGAAGACAGAGATCGCCGCCCTGAAGGAGACGCACGCTGAAGGCCTTCGAGCTCAACAAGGTCGCCTCCAAGCCCAGCTGGACTGTCTCCTCAAGAAGGGCGCCCTGGCCGCTGTGGAAAGGTACAAGACCGAGAGGTCGAATAAGCGGCGCCGAGGGGACGACAGTGGGGCGGAGCCTAGCAAGCCTTGAACTTGCAGTCTTGTAACTGCTCTTGCAATTTCCTGTCAATCAATGAAATTCTCATCTTTTTGAGCTCGCCTATGCGTTTCTCTCTCTCTGTGTTGCTCATGAGTTCGCTTTAGGAGTTTCACAGCGATCTCGAGAGTGATACCCCGAGCGAGGCAACTAATTCGATTCAACCATTTTATTTTAAAACACATGCAAACGAAAAGCTCGGCATGCTCGCTAAACCTCAATATAGTCTCTGAGCCCGGAAAAACGATAAGCGAACCAAAAGACTAAAAACTTCCCTCTACTCAGAGACTTAAACCATTTTTATTTTAAAAGGAAACTAATAAGTGCTAGCTGCCCCCTGCTCGGTTAATTTCCCTCGATGATCCTGTTCGGCGGGCTCGCCCTTCGAGGGGTACGCCCATGCCAGGACTTCCCTAGGAATCTCAAGGTCGCCCACTGGCTGCCTCTGAGGATCCCAGTCTTGTTTTAAGTCTGCACAACAGCGGACTGCCCCGGGAAGCTCAAGGTCGCCCACTGGCTGCCTCTGAGGATCCCGGTCTTGCTTAAAGTCCGCACAACGGCGGACTGCCCCGGAAAGCTCAAGGTCGCCCACTGGCTGCCTCTGAGGATCCCGGTCTTGCTTTAAGTCCGCACAACGGCGGACTGCCCCGGGAAGCTCAAGGTCGCCCACTGGCTGCCTCTGAGGATCCCGGTTTTGCTTTAAGTCCGCACAACGGCGGACTGCCCCGGGAAGCTCAAGGTCGCCCACAGGCTGCCTCTGAGGATCACGGTCTTGTTTTAAGTCCGCACAACGGCGGACTGCCCCGGGAAGCTCAAGGTCGCCCACTGGCTGCCTCTGAGGATCCCGGTCTTGCTTTAAGTCCACACAACGGCGGACTGCCCCGGGAAGCTCAAGGTCGCCCACTGGCTGCCTCTGACGATCCCGGTCTTGCTTTAAGTCCGCACAACGGCGGACTACACTTTACAGATCATGCGGGCTCTCGCTGCGCCGAGCTTCCGAGCTAACTTCTTTGTTGAAACCTCCGTCGTTCGGTGAAATCCCGCTCCCCGGGTCCCGGAGGCAGGCGCTAGTTTGCCGGCCTTCCAGCGACCACCGGGGGGGCTTCCACAGGCTGTACGGCAGGAGCTGTGGGCGGTCCGGGCAAAGGTGCCACCTGTGGCACCTCCCGCCTCTCTACGGCCTTAACGACGAGAGGTCGCAGAGTCGGAGGAGGTCGCTGCTCGACTGCCTTTCTCTTCCGGTCTAACACCGCATCTTCAAGCCTAATGTGCTGCTGGACAAGGGCGAATAGCTCGACGATCGTGCGGGGATCCTTGATTACCAGGGCGTCATGAAGCTTGCTTCCCTCGGGGAGGGCGTTCCGGAACGCGCTTACCGTCGTGCGATCTTGGCCGACAGCGTCCTCCAGAGCGAGGTAGGCGCTTCGAAAGCGCGTCGCGAAGCTTCGAAGAGTTTCGCGGGCTCCTATGGACAAAGTAAAAAGGGACTCGATCCTTTTAGGGGGCTGTCTGTTGCACCGGTACTGCTCCAGAAACAACCTGGAGAGAGTTGGGAAATCTAGAATGGTGCCCGACGGCAATTTGTGGAACCAATTTAACGCCGAGCCCGTCAAGCTGCTCGGGAAAGCTCGGCACAAAACATGATCTTGGTCCCGGAAGAATAACAGCTTCCGGTAAGCCAAAAGGTGGTCGACTGGATCTTGCGACCCATCGAACAGTACAAACTTAGGTGGGGTCCAATGGTGAGGGAAACCTCCTTGGTGCACCTCGCTCATGAAGGGCGAGCTACCCCCGTGGGCGGCGAGGTCCTCCAGCAGGTCTACCGTCGCGTTAGGTCGCTGCCAGTGCCCGGGGAAAACTCCCAGAGGCTGCTGCGCAGGTCCTAGGCGGCCGTGCACGCTCCCTTGAGGGAGGTTCGAATCCGCCCCGCGACGACCCTCGGGGGCTACCGCTCGGCGGCCTCCTCGCTGTGCGCCTGTGGATTCCTTCATCGTGGTGGTTGGCCTGTGGGAGGCCGTTACCTCTCGAGCTTCGGAAGGTATAGCCACCGCGGGCTCTTTCCCACGTCGCCGATGACGCGGGTCACGATCCCGCTCTAGAGACCTCGCCTCCGACTCGTTAGAGTCGGTGCTCCGACTACGGCGGCGAGGGATGGTCGCACGCGAGGTCGCCTGGTTGCTAGACCGTTGGGTTACTAGCTTCTGCAGCCTCGTAAGCGGGGTTTCTGGCACCCCGCGCACGGCCGCTCTCTCGACCGGGGATTCCGGGCGGGAAACCTGCCGTGCCGAAACGGTCATGGGCGGATGCGATGTTGATGCCGGTGGTCGCACCGGAGACGCCGTCTTCGCCGGCCCAGACCGTCGGCTGGCCGCCGGAGCCTGACGGAATCGTGTCAGTTCCTCCATCATGGCCCGCTGGGTGGCCAACATCTCCAACAAGAGCTGGTCACTGAGCGGGACCTGGGGCTGAGGGGTCTCAACAGGAGGTTCGCTGCGCGTAGATCTCGCAAGAGCCCTTGGTCGCCTGCGTCCCCTTGTCACCGGAGCCATCTTTGGGGTTACGAGAGCCGACGGTGTTCAACCGCGTGGTCGTAGGCATTCTCGCAGGAACCAGTCGAAGATCCCACAGACGGCGCCAAATGTTCGTGGGATTTTTTTGCTAGTCCGTGCGGGCTGCCTGTAAGACAAAGAAAAAGCGTTAGAATGTCTGGCTCCCTTGGGAGCGCAGACCCTTCGACGCTCAAGTCAGTCTCAATTGCACAACGGCGAGCTTTAGTGGACGAAAGTGGAAGGGAATCGGGTTTCGAACCTGTACTATGGAGCCTGGGGGTGAGCATTTATAGCAATCAACGGCCTACCGTGGCCCGACACCTAGAGATTCTTCCAGGGCTTTCTAGACCCCCACGATCCGGCTCGTGTGGGTCTTTGACAGTCCTTGGTACTCACGCCCTGACATTCTATCGTCAAGCCTGCCAGGCGGTTTGAGTGGGGGAGAGCATCTTTCTTGTCACTGCCAGGTGGCTGTTCTGGAATGTTCAAGTCTGGGCGACCTCCGGACACTGTGGGCGACCTCCGGTGGGAAGCCAAGGCGAGCTTGCCCTCCAATGCTCCGCCTTCTCTTCCATATCTATCAAGAGTCGGACCTCGCGGGAGCGACCTCTTCGATAAACTGGGGAGTTCTGGCGAGCATGGGCGAGCTCCTGAGCGAGCTTGGGCGAGCTCCTGAGCGAGCTCGGGCGAGCTCCTGAGCGAGCTCGGGCGAGCTCCTGAGCGAGCTTAATCGAGCTCCTGAGCGAGCTTGGGCGAGCTCCTGAGCGAGCTTGGGGCGAGCACCTGAGCGAGCTTGGGGCGAGCTCCTGCATGAGCTAGGGATGTTTGTGGTGCCGGTATCTTTATATGCATGACGGTCTAACTCCCGCTGCCATCTCCATCGAATTCCTGCGCAAGATTGGACGAGCTCCTGAGCGAGCTTTTAGCCTAAGGCCCCTTCAGCCCAATGTGGATCTCGCTCCCCGATAAGGTGATTTGGTGAGCGCGGAGGGGGGGTGCGAACTCCAGGGCAGATTTCAGCTACCCCCAACAGATCATATTAATGAATTAGAATGGATTGTACGAATGAATTAGAATGGATACATTCATGCGAATGAATTAGAATGTATCGTGCGAATCAATTAGACTGGATCGTGCGAATGAGTAAGAATCGATCATACGAATGAATTAGAATGGATCGTACGAATTAACTAGAATGGATACATTCGTGCGAATGAATTAGAATGGATTGTATGAATGAATTAGAATGGATCATACGAATGAATTAGAATGGATCATACGAATTAATTAGAATGGATCGTACGAATGAATTAGAATGGATCGTACGAATGAATTAGAATGGATCGTGCGAATGAATTAGAATGGATCGTACGAATGAATTAGAATGGATACATTTGTGCGAATGAATTAGAATGGATCGTACGAATGAATTAGAATGGATCGTACGAATGAGTTAGAATGGATCGTACGAATGAATTAGAATGGATCGTGCGAATGAATTAGAATGGATCGTACGAATGAATTAGAATGGATCGTGTGAAAGAATTAGAATGGATCGTACGAATGAATTAGAATGGATCGTGCGAATGAATTAATGAATTAGAATGGATCATACGAATGAGTAAGAATGGATCGCACGAATGAAATAGAATAGATTATACGAATGAATTAGAATGGATTCGTACGAATGAATTAGAATGGATACATTCGTGCGAATGTATTAGAATGGATCATACCAATGAGTAAGAATGGATCGTACGAATGAAATAGAATGGATTGTGCGAATGAATTAGAATGGATCGTACGAATGAATTAGAATGGATCGTGTGAAAGAATTAGAATGGATTGTATGAATGAATTAGAATAGATCGTATGAATAAATTAGAATGGATCGTACGAATGAATTAAAATGGATCGTACGAATAAGTAAGAATGAATCGTATGAATGAAATAGAATGGATTGCACGAATGAATTAGAATGGATCGTACGAATGAATTAGAATGAATCGCGTGAAAGAATTAGAATAGATTGTATGAATGAATTAGAATGGATCGTACGAATGAATTAGAATGGATCGTACGAAGGAATTAGAATGGATCGTACGAATGAATTAGAATTAATCGTACGAATGAATTAGAATAGATCGTACGAATGAATTAGAATGGATCGTACGAAGGAATTAGAATGGATCGTATGAATGAATTAGAATGGATATATTCATGCAAATGAATTAGAATGGATCGTATGAATGTATTAGAATGGATCATATGAGTGAATTAGAATTGATCGTACGAATGAATTAGAATGGATCGTATGAATGAATTAGAATGGATCGTGCGAAAGAATTAGAATCCATTGTATGAATGAATTAGAATGGATCGTATGAATGAATTAGAATGGATCGTGCGAATGAATTCGAATGGATCGCATGATCCATTCGCATAGAATGGATCGTATGAACGAATTAGAATGGATCGGGCGAATGAATTAGAATGGATTGTAGGAATGAATTAAAATGGATCGTATGAATGAATTAGAATGGATCGTATGAATGAATTAGAATGGATCGTGCGAATGAATGAGAATGGATCATACGAATGAATTAGAATGGATCGTACGAATGAATTAGAATGGATCATACGAATGAATTAGAATGGATCATACGAATGAGTAAGAATGGATCGTACGAATGAAATAGAATGGATTGTACGAATGAATTAGAATGGATACATTCATGCGAATGAATTAGAATGGATCGGACGATTGAATTAGAATGGATCGTACGATTCATTCTAATTCATTCGTACGATCCATTCTAATACATTCGTACGATTCATGCTAATTCATTCGCACGATCCATTCTAATTCATTCGTACGATCCATTCTTATTCATTCATACGATCCATTCTAATTCATTCGCACAATCCATTCTAATTCATTCGTACAATCCATTCTAATTCATTCGTATGATCCATTCTAACTCATTCGGTGGATCCATTCTAATTCATTCGTACGATCCATTCTAATTCATTCCCACGATCCATTCTAATTTATTCGTACGATCCATTCTAATTCATTCGTACGATCTATTCTAATTCATTTGCACGAATGTAACCATTCTAATTCATTCATCCGATTCATTCTAATTCATTCGTATGAGCTCTTCTAATTCATTCGTACGATCCATTCTAATTCATTTGTACGATCCATTGTAATTCATTCATACAATCCATTTAGATTCATTCGCACAAATGTATCCATTTAAATTCATTCATACGATCCAGTCTAATTCATTCGTACGATCCATTCTAATTCCTTCGTACTATCCATTCTAATTCATTCGTACGATCTATTCTAATTCATTCGTACGATCCATTCTAATTCATTCGTACGATCCATTCTAATTCCTTCGTACGATCCATTCTAATTCATTCGTACGATCCATTCTAATTCATTCGTACAATCTATTCTAATTCATTCATACGAATGGATACATTCATGTGAATGAATTAGAATGGACGGTACGAATGAGTAAGAATGGATCGTACGAATGAAATAGAATGGATTGCACGAATGAATTAGAATGGATCGTACGAATGAATTAGAATGGATCGTGTGAAAGAATTAGAATGGATTGTATGAATGAAATAGAATGGATCGTACGAATGAATTAGAATGGATCGTACGAAGGAATTAGAATGGATCGTATGAATGAATTAGAATGGATCGTACGAATGAATTAGAATAGATCGTACGAATGAATTAGAATGGATCGTACGAAGGAATTAGAATGGATCGTAAGAATGAATTAGAATGGATATATTCGTGCAAATGAATTAGAATGGATCGTATGAATGTATTAGAATGGATCGTATGAGTGAATTAGAATGGATCGTACGAATGAACTAGAATGGATACATTCGTGCGAATGAATTAGAATGGATCGTACGAATAAATTAGAATGGATCGTACGAATGAATTAGAATGGATCTTACGAATGAATTAGAATGGATCGTATGAATGAATTAGAATGGATCGTACGAATGAATTAGAATGGATCGTACGAATGAATTAGAATGGATCGTACGAATAAATTAGAATGGATACATTCGTCCGAATGAATTAGAATGGATCATACGAATGAGCAAGATTGGATCGTACGAATGAAATAGAATAGATTGTACGAATGAATTAGAATGGATCCTACGAATGAATTAGAATGGATCGTGTGAAAGAATTAGAATGGATTGTATGAATGAATTAGAATGGATCGTATGAATGAATTAGAATGGATCGTGCGAATGAATTCGAATGGATCGTACGAATTCATTCTAATTCATTCATACAATCCATTCTAATTCTTTCACACGATCCATTCTAATTCATTCGTACGTTCCATTCTAATTCATTAGCACGATCCATGCTAATTCATTCGTTCGATCAATTCTAATTCAATAGCACGATCCATTCTAATTCATTCGTACGATCCATTCTAATTCATTCGCACGATCCATTCTAATTCATTCATAGGATCCATTCTAATTCATTCATACGATTTATTCTAATTCTTTCGCACGAATGTATCCATTCTAATTCATTCGCACGAATGTATCCATTCTAATTCATTCGTACGATCCATTCTAATTCATTCGTATGATCCATTCTAATTCATTCGTACGATCCATTCTAATTCATTCATACGATCTATTCTAATTCATTCATACAATCCATTCTAATTCTTTCACACGATCCATTCTAATTCATTCGTACGATCCATTCTAATTCATTCGCACCATCCATTCTATTTTATTCGTACGATCCATTCTTACTCATTGGTACGATCCATTCTAAATCATTCGCACGAATGTATCCATTCTAATTCATTCGTACAATCTATTCTATTTCATTCGTACGATCCATTCTTACTCATTCGTATGATCTATTCTAATTCATTCGCACGAATGTATCCATTCTAAATCATTCGTACGATCCATTCTAATTCATTCGTACGATCCATTCTTATTCATTCGCACGAATGTATCCATTCTAGTTCATTCGTACGATCCATTCAAATTCATTCGTACGATCCATTCTAAATCATTCGTACAATCCATTCTATTTCATTCGTACGATCAATTCTAATTCATTAGCACGATCCATTCTAATTCATTCGTACGATCCTTTCAAATTCATTCGCACGATCCATTCTAATTCATTCGTACAATCCATTCTATTTCATTCGTACGATCCATTCTTACTCATTCGTATGATCCATTCTAATTCATTCGCACGAATGTATCCATTCTAATCCATTCGTACGATCCATTCTAATCCATTCGTACGATCCATTCTAAATCATTCACATGAATGTAACCATTCTAATTCATTCATTTGATCCATTCTAATTCATTCGTACGATCCATTCTAATTCATTCGTCCAATCCATTCTAATTCATTCGCACGAATGTATCCATTCTAAACCATTCATACGATCCATTCTAATTTATTCGTACGATCCATTCTAATTCATTCGTAAGATCCATTCTAATTCATTCGTACGATCCATTCTAATTCATTCATACGATCCATTCTAATTCATTCGCACGAATGTATCCATTCTAGTTCATTCGTACGATCCATTCTAATTCATTCGTACGATCCATTCTAATTCATTTGCACGATCCATTCTAATTCATTCGTACGATCCATTCTAATTCATTTGCACGAATGTATCCATTCTAATTCATTCGTACATACGATCCATTCTAATTCATTCGCACGAATGTATCCATTCTAATTCATTTGAATAATCCATTCTATTTCATTCGTACGATCCATTCTTACTCATTCGTATGATCCATTCTAATTCATTCGTATGATCCATTCTAATTCATTCGCACTATCCATTCTAATTCATTCGTACGATCCATTCTAATTCATTCGTATGATCCATTCTAATTTATTCGTTCAAATATATCCATTCTAATTCATTCGTACGATCCATTCTAATTCATTCGCACGATCCATTCTAATTCATTCGCACGAATGTATCCATTCTAATTCATTTGCACGATCCATTCTAATTCATTCCTATGATCTATTCTAATTCATTCGTACGATCCATTCTAATTCATTCGCTCGAATGTATCCATTCTAATTCATTCGTACGATCCATTCTAATTCGTTCATATGATCCATTCTAATTCGTTCGTACGAACCATTCTAATTCGTTCGTACGATCCATTCTAATTCATTCGTATGATCCATTCTAATTCATTCGTTCGATCCATTCTAATTCATTCGCACGATCCATTCTAATTCATTCGTATGATCCATTCTAATCCATTCGTACGATCCATTCTAATTCATTCATACGATCCATTCTAATTCATTCGTACGATCCATTCTAATTCATTCGCACGAATGTATCCATTCTAGTTCATTCGTACGATCCATTCTAATTCATTCGTACGATCCATTTGTTGGAATGATTTCGGAGGCGCAGCGGAAGGTGGAGTTGATCCCGAGGATCGTTTCAGTGTGCGGTACATTTTAAAATTTTCATTCATATTAATCATATGCGTAAATGATAAAACAAATACGAATCGAACCCCTATAGTCATCTATCGAAATGATTAACATATCTCATATGTATGCATTATGATAGATCTAGGGGTTAGTAGGTTATACCTTCGTGCGGGATTTAACACCACGAAGAATTGCTTCAATATTGATGAAGACAAATTCGGATCTGCACGAACACCCTTCAGTGCAAAGGCCATAACTTTCTATCCCGACATTGGAACGAAGCGAAACTTGATTTTCCGGAAAGAAGACTTCAACGCCAAGAGTTTGCAACTGGTTTGAAGTCATTTGGACTTCTATAGCTCCTGCAGTGATCAAAACAGTGCAGATCTGCCCGTAAAATCTGGGCAGCAATCTCGAGCCGGATCCTCATGCAAGAGAGAAATGAATCTCTTCGGATTCACCCGTTCTCACATACACACTTGGAGAAGAAGATGAGGGAGAGAGAAGAGATGAACCCGAGAGAGAGAGATTATAAAAATCCGAACCATAAGCGAAGGGGCTTTGGTTCTTCATCGGAAATATGAGAATGATACACCATTTCAGATCTGAAATTCGTGCCCCTCACTCTCTCTTGCCATTTGAAACCGTTCCTCTCTCTCTCCCTCTCATTACTCTCAAATTCAATGCCCCTTTTTATTACTAGTTGCCATATTAGAATTGTTGCAATTAAGGAGATGATTCAAAATCATTCAAATCTGAATTAATCCCTTAATTATAAGTTTGATGGCCATGCATGCTAGCCCTAGTGAGGATGGCGGCCACTAGGGCATGCGGGACATTTTAAAATGACCAAAATGCCCCCATGCATCTAGTGGTCGTTCACCTCATGCGGGACAATGTATGGCCCATCTACGTGCACGATAATGCACCCTAACACTTAGGGCACCTCATCAGCATCAGCAACAAGTCAATACACCATGGGATGATGAATAGTATTTTTACTATTTACTAGGGTGCCCTTAGTAAAAGGTGGGGTGCCCCATAGTAAAAATTACTAAACTCGCATTCTGCGTTCTAGTGCAACACGCACACACGGAATGGACTCCTCATGGTATAATTGCAACATCGTATGTCTCTACACTACTCTGGGGTTGCCCCCTAGTGAACACACTTAGTCCTGTGCTACCACCATGCTCCAATGCGATGCACTCACGGAACACAGGACGATTAGGCATTATTTCTTCAACTCATAATATGCTGTGAGACAAGGAAAAAGTATTGATCCGTAATGATCGAGGATAGGGTGGAACCTTCAGGGACTAGGATTCATGGCTTCCAACCGAACCCGATCGACACACTACCCGAGTGTCCCTGTCAATCCTCTGGGTCCCGGTTAACCTGCGTAGCCACCCAGAGTGCGACGCAGGCTGCACTCCAATTCTCCCAGACTTATTAAGCTCTCTCGCATACCCCTGTTCTCCGCTTAGTATTGGTAATACAATGTCCCTCCACTTGGTGCCATGAGTCAACTCGAGCGGTGGAGAGCACCGTCAGACTCGAGTGACCATATGACTAGGTTCCTTCCAGGTTGACTATCACATCGCACCTCCGATCGCTTTGGCCAAGCAACCGGATCCGGTCAATAGCTCAACTACTAACCACCAGGCCTGGGTTTAGTACGGTGTATGTCATACCAAGGAACGCACCTCCCGATAAGGATGTGGATAACCTACAAGAGTGGCGTGCCGATGCAACGCCAGCCCGGTAACCTAGCGCACCGTGGTTTTGGGTCATGGTTAGATCCCTCACACGTTGGTGAACCAAAGTTACACGCAACTGGTTAGTCCACCGGTCACGGTTCCTCAAGGTTTAGGACCGATTACCCTAAGCAGAAACACGGCTATGTGCACCGATGTCTGCTTACCGATCTATGCACCGTGTTGGTTCTGTTCGGCCACAGACATTGTGCCTGGTAATGACCATTATGGAGATTCTCATGCTCTGTCATTCCAACAGCTTATCCTGATAGGGCGACCAACCCAAATCAGAGCTGTGAACGATTTAGGCTCATAGGACCGATCCACTGAGTCTCCCACTCAGATGGACTACTATATAGCCACGGCTCCTTAAGTTCTTTAAATAGAACACGTATAATAATACGTACCTTTATACAATCCTAAATAAACTATCAACCATATACAGTCAAACCTAGGGTTTTACGAGCTGTTGACCACATCAAACCTAACACCATTATAATTCATTCGCACGATCCATTCTAATTCCTTCGTACGATCCATTCTAATTCATTCGTACGATCTATTCTAATTCATTTGTACGATCCATTCTAATTCATTCGTACGATCCATTCTAATTCCTTCGTACGATCCATTCTAATTCATTTGTACGATCCATTCTAATTCATTCGTACAATCTATTCTAATTCATTCGTACGAATGGATACATTCGTGTGAATGAATTAGAATGGATCGTACGAATGAATTAGAATGGATACCTTTGTGCAAATTAATTAGAATGGATCGTATGAAAGAATTAGAATGGATCGTATGAGTGAATTAGAACGGATAGTACGATGGATCGTACGAATAAATTAGAATAGATCGTGTGAAAGAATTAGAATGGATTGTATGAATGAATTAGAATGGATCGTACGAATGAATTAGAATGGATCGTACGAAGGAATTACAATGGATCGTACGAATGAATTAGAATGGATCGTACGACTGAATTAGAATAGATCGTACGAATGAATTAGAATGGATCGTACGAAGGAATTAGAATGGATCGTACGAATGAATTAGAATGGATATATTCGTGCAAATGAATTAGAATGGATCGTATGAATGTATTAGAATGGATCGTATGAGTGAATTAGAATGGATCGTACGAATGAATTAGAATGGATCGTATGAATGAATTAGAATGGATCGTGCGAAAGAATTAGAATGCATTGTATGAATGAATTAGAATGGATCGTATGAATGAATTAGAATGGATCGTGCGAATGAATTCGAATGGATCGCATGATCCATTCGAATAGAATGGATCGTATGAATGAATTAGAATGGATCGGGCGAATGAATTAGAATGGATTGTAGGAATGAATTAGAATGGATCGTATGAATGAATTAGAATGGATCGTGCGAATGAATTAGAATGGATCGTACGAATGAATTAGAATGGATCATACGAATGAATTAGAATGGATCATACGAATGAGTAAGAATGGATCGTACGAATGAAATAGAATGGATTGTACGAATGAATTAGAATGGATACATTCATGCGAATGAATTAGAATGGATCGGACGATTGAATTAGAATGGATTGTACGATTCATTCTAATTCATTCGTACGATCCATTCTAATACATTCGTACAATTCATGCTAATTCATTCGCACGATCCATTCTAATTTATTCGTACGATCCATTCTTATTCATTCATACGATCCATTCTAATTCATTCGCACAATCCATTCTAATTCATTCGTACAATCCATTCTAATTCATTCGTATGATCCATTCTAA
This sequence comes from Chamaelirium japonicum, assembly GCA_947650365.1. Classification (NCBI taxonomy): domain Eukaryota; kingdom Viridiplantae; phylum Streptophyta; class Magnoliopsida; order Liliales; family Melanthiaceae; genus Chamaelirium; species Chamaelirium japonicum. The sequence continues at coordinate 230,557 of CANTAL010000126.1, read as the reverse complement.
CGCATTCGGTGGATCCATTCTAATTCATTCGTACGATCCATTCTAATTCATTCCCACAATCCATTCTAATTTATTCGTACGATCCATTCTAATTCATTCGTACGATCTATTCTAATTCATTCGCATGAATGTAACCATTCTAATTCATTCATACGATTCATTCTAATTCATTCGTATGAGCTATTCTAATTCATTCGTACGATCCATTCTAATTCATTCGTACGATCCATTGTAATTCATTTATACAATCTATTTAGATTCATTCGCACAAATGTATCCATTCAAATTCATTCGTACGATCCAGTCTAATTCATTCGAACGATCCATTCTAATTCCTTCGTACGATCCATTCTAATTCATTCGTACGATCTATTCTAATTCATTCGTACGATCCATTCTAATTCATTCATACGATCCATTCTAATTCCTTCGTACGATCCATTCTAATTCATTCGTACGATCCATTCTAATTCATTCGTACAATCTATTCTAATTCATTCGTACGAATGGATACATTCGTGTGAATGAATTAGAATGGATCGTACGAATGAGTAAGATTGGATCATACGAATGAAATAGAAAGGATTGCACGAATGAATTAGAATGGATCGTACGAATGAATTAGAATGGATCGTGTGAAAGAATTAGAATGGATTGTATGAATGAATTAGAATGGATCGTACGAAGGAATTAGAATGGATCGTACGAATGAATTAGAATGGATCGTACGAATGAATTAGAATAGATCGTACAAATGAATTAGAATGGATCGTACGAAGGAATTAGAATGGATCGTACGAATGAATTAGAATAGATTGTGCGAATGAATTAGTGTGAATGAATTAGAATGGATCGTACGAATGAGTAAGAATGGATCGTACGAATGAAATAGAATGGATTGCACGAATGAATTAGAATGGATCGTACGAATGAATTAGAATGGATCGTGTGAAAGAATTAGAATGGATCGTATGAATGAATTAGAATGGATCGTACGAATGAATTAGAATGGATCGTACGAATGAATTAGAATGGATCGTACGAATGAATTAGAATAGATCGTACAAATGAATTAGAATGGATCGTACGAAGGAATTAGAATGGATCGTACGAATGAATTAGAATGGATTGTCCGAATGAATTAGAATGGATCGTACGAATGAATTAGAATGGATCGTGTGAAAGAATTAGAATGGATTGTATGAATGAATTAGAATAGATCGTATGAATGAATTAGAATGGATCGTACGAATGAATTAGAATGGATCGTACGAATGTACTAGAATGGATACATTCGTGCGACTGAATTAGAATGGATCGTACGAATGAATTAGAATGGATCGTACGAATGAATTAGAATGGATCTTACGAATGAATTAGAATGGATCGTACGAATGCACGATCCATGCTAATTTATTCGTTCGATCAATTCTAATTCATTAGCACGATCCATTCTAATTCATTCGTACGATCCATTCTAATTCATTCGCAAGATCCATTCTAATTCATTCCTACGATCCATTCTAATTCTTTCACACGATCCATTCTAATTCATTCGTACGATCCATTCTAACTCATTCGTACGATCTATTCTAATTCATTCGTACGATCCATTCTAATTCATTCGTACGATCCATTCTAATTCCTTCGTACGATCCATTCTAATTCATTCATACAATCTATTCTAATTCATTCATACAACCCATTCTAATTCTTTCACACGATCCATTCTAATTCATTCGTACGATCCATTCTAATTCATTCGCATAATCCATTCTAATTCATTCGCACGAATGTATCCATTATAAATCATTCGTACAATCCATTCTATTTCATTCGTACGATCCATTCTTACTCATTGTACGAATGAATTAGAATGGATCCTATGAATGAATTAGAATGGATCGTGTGAAAGAATTAGAATGGATTGTATGAATGAATTAGAATGGATCGTATGAATGAATTAGAATGGATCGTACGAATGAATTAGAATGGATACATTCGTGCGAACGAATTAGAATTGATCGTACGAATGAATTAGAACGGATCATGCGAATGAATTACAATTGATCGTACGAATGAATTAGAATGGATCGTACGAATGAACTAGAATGGATACATTCGTGCGAATGAATTAGAATGGATCGTACGAATGAATTAGAATGGATCGTACGAATGAATTAGAATGGATCGTACGAATGAATTAGAATGGATCTTACGAATGAATTAGAATGGATCGTACGAATGAATTAGAATAGTTCGTACGAATGAATTAGAATAGATACATTCGTACGAATGAATTAGAATGGATCGTACGAAGGAATTAGAATGGATCGTACGAATGAATTTGAATAGATACATTTGTGCGAATGAATCTAAATGGATTGTATGAATGAATTACAATGGATCGTACGAATGAATTAGACTGGATCGTACGAATGAATTAGAATAGCTCATACGAATGAATTAGAATGAATCGTATGAATGAATTAGAATGGATACATTCGTGCGAATGAATTAGAATGGATCGTACGAATGAATCAGAATGGATTTATTCATGAAAATGAATTAGAATGGATCGTGCGAATGAATTAGAATGGATCGTGCGAATGAATTAGAATGGATTGTATGAATGAATTAGAATGGATCGTGCGAATGAATTAGAATGGATCGTACGAATGAATTAGAATGGATCCTATGAATGAATTAGAATGGATCATGCGAATGAATTAGAATGGATCGTACGAATGAATTAGAATGGATCGTGCTAATGAATTAGAATTGATCGAACGAATGAAATAGAATGGATACATTCGTGCGAATGAATTAGAATGGATCGGACGAATGAATTAGAATGGATCGTACGAATGAGTAAGAATGGATTGTACGAATGAAATAGAATAGATCGTACGAATGTATTAGAATGGATCGTACGAAGGAATTAGAATGGATCGTACGAAGGAATTAGAATGGATCGTACGAATGAATTAGAATGGATCGTACGAATGAATTAGAATGGATCGTACGAATGGATTAGAATGGATCCTACGAATTGATTAGAATGGATACCTTTGTGCATATGAATTAGAATGGATCGTATGAATGAATTAGAATGGATCGTAGAATGGATCGTACGAATGAATTGGAATGAATTAGAATGGATCGTACGAATGAATTAGAATAGATCATAGGAATGAATTAGAATGGATCGTGCAAATGAATTAGAATGGATACATTCGTGCGAATGAATTAGAATGGATCGGACGAATGAATTAGAATGGATCGTACGAATGAGTAAGAATGGATCGTACGAATGAATGGATCGTACGAATGAAATAGAATGGATTTTACGAATGAATTAGAATGGATCGTACAAATGAATTAGAATGGATCGTACGAACGAATTAGAATGGATCATACGAATGAATTAGAATGGATCGTATGAAAGAATTAGAATGGATTGTATGAATGAATTAGAATAGATCGTATGAATGAATTAGAATGGATCGTACGAATGAATTAGAATGGATCGTACAAATGAACAAGAATGGATACATTCGTGCGAATGAATTAGAATGGATCGTACGAATGAATTTGAATGGATCGTATGAAGAATGGATCGTACGAATGAATTAGAGTGGATCGTACGAATGAACTAGAATGGATACATTCGTGCGAATGAATTAGAATGGATCGTACGAATGAATTAGAATGGATCGTACGAATGAATTAGAATGGATCTTACGAATGAATTAGAATGGATCGTACGAATGCACGATCCATGCTAATTCGTTCGTTCGATCAATTCTAATTCATTAGCATGATCCATTCTAATTCATTCGTACGATCCATTCTTATTCATTCGCACGATCCATTCTAATTCATTCGTACGATCCATTCTAATTCTTTCACACGATCCATTCTAAATCATTCGTACGATCCATTCTAATTCATTCGTACGATCTATTCTAATTCATTCGTACGATCCATTCTAATTCATTCGTACGATCCATTCTAATTCCTTCGTACGATCCTTTCTAATTCATTCATACAATCTATTATAATTCATTCATACAATCCATTCTAATTCTTTCAGACGATCCATTCTAATTCATTCGTACGATCCATTCTAATTCATTCATACAATCCATTCTAATTCTTTCACACGATCCATTCTAATTCATTCGTACATTCCATTCTAATTCATTAGCACGATCCATGCTAATTCATTCGTTCGATCAATTCTAATTCATTAGCACGATCCATTCTAATTCATTCGTACGATCCATTCTAATTCATTCGCACGATCCATTCTAATTCATTCATAGGATCCATTCTAATTCATTCATACGATCTATTCTAATTCTTTCGCACGAATGTATCCATTCTAATTCATTCGCACGAATGTATCCATTCTAGTTCATTCGTACGATCCATTCTAATTCATTCGTACGATCCATTCTAATTCATTCGTACGATCCATTCTAATTCATTCATACGATCTATTCTAATTCATTCATACAATCCATTCTAATTCTTTCACACGATCCATTCTAATTCATTCGTACGATCCATTCTAATTCATTCGCACAATCCATTCTATTTCATTCGTACGATCCATTCTTACTCATTGGTACGATCCACTCTAATTCATTCGCACGAATGTATCCATTCTAATTCATTCGTACGAATCCATTCTAATTCATTCGTACAATCCATTCTATTTCATTCGTACGATCCATTCTTACTCATTCGTATGATCCATTCTAATTCATTCGCACGAATGTATCCATTCTAAATCATTCGTACGATCCATTCTAATTCATTCGTACAATCCATTCTATTTCATTCGTACGATCAATTCTAATTCATTAGCACGATGCATTCTAATTCATTCGTACGATCCATTCAAATTCATTCGCACGATCCATTCTAATTCATTCGTACAATCCATTCTATTTCATTCGTACGATCCATTCTTACTCATTCGTATGATCCATTCTAATTCATTCGCACGAATGTATCCATTCTAATCCATTCGTACGATCCATTCTAATCCATTCGTACGATCCATTCTAATTCATTCGCATGAATGTAACCATTCTAATTCATTCATTTGATCCATTCTAATTCATTCGTACGATCCATTCTAATTCCTTCGTCCGATCCATTCAAATTCATTCACACGAATGTATCCATTCTGAACCATTCATACGATCCATTCTAATTCATTCGTACGATCCATTCTAATTCATTCGTAAGATCCATTCTAATTTATTCGTACGATCCATTCTAATTCATTCGTACGATCCATTCTAATTCATTCGCATGAATGTATCCATTCTAGTTCATTCGTATGATCCATTCTAATTCATTCATACGATCCATTCTAATTCATTCGCACGATCCAATCTAATTCATTCGTCCGATCCATTCTAATTCATTCGCACGAATGTATCCATTCTAATTCATTCATACATACGATCCATTCTAATTCATTCGTACGATCCATTCTAATTCATTCGCACGATCTGTTCTTATTCATTCGCACAATCCATTCTAATTCATTCGCACGAATGTATCCATTCTAATTCATTCGTACGATCCATTCTAATTCATATGCACAAAGGTATCCATTCTAATTCATTCGTACGATCCATTCTAATTCAGGATCGTACGAATGAATTAGAATGGATACATTCGTGCGAATGAATTAGAATTGATCATACGAATGAGAAAGAATGGATCGGACGAATGAATTAGAATGGATCGTACGAATGAATTAGAATGGATCAAATGAGTGAACGAATTAGAATAGATCGTGTGAATGAATTAGAATGGATCAGACGAATGGATCGTACGAATGAATTACAATGGATCGTACGAATGAATTAGAATGGATCGTACGAATGAATTAGAATGGATCGTACGAATGAATTAGAATGGATACACATTCGTGCGAATGAATTAGAATGGATCGGACGAATGAATTAGAATGGATCGTACGAATGAATTAGAATGGATCGTACGAATGAATTAGAATGGATCGTACGAATAAATTAGAATGGATACATTTGTCCGAATGAATTAGAATGGATCATACGAATGAGTAAGAATGGATCGTACGAATGAAATAGAATAGATTGTACGAATGAATTAGAATGGATCCTACGAAAGAATTAGAATGGATCGTGTGAACGAATTAGAATGGATTGTATGAATGAATTAGAATGGATCGTATGAATGAATTAGAATGGATCGTACGAATGAATTAGAATGGATACATTCGTGCGAATGTATTACAATTGATCTTACGAATGAATTAGAATGGATTGTGCGAATGAATTAGAATAGATCGTACGAATGAATTAGAATGGATCGTACGAATGAACTAGAATGGATACATTCGTGCGAATGAATTAGAATGGATCATACAAATGAATTAGAATGGATCGTACGAATGAATTAGAATGGATCTTACGAATGAATTAGAATGGATCGTACGAATGAATTAGAATGGATCGTACGAATGAATTAGAATGGATACATTCGTACGAATGAATTAGAATGGATCGTACGAATGAATTAGAATGGATCGTACGGAATGAATTAGAATGGATATATTTGAACGAATAAATTAGAATGGATCATACGAATGAATTAGAATGGATCGTACGAATGAATTAGAATGGATAGTGCGAATGAATTAGAATCGATCGTACGAATGAATTAGAATGGATCGTACGAATGAATTAGAATGGATCGTACGAATGTGTAAGAATGGATCGTACGAATGAATTAGAATGGATCGTATGAATGAATTAGAATGGATCGTACGAATAAATTAGAATGGATACATTCGTCCGAATGAATTAGAATGGATCATACGAATGATTAAGAATGGATCGTACGAATGAAATAGAATAGATTGTATGAATGATTTAGAATGGATCCTACGAATGAATTAGAATGGATCGTGTGAAAGAATTAGAATGGATTGTATGAATGAATTAGAATGGATCGTATGAATGAATTAGAATGGATCGTACGAATGGATTAGAATGGATCGTACGAATGAATTAGAATGGATCGTACGAATGAACTAGAATGGATACATTCGTGCGAACAAATTAGAATGGATCATGTGAAAGAATTAGAATGGATTGTGCGAATGAATTAGAATGGACCGTACGAATGAATTAGAATGGATACATTCGTGCGAATGAATTAGAATGGATCGGACGAATGAATTAGAATAGATCGTACGAATGAATTAGAATGGATCGTACGAATGAATTAGAATGGATCGTATGAATAAATTAGAATGGATACATTCGTCCGAATGAATTAGAATGGATCATACGAATGAGTAAGAATGGATCGTACGAATGAAATGGAATAGATTGTACGAATAAATTAGAATGGATCCTACGAATGAATTAGAATAGATCGTGTGAAAGAATTAGAATGGATTGTATGAATGAATTAGAATGAATTCATACGATCCATTCGAATTCATTCGCACGATCGATTCTAATTCATTCATACGATCCATTCTAATTCATTCATACAATCCATTCTAATTCTTTCACACGATCCATTCTAATTCATTCGTAGGATCCATTCTAATTCATTCGTACAATCTATTCTATTTCATTCGTACAATCCATTCTTACTCATTCGTATGATCCATTCTAATTCATTCGGATGAATGTATCCATTCTAATTTATTCGTACGATCCATTCTAATTCGTTCGTACGATCCATTCTAATTCATTCGTACGATCCATTCTAATTCATTCGTCCGATCCATTCTAATTTATTCGCCCGAATGTATCCATTCTAATTCATTCGTACAATCCATTCTAAATCATTCGCACAATCTATTCTAATTCATTCATACCATCCATTCTAATTCATTCGCACGAATGTATCCATTCTAATTCATTCATACGATCTATTCTACTTCATTCGTACTATCTGTTCTAATTCACTCATACCATCCATTCTAATTCATTCATACGATCCATTCTAATTCATTTGCACGAATATATCCATTCTAATTCATTCGTACGATCCATTCTAACTCCTTCGTACGATCCATTCTAATTCCTTCGTACGATCCGTTCTATTTCATTCGTATGATCCATTCTAATTCCTTCGTACGATCCATTCTAATTCCTTCGTATCCATTCTAATTCACTCATACGATCCATTCTAATTCATTCGTACGATCCATTCTAATTCATTCATACAATCCATTCTAATTCATTCGCACGAATGTATCCATTCTAGTTCATTCGTACGATCCATTCTAATTCATTCGTACGATCCATTCTAATTCATTCGCACGATCCATTCTGATTCATTCGTACGATCTATTCTAATTCATTCATATGATCCATTCTAATTTATTCGTACGATCCATTCTAATTCATTCGCACAAATGTATCCATTCTAATTCCTTCGTACGATCCATTCTAATTCATTCATACAATCCATTCTAATTCTTTCACACGATCCATTATAATTCATTTGTACGATCCATTCTAATTCATTCATGCAATCCATTCTATTTCATTCGTACGATCCATTCTTACTCATTCGTACGATCCATTCTAATTCATTCACACGAATGTACCCATTCGTACGAATGAATTAGAATAGATTGTACGAATGAATTAGAATGGATCATACGAATGAATTAGAATGGATCGTACGAAGGAATTCGAATGGATCGTACGAATGAATTAGAATGGATCGTACGAATGAATTAGAATAGATCGTACGAATGAATTAGAATGGATCGTACGAAGGAACTAGAATGGATCGTACGAATGAATTAGAATGGATATATTCGTGCAAATGAATTAGAATGGATCGTATGAATGTATTAAAATGGATCGTATGAGTGAATTAGAATGGATCGTACGAATGAATTAGAATGGATTGTATGAATGAATTAGAATGGATCGTACGAATGAATTAGAATGGATCGTATGAATGAATTAGAATTGATCGTACGAATGAATTAGAATGGATCGTGCGAATGAATTAGAACGGATCGTACGAATGAATTAGAATGGATCGTACGAATGAACTAGAATGGATACATTCGTGCGAATGAATTAGAATGGATAGTACGAATGAATTAGAATGGATCGTACGAATGAATTAGAATGGATCGTACGAATGGATTAGAATGGATCATACGAATGAATTAGAATGGATCGAACGAATGAATTAGAATGGATATATTCGAGCGAATGAATTAGAATAGATCGTAGGAATGAATTAGAATGGATCATACGAATGAATTAGAATGGATCGTACGAACGAATTAGAATGGATCGTACGAACGTATTAGAATGGATCATATGAATGAATTAGAATGGATACATTCGTGTGAATGAATTAGAATGGATCGTATTAATGAATTAGAATAGATTTGGTGAATGAATTAGAACTGATCATACGAATGAATTAGAATGGATACATTCGTGCGAATGAATTAGAATGGATTGTATGAATGAATTAGAATGGATTGTACGAATGAACTAGAATGTATACATTCGTGCGAATGAAATAGAATGGATCGTACGAATGAATTAGAATGGATCGTACAAATGAATTAGAATGGATCTTACGAATGAAATAGAATGGATCGTACGAATGAATTAGAATGGATCGTACGAATGAATTAGAATGGATACATTCGTGCGAATGAATTAGAATGGATCGGACTAATGAATTAGAATGGATCGTACGAATGAATTAGAATGGATCGTACGAATAAATTAGAATGGATACATTCGTCCGAATGAATTAGAATGGATCATACGAATGAGTAAGAATGGATCGTACGAATGAAATAGAATAGATTGTACGAATGAATTAGAATGGATCCTACGAATGAATTAGAATGGATCGTGTGAAGGAATTAGAATGGATTGTATGAATGAATTAGAATGGATCGTATGAATGAATTAGAATGGATCGTGCGAATAAATTCGAATGGATCGTACGAATTCATTCTAATTCATTCATACAATCCATTCTAATTCTTTCACACGATCCGTTCTAATTCATTCGTACGTTCCATTCTAATTGATTAGCACGATCCATGCTAATTCATTCGTTCGATCAATTCTAATTCATTAGCACGATCCATTTTAATTCATTCGTGCAATCCATTCTATTTCATTCGTACGATCCATTCTTACTCATTCGTACGATCCATTCTAATTCATTCACACGAATGTATCCATTCGTACGAATGAATTAGAATAGATTGTACGAATGAATTAGAATGGATCGTACGAATGAATTAGAATAGATCGTACGAATGAATTAGAATGGATCATACGAATGAATTAGAATGGATCATACGAATGAGTAAGAATGGATCATACGAATGAAATAGAATGGATTGTACGAATGAATTAGAATGGATACATTCATGCGAATGAATTAGAATGGATCGGACGATTGAATTAGAATGGATCGTACGATTCATTCTAATTCATTCGTACGATCCATTCCAATACATTCGTACGATTCATGCTAATTCATTCGCACGATCCATTCTAATTCATTTGTACGATCCATTCTTATTCATTCATACGATCCATTCTAATTCATTCGCACAATCCATTCTAATTCATTCGTACAATCCATTCTAATTCATTCGTATGATCCATTCTAACTCATTCGGTGGATCCATTCTAATTCATTCGTACGATCCATTCTAATTCATTCCCACGATCCATTCTAATTTATTCGTACGATCCATTCTAATTCATTCGTACGATCTATTCTAATTCATTCGCACGAATGTAACCATTCTAATTCATTCATACGATTCATTCTAATTCATTCGTATGAGCTATTCTAATTCATTCGTACGATCCATTCTAATTCATTCGTACGATCCATTGTAATTCATTCATACAATCCATTTAGATTCATTCGCACAAATGTATCCATTCAAATTCATTTGTACGATCCAGTCTAATTCATTCGTACGATCCATTCTAATTCCTTCGTACGATCCATTCTAATTCATTCGTACGATCTATTCTAATTCATTCGTACGATCCATTCTAATTCATTCGTATGATCCATTCTAATTCCTTCGTACGATCCATTCTAATTCATTCGTACGATCCATTCTAATTCATTCGTACAATCTATTCTAATTCATTCGTACGAATGGATACATTCGTGTGAATGAATTAGAATGGATCGTACGAATGGGTAAGAATGGATCGTACGAATGAAATAGAATGGATTGCACGAATGAATTAGAATGGATCGTACGAATGAATTAGAATGGATCGTGTGAAAGAATTAGAATGGATTGTATGAATGAATAAGAATGGATCGTACGAATGAATTAGAATGGATCGTACGAAGGAATTAGAATGGATCGTACGAATGAATTAGCATGGATCGTACGAATGAATTAGAGTAGATCGTACAAATGAATTAGAATGGATCGTACGAATGAATTAGAATGGATCGTACGAATGAATTAGAATGGATTGTGCGAATGAATTAGTGTGAATGAATTAGAATGGATCGTACGAATGAGTAAGAATGGATCGTACGAATGAAATAGAATGGATTGCACGAATGAATTAGAATGGATCGTACGAATGAATTAGAATGGATCGTGTGAAAGAATTAGAATGGATTGTATGAATGAATTAGAATGGATCGTACGAATGAATTAGAATGGATCGTACGAATGAATTAGAATGGATCGTACGAATGAATTAGAATGGATCGTACGAAGGAATTAGAATGGATCGTACGAATGAATTAGAATAGATTGTGCGAATGAATTAGAATGGATCGTACGAATGAATTAGAATGGATCGTGTGAAAGAATTAGAATGGATTGTATGAATGAATTAGAATAGATCGTATGAATGAATTAGAATGGATCGTACGAATGAATTAGAATGGATCGTACGAATGAACTAGAATGGATACATTCGTGCGAATGAATTAGAATGGATCGTACGAATGAATTAGAATGGATCGTACGAATGAATTAGAATGGATCTTACGAATGAATTAGAATGGATCGTATGAATGCACGATACATGCTAATTTATTCGTTCGATCAATTCTAATTCATTAGCACGATCCATTCTAATTCATTCGTACGATCCATTCTAATTCATTCGCACGATCTATTCTAATTCATTCCTACGATCCATTCTAATTCTTTCACACGATCCATTCTAATTCATTCGTACGATCCATTCTAATTCATTTGTACGATCTATTCTAATTCATTCGTACGATCCATTCTAATTCATTCGTACGATCCATTCTAATTCCTTCGTACGATCCATTCTAATTCATTCATACAATCTATTCTAATTAATTCATACAACCCATTCTAATTCTTTCACACGATCCATTCTAATTCATTCGTACGATCCATTCTAATTCATTCGCACAATCCATTCTAATTCATTCGCACGAATGTATCCATTCTAAATCATTCGTACAATCCATTCTATTTCATTCGTACGATCCATTCTTACTCATTGTATGAATGAATTAGAATGGATCCTATGAATGAATTAGAATGGATCGTGTGAAAGAATTAGAATGGATTGTATGAATGAATTAGAATGGATCGTATGAATGAATTAGAATGGATCGTACGAATGAATTAGAATGGATACATTCGTGCGAATGAATTAGAATTGATCGTACGAATGAATTAGAATGGATCGTGCGAATGAATTAGAATGGATCGTACGAATGAATTAGAATGGATCGTACGAATGAACTAGAATGGATACATTCGTGCGAATGAATTAGAATGGATCGTACGAATGAATTAGAATGGATCGTACGAATGAATTAGAATGGATCGTACGAATGAATTAGTATGGATCTTACGAATGAATTAGAATGGATCGTACGAATGAATTAGAATAGTTCGTACGAATGAATTAGAATGGATACATTTGTACGAATGAATTAGAATGGATCGTACGAAGGAATTAGAATGGATCATACGAATGAATTTGAATAGATACATTTGTGCGAATGAATCTAAATGGATTGTATGAATGAATTACAATGGATCGTACGAATGAATTAGAATGGATCGTACGAATGAATTAGAATAGCTCATACGAATGAATTAGAATGAATCGTATGAATGAATTAGAATGGATACATTCGTGCGAATGAATTAGAATGGATCGTATGAATGAATCAGAATGGATTTATTCGTGCAAATGAATTGGAATGGATCGTGCGAATGAATTAGAATGGATCGTGCGAATGAATTAGAATCGATTGTATGAATGAATTAGAATGGATCGTGCGAATGAATTTGAATGGATCGTACGAATGAATTAGAATGGATCCTATGAATGAATTAGAATGGATCGTGCGAATGAATTAGAATGGATCGTACGAATGAATTAGAATGGATCGTGCTAATGAATTAGAATTGATCGAACAAATGAATTAGAATGGATACATTCGTGCGAATGAATTAGAATGGATCGGACGAATGAATTAGAATGGATCGTACGAATGAGTAAGAATGGATCGTACGAATGAAATAGAATAGATCGTACGAATGTATTAGAATGGATCGTACGAAGGAATTAGAATGGATCGTACGAATGAATTAGAATGGATCGTACGAATGAATTAGAATGGATCGTACGAATGGATTAGAATGGATCCTATGAATGGATTAGAATGGATACCTTTGTGCATATGAATTAGAATGGATCGTATGAATGAATTAGAATGGATCGTAGAATGGATCGTACGAATGAATAAGAATGAATTAGAATGGATCGTACGAATGAATTAGAATAGATCATAGGAATGAATTAGAATGGATCGTGCAAATGAATTAGAATGGATACAGTCGTGCGAATGAATTAGAATGGATCGGACGAATGAATTAGAATGGATCGTACGAATGAGTAAGAATGGATCGTACGAATGAATGGATCGTACGAATGAAATAGAATGGATTGTACGAATGAATTAGAATGGATCGTACAAATGAATTAGAATGGATCGTACGAATGAATTAGAATGGATCATACGAATGAATTAGAATGGATCGTATGAAAGAATTAGAATGGATTGTATGAATGAATTAGAATAGATCGTATGAATGAATTAGAATGGATCGTACGAATGAATTAGAATGGATCGTACAAATGAACAAGAATGGATACATTCATGCGAATGAATTAGAATGGATCGTACGAATGAATTAGAATGGATCGTACGAAGAATGGATCGTACGAATGAATTAGAATGGATCGTACGAATGAACTAGAATGGATACATTCGTGCGAATGAATTAGAATGGATCGTACGAATGAATTAGAATGGATCGTACGAATGAATTAGAATGGATCTTACGAATGAATTAGAATGGATCGTACGAATGCACGATCCATGCTAATTCACTCGTTCGATCAATTCTAATTCATTAGCACGATCCATTCTAATTCATTCGTACGATCCATTCTAATTCATTCGCACGATCCATTCTAATTCATTCGTACGATCCATTCTAATTCTTTCACACGATCCATTCTAAATCATTCGTACGATCCATTCTAATTCATTCGTACGATCTATTCTAATTCATTCGTACGATCCATTCTAATTCATTCGTACGATCCATTCTAATTCCTTCGTACGATCCATTCTAATTCATTCATACAATCTATTATAATTCATTCATACAATCCATTCTAATTCTTTCACACGATCCATTCTAATTCATTCGTACGATCCATTCTAATTCATTCATACAATCCATTCTAATTCTTTCACACGATCCATTCTAATTCATTCGTACATTCCATTCTAATTCATTAGCACGATCCATGCTAATTCATTCGTTCGATCAATTCTAATTCATTAGCACGATCCATTCTAATTCATTCGTACGATCCATTCTAATTCATTCGCACGATCCATTCTAATTCATTCATAGGATCCATTCTAATTCATTCATACGATCTATTCTAATTCTTTCGTACGAATGTATCCATTCTAATTCATTTGTACGATCCATTCTAATTCATTCGTACGATCCATTCTAATTTATTCGTACGATCCATTCTAATTCATTCATACGATCTATTCTAATTCATTCATACAATCCATTCTAATTCTTTCACACGATCCATTGTAATTCACTCGTACGATCCATTCTAATTCATTCGCACAATCCATTCTATTTCATTCGTACGATCCATTCTTACTCATTGGTACGATCCATTCTAATTCATTCGCATGAATGTATCCATTCTAATTCATTCGTACGAATCCATTCTAATTCATTCGTACAATCCATTCTATTTCATTCGTATGATCCATTCTTACTCATTCGTATGATCCATTCTAATTCATTCGCACGAATGTATCCATCCTAAATCATTCGTACGATCCATTCTAATTCATTCGTACAATCCATTCTATTTCATTCGTACGATCAATTCTAATTCATTAGCACGATCCATTCTAATTCATTCGTACGATCCATTCAAATTCATTCGCACGACACATTCTAATTCATTCGTACAATCCATTCTATTTCATTCGTACGATCCATTCTTACTCATTCGTATGATCCATTCTAATTCATTCGCACGAATGTATCCATTCTAATCCATTCGTATGATCCATTCTAATGCATTCGTACGATCCATTCTAATTCATTCGCATGAATGTAACCATTCTAATTCATTCATTTGATCCATTCTAATTTATTCGTCCGATCCATTCAAATTCATTCGCACGAATGTATCCATTCTAAACCATTCATACGATCCATTCTAATTTATTCGTACGATCCATTCTAATTCATTCGTAAGATCCATTCTAATTCATTCGTACGATCCATTCTAATTCATTCGTACGATCCATTCTAATTCATTCGCACGAATGTATCCACTCTAGTTCATTCGTACGATCCATTCTAATTCATTCGTACGATCCATTCTAATTCATTCGCAAGATCCATTCTAATTCATTCGTACGATCCATTCTAATTCATTCGCATGAATGTATCCATTCTAATTCATTTGTACATACGATCCATTCTAATTCATTCGTACGATCCATTCTAATTCATTCGCACGATCTGTTCTTATTCATTCGCACAATCCATTCTAATTCATACGCACGAATGTATCCATTCTAATTCATTCGTACGATCCATTCTAATTCATATGCACAAAGGTTTTGATTCTAATTCATTCGTACGATCCATTCTAATTCAGGATCGTACGAATGAATTAGAATGGATACATTCGTGCGAATGAATTAGAATTGATCATACGAATGAGAAAGAATGGATCAGACGAATGAATTAGAATGGATCGTACGAATGAATTAGAATGGATTAAATGAGTGAACGAATTAGAATAGATCGTGTGAATAAATTAGAATGGATCGGACGAATGGATCGTACGAATGAATTAGAATGGATCGTACGAATGAATTAGAATGGATCTTACGAATGAATTAGAATGGATCGTACGAATGAATTAGAATGGATCGTACGAATGAATTAGAATGGATACATTCGTGCGAATGAATTAGAATGGATCGGACGAATGAATTAGAATGGATCGTACGAATGAATTAGAAAGGATCGTACGAATGAATTAGAATGGATCGTACGAATAAATTAGAATGGATACATTCGTCCGAATGAGTTAGAATGGATCATACGAATGAGTAAGAATGGATCGTACGAATGAAATAGAATAGATTGTACGAATGAATTAGAATGGATCCTACGAATGAATTAGAATGGATCGTGTGAAAGAATTAGAATGGATTGTATGAATGAATTAGAATGGATCGTATGAATGAATTAGAATGGATCGTACGAATGAATTAGAAAGGATACATTCGTGCGAATGAATTACAATTGATCTTACGAATGAATTAGAATGGATTGTGCGAATGAATTAGAATAGATCGTACAAATGAATTAGAATGGATCGTACGAATGAACTAGAATAGATACATTCGTGCGAATGAATTAGAATGGATCGTACAAATGAATTAGAATGGATCGTACGAATGAATTAGAATGGATCTTACGAATGAATTAGAATGGATCGTATGAATGAATTAGAATGGATCGTACGAATGAATTAGAATGGATACATTCATACGAATGAATTAGAATAGATCGTACGAATGAATTAGAATGGATCGTACGGAATGAATTAGAATGGATATATTTGAACGAATAAATTAGAATGGATCATACGAATGAATTAGAATGGATCGTACGAATGAATTAGAATGGATAGTGCGAATGAATTAGAATCGATCGTACGAATGAATTAGAATGGATCGTACGAATGAATTAGAATGGATCATACGAATGAGTAAGAATGGATCGTACGAATGAATTAGAATGGATCGTACGAATGAATTAGAATGGATCGTACGAATAAATTAGAATGGATACATTCGTCCGAATGAATTAGAATGGATCATACGAATGATTAAGAATGGATCGTACAAATGAAATAGAATAGATTGTATGAATGAATTAGAATGGATCCTACGAATGAATTAGAATGGATCGTGTGAAAGAATTAGAATGGATTGTATGAATGAATTAGAATGGATCGTATGAATGAATTAGAATGGATCGTACGAATGGATTAGAATGGATCGTACGAATGAATTAGAATGGATCGTACGAATGAACTAGAATGGATACATTCGTGCGAACGAATTAGAATGGATCGTGTGAAAGAATTAGAATGGATTGTGCGAATGAATTAGAATAGACCGTACGAATGAATTAGAATGGATACATTCGTGCGAATGAATTAGAATGGATCGGACGAATGAATTAGAATGGATCGTACGAATGAATTAGAATGGATCGTACGAATGAATTAGAATGGATCATATGAATAAATTAGAATGGATACATTCGTCCGAATGAATTAGAATGGATCATACGAATGAGTAAGAATGGATCGTACGAATGAAATAGAATAGATTGTACGAATAAATTACAATGGATCCTACGAATGAATTAGAATAGATCGTGTGAAAGAATTAGAATGGATTGTATGAATGAATTAGAATGAATTCATACGATCCATTCGAATTCATTCGCACGATCGATTCGAATTCATTCATACGATCCATTCTAATTCATTCATACAATCCATTCTAATTCATTCACACGATCCATTCTAATTTATTCGTAGGAACCATTCTAATTCATTCGTACAATCTATTCTATTTCATTCGTACGATCCATTCTTACTCATTCGTATGATCCATTCTAATTCATTCGGACGAATGTATCCATTCTAATTTATTCGTATGATCCATTCTAATTCGTTCGTATGATCCATTCTAATTCATTCTTACGATCCATTATAATTCATTCGTCCGATCCATTCTAATTTATTTGCACGAATGTATCCATTCTAATTCATTCGTACGATCCATTCTAAATCATTCGCACAATCTATTCTACTTTATTCATACCATCCATTCTAATTCATTCGCACGAATGTATCCATTCTAATTCATTCATACGATCTATTCTACTTCATTCGTACTATCCGTTCTAATTCACTCATACCGTCCATTCTAATTCATTCATATGATCCATTCTAATTCATTTGCACGAATATATCCATTCTAATTCATTCGTACGATCCATTCTAACTCCTTCGTACGATCCATTCTAATTCCTTCGTACGATCCATTCTATTTCATTCGTATGATCCATTCTAATTCCTTCGTACGATCCATTCTAATTCCTTCGTATCCATTCTAATTCACTCATACGATCCATTCTAATTCATTCATACGATCCATTCTAATTCATTCATACAATCCATTCTAATTCATTCGCACGAATGTATCAATTCTAGTTCATTCGTACGATCCATTCTAATTCATTCGTACGATCCATTCTAATTCATTCGCACCATCCATTCTGATTCATTCGTACGATCCATTCTAATTCATTCATACGATCCATTCTAATTCATTCGTACGATCCATTCTAATTCATTCGCACAAATGTATCCATTCTAATTCCTTCGTACGATCCATTCTAATTCATTAGCACGATCCATGCTAATTCATTCGTTCGATCAATTCTAATTCATTAGCACGATCCATTCTAATTCATTCGTACGATCCATTCTAATTCATTCGCACGATCCATTCTAATTCATTCGTAGGATCCATTCTATTTCATTCATACAATCCATTCTAATTCATTCATACAATCCATTCTAATTCTTTCACACGATCCATTCTAATTCATTCGTAGGATCCATTCTAATTCATTCGTACAATCTATTCTATTTCATTCGTACGATCCATTCTTACTTATTCGTATGATCCATTCTAATCCATTCGGACGAATGTATCCATTCTAATTTATTCGTACGATCCATTCTAATTCATTCGTACGATCCATTCTATTTCATTCATACGATCCATTCTTACTTATTCGTACGATCCATTCGAATTAATTCGTGCGATCTATTCTAATTCATTCATACGATCCATTCTAATTCATTCATACAATCTATTCTAATTCTTTGACACGATCCATTCTAATTCATTCGTAGGATCCATTCTAATTCATTCGTACAATCTATTCTATTTCATTCGTACGATCCATTCTTACTCATTCGTATGATCCATTCTAATTCATTCGGACGAATGTATCCATTCTAATTTATTCGTACGATCCATTCTAATTCATTCGTACGATCCATTCTAATTCATTCGTACGATCCATTCTTACTCATTCGTATGATCCATTCTAATTCATTCGTACGATCAATTCTAATTCATTCGTACGATCCATTCTAATTCATTCGCACAATCTATTCTAATTCATTCGTACGATCCATTCTAATTCATTTGTACGATCGTACGAATGAAATAGAATGGATCGTACGGAATGAATTAGAATGGATTGTATGAATGAATTAGAATGGATATATTCGTGCGAAAGAATTAGAATGGATCATACGAATGAGTAAGAATGGATCGTACGAAGGAAATAGAATGGATTGTACGAATGAATTAGAATGGATCATACAAATGAATTAGAATGGATCGT
Organism: Chamaelirium japonicum; assembly: GCA_947650365.1. NCBI lineage: Eukaryota > Viridiplantae > Streptophyta > Magnoliopsida > Liliales > Melanthiaceae > Chamaelirium > Chamaelirium japonicum. Next base: position 210,399 of record CANTAL010000126.1, on the reverse strand, counting down.
ACAAATGAATTAGAATGGATCATACGAATGAGTAAGAATGGATCGTACAAATGAAATAGAATGGATTATACGAATGAATTAGAATGGATCGTACGAATGAATTAGAATGGATCGTGTGCAAGAATTAGAATGCATTGTATGAATGAATTAGAATGGATCATATGAATGAATTAGAATGGATCGTGCGAATGAATTCGAATGGATCGCATGATCCATTCGAATAGAATGGATTGTATGAATGAATTAGAATGGATCGGGCGAATGAATTAGAATGGATTGTAGGAATGAATTAGAATGGATCGTATGAATGAATTAGAATGGATTGTATGAATGAATTAGAATGGATCGTGCGAATGAATTAGAATGGATCGTACGAATGAATTAGAATGGATCGTACGAATGAATTAGAATGGATCATACGAATGAATTAGAACGGATCATACGAATGAGTAAGAATGGATCGTACGAATGAAATAGAATGGATTGTACGAATGAATTAGAATGGATACATTCGTGCGAATGAATTAGAATGGATCGTACGAATGAATTACAATGGATCGTACGAATGAAGTAGAATGGATCGTACGAAAGAATTAGAATGCATCGTACGAAAGAATTAGAATGGATATATTCGTGCGAATGAATTAGAATGGATCGTACGAATGAATTAGACTGGATCGTACGAATGAATTTGAATGGTTACATTTGTGCGAATGAATCTAAATGGATTGTATGAATGAATTACAATGGATCATACGAATGAATTAGAATGGATCGTATGAATGAATTAGAATAGCTCATACGAATGAATTAGAATGAATCGTATGAATGAATTAGAATGGTTACATTCATGCGAATGAATTAAAATAGATCGTAGAATGAATTAGAATGGATCGTACGAATAAATTAGAATGGATCGTGGGAATGAATTAGAATGGATCGTACGAATGAATTAGAATGGATCCACCGAATGAGTTAGAATGGATCATACGAATGAATTAGAATGGATTGTACGAATGAATTAGAATGGATTGTGCGAATGAATTAGAATGGATCGTATGAATGAATAAGAATGGATCGTACGAATGAATTAGAATGGATCGTGCGAATGAATTAGCATGAATCGTACGAATGTATTAGAATGGATCATACGAATGAATTAGAATGAATCGTACGATCCATTCTAATTCATTCATACGATCCATTCAAATTCATTCACACGAATGTATCCATTCTAGTTCATTCGTACGATCCATTCTAGTTCATTCGTACGATCCATTCTAAGTCATTCGTACGATCCATTCTAATTCATTCGTATGATCCATTCTAATTAATTTGTATGATCCATTCTAATTCATTCATACGATCCATTCTAATTCATTCATATAATCCATTCTAATTCATTCGCACGAATGTATCCATTCTAATTAATTCGTATGATCCATTCTAATTCATTCATATGATCCATTCTTATTCATTCGCACGATCCAGTCTAATGGATTCGCACGATCCATTCTAATTCATTCGCACGAATGTATCTATTCTAATTCATTCGTACGATCCATTCTAATTCATTAATATGATCCATTCTAATTCATTCGCACGATCCATTCTAATTCATTCGTACGATCCATTCTAATTCATTCGTATGATCCATTCTAATTCATTCGCACGATCCATTCTAATTCATTCGTACAATCTATTCTATTTCATTCGTACGATCCATTCTTAGTCATTCGTATGATCCATTCTAATTCATTCGGACGAATGTATCCATTCTAATTCATTCGTACGATCCATTCTAATTCATTCGTACGATCCATTCTAATTTATTCGTCCGATCCATTCTAATTCATTCGCACGAATGTATCCATTCTAATTCATTCGTACGGTCCATTCTAATTCATTCGCACAATCCATTCTATTTCATTCGTACGATCCATTCTTACTCATTCGTATGATCCATTATGGATACATTCGTGCGAATGAATTAGAATGGATCAAACGAATGAGTAAGAATGGATCGTACGAATGAAACAGAATGGATTGTGTGAATGAATTAGAATGGATCATACGAATGAATTAGAATGGATCGTGTGAAAGAATTAGAATGGATTGTATGAATGAATTAGAATAGACCGTATGAATGAATTAGAATGGATCGTACGAATGAATTAGAATGGATCGTACGAATGAACTAGAATGGATACATTCGTGCGAATGAATTAGAATGGATCGTACGAATGAATTAGAATGGATCTTACGAATGAATTAGAATGGATCGTACGAATGCACGATCCATGCTAATTCATTCGTTCGATCAATTCTAATTCCTTAGCACGATCCATTCTAATTCATTCGTACAAATCCATTCTAATTCATTCGCACGATCCATTCTAATTCATTCGTACGATCCATTCTAATTCTTTCACACGATCCATTCTAATTCATTCGTACGATCCATTCTAATTCATTCGTACGATCTATTCTAATTCATTCGTATGATCCATTCTAATTTCATTCGTACGATCCATTCTAATTCATTCGCTCGAATGTATCCATTCTAATCCATTCGTACGTTCCATTCTAATTCATTCGCATGAATGTAACCATTCTAATTCATTCATTTGATCCATTCTAATTCATTCGTACGATCCATTCTAATTCATTTGTCCGATCCATTCTAATTCATTCGCACGAATGTATCCATTCTAATCCATTCGTAAGATCCATTCTAATTCATTCGTACGATCCATTCTAATTCATTCGTCCGATCCATTCTAATTCATTCGCACGAATGTATCCATTCTAATTCATTCGTACGATCCATTCTAATTCATTCGTAAGATCTATTCTAATTCATTCGTACGATCCATTCTAATTCATTCGTACGATCCATTCTAATTCATTCGTAATTCATTTGTACGATCCATTCTAATTCATTCATAGATCCATTCTAATTCATTCGTACGATCCATTCTAATTCATTCGTACGATCCATTCTAATTCATTCGTCCGATCCATTCTAATTCATTCGCACAAATGTATCCATTCTAATCCATTCGTAAGATCCATTCTAATTCATTCGTACGATCCATTCTAATTCATTCGTCCGATCCATTCTAATTCATTCGCACGAATGTATCCATTCTAATTCATTCGTACGATCCATTCTAATTCATTTGTAAGATCCATTCTAATTCATTCGTAAGATCCATTCTAATTCATTAATATGATCCATTCTAATTCATTCGCACGATCCATTCTAATTCATTCGTACGATCCTTTCTAATTCATTCGTACGATCCATTCTAATTCATTCGCACGATCCATTCTAATTCATTCGTACGATCCATTCTAATTCATTCGCACGAATGTATCCATTCTAGTTCATTCGTATGATCCATTCTAATTCGTTCGTACGATCCATTCTAGTTCATTCATACAATCCATTCTAATTCATTCGCACGATCTATTCTAATTCACTCATACGATCCATTCTAATACATTCATACGATCCATTCTAATTCATTTGCACGAATATATCCATTCTAATTCATTCGTACGATCCATTCTAATTCCTTCGTACGATCCATTCTAATTCATTCGTACGATCCATTCTAATTCATTCGTACGATCCATTCTAATTCATTCTAATTTATTCGTACGATCCATTCTAATTCATTCGTATGATCCATTCTAATTCATTCGCACAAATGTATCCATTCTAATTCATTCGTAAGATCCATTCTAATTCATTCGTACGATCCATTCTAATTCATTCGCGAATGTATCCATTCTAATTCATTCGTACGATCCATTCTAATTCATTCATACGATCCATTCTAATTCATTCATATGATCTATTCTAATTCATTCATACAATCCATTCTAATTATTTCACACGATCCATTCTAATTCATTCGTACGATCCATTCTAATTCATTTTCACAATCCATTCTATTTCATTCGTACGATCCATTCATACTCATTCGTATGATCCATTCTAATTCATTCGCACGAATGTATCCATAATAGATCATACGAATGAGTAAGAATGGATCGTACGAATGAAATAGAATGGATTGTGCGAATGAATTAGAATGGACCGTACGAATGAATTAGACGTACGAATGAATTAGAATGGATACATTCGTGCGAATAAATTAGAATGGATCATACGAATGAGTAAGAATGGATCGTGCGAATGAATTAGAATGGATCGTGCGAATGAATTAGAATGGATCGTACGAATGAATTAGAATGGATCGTACGAATGAGTAAGAATGGATCGTACGAATGAAATAGAATGGATTGTACGAATGAGTTAGAATGGATTCATACGAATGAATTAGAATGGATACATTCGTGCGAATGAATTAGAATGGATCATACGAATGAGTAAGAATGGATCGTACGAATGAAATAGAATAGATTGTACGAATGAATTAGAATGGATCCTACGAATGAATTAGAATGGATCGTGTGAAAGAATTAGAATGGATTGTATGAATGAATTAGAATGGATCGTATGAATGAATTAGAATGGATCGTACGAATGAATTAGAATGGATACATTAGTGTGAATGAATTAGAATTGATCGTACGAATGAATTAGAATGGATATATTCGTGCAAATGAATTAGAATGGATCGTATGAATGAATTAGAATGGATCGTATGAGTGAATTAGAACGGATCGTACGAATGAAATAGAATGAATTAGAATGAATTAGAATTGATCGTACGAATGAAATAGAATGGATTGTACGAATGATTTAGAATGGATCGTACGAATGAATTAGAATGGATCGTATGAATGAAATAGAATGGATTGTACGAATGAATTAGAATGGATTCGTACAAATGAATTAGAATGGATACATTCGTGCAAATGAATTAGAATGGATCGTACCAATGAGTAAGAATGGATCGTACGAATAAAATAGAATGGATTGTGCGAATGAATTAGAATGGATCGTACGAATGAATTAGAATGGATCGTACGAATTAATTAGAATGGATCATACGAATGAATTAGAATGGATCATACGAATGAATTAGAATGGATCGTACGAATGAATTAGAATGGATCGTACGAATGAATTAGAATAGATCGTACGAATGAATTAGAATGGATCATACTAATTAATTAGAATGTTTCATACGAATGAAATAGAATGGATCGTACGAATGAATTAGAATGGATCGTACGAATGAATTAGATTGGATCGTACGAATGAATTACAATGGATACATTTGTGCGAGTGAATTAGAATGGATCGTACGAATGGATTAGAATGGATTGTACGAATGGATTTGAATGGATACATTCATGTGAATGAATTAGAATGGATTGTATGAATGAATTAGAATGGATCATACGATCCATTCGAATTCATTCACACGATTCATTCGTCCGATCCATTCTAATTCATTCATACGATCCATTCTAATTCATTCATATGATCCATTCTAATTCATTCGTATATTCCATTCTAATTCATTCGTACGATCTATTCTATTTCATTCGTACGATCCATTCTTACTCATTCGTATGATCCATTCTAATTCATTCGGACGAATGTATCCATTCTAATTTATTCGTACGATCTGTGGGGGAAAATCTTCGTGCCGACCCGAAGACCTTCGCAGCACCAGTCAATCGAAGTTGAAGTTGACGTCGAAGATCGTTGGTTGATCTGTTGATTGAAGTTGAAGCCTTTTGATATGTCAATAGAAAGTGATATGCAATCAGAGAGATTGTGACACGAGATGTGATCTCGGAGTTCAGCCGAAGCCTACGTCTCCGTGCTATAGGGAGCAACCCGAATTCACTAACACTTCAGTTGAAGTGACCTCGACAGGCCAAGTGTCACTGAAAACCCTCTGATCTCTTCTAAGGAGAAAAGAAGATCAAGGAAAGATGGTAGATCAGAAGTTGAAAATCCCAGAGCTCTGGTTCTGAAAGTCAGATCTCAGAGTGGAAAATCAGAATTTTTGGATCCTCTTACATTCGAAGGCTCTGCTATTTATAGGATTCCCGGGGAGGAATTCCGGGGCAAATGGCGGTTTTTGCTGTCGTATCTGGGGATCCTCCAGGTAAAGCTGGTGGGCTCCACTGCCGTCTTCTGGGGGTTTCTACAGACTCGTGGGCCTATCGGACAGGGCCGATGGGTCCCGCGGTGGCCCTCATGGGCCCACCAGGCAGGGTCGGTGGGTCCCGTGGTAGTCTTCGTGGGCTCACCAGGCAGGGCCGGTGGGTCCCGTGGTAGTCTTCGTGGGCCCACCAGGCAGGGCCGGTGGGTCCCGTGGTAGTCTTCGTGGGCCCACCAGGCAGGGCCGGTGGGTCCCGTGGTAGTCTTCGTGGGCCCACCAGGCAGGGCCGGTGGGTCCCGTGGTAGTCGGTATACTTTTGCCAAAATTTGCACCCACACGATCCATTCTAATTCATTCGTACGATCCATTCTAATTCATTCGTACGATCTATTCTTACTCATTCGTATGATCCATTCTAATTCATTCGTACGATCCATTCTAATTCATTCGCTCGAATGTATCTATTCTAATCCATTCGTACGATCCATTCTAATTCATTCGTACGATCTATTCTAATTCATTCGTACGATCCATTCTAACTCATTCGCACGATCCATTCTAATTCATTCGTACGATCCATTCTAATTCATTCGTATGATCCATCCTAATTCATTCGTAAGATCCATTCTAATTAATTCGTATGATCCATTCTAATTCATTCGTACGATCCATTCTAATTCATTTGCACGAATATATCCATTCTAATTCATTCGTACGATCCATTCTAATTCATTCGCACGAATGTAACCATTCTAATTCATTCGTACGATCCATTCTAATTAATTCGTATGATCCATTCCAATTCATTCGTACGATCCATTCTAATTCATTCATACAATCCATTTAGAATCATTTGCACAAATGTATCCATTCAAATTCATTCGTACGATCCATTCTAATTCATTCGTATATTCCATTCTAATTCATTAGCACGATCCATGCTAATGAATTAGAATGGATCGTACGATCCAATCTAATTCATTCATACGATCCATTCTTACTCATTCGTATGATCCATTCTAATTCAATCGTACGATCCATTCTAATTCATTCGTATGATCCATTCTAATTCCTTCGTACGATCCATTCTAATTCATTCGTAAGATCCATTCTTACTCATTGGTACGATCCATTCTAATTCATTCGCACGAATGTATCCATTCTAATTCATTCGTACGAATCCATTCTAATTCATTCGTACAATCTATTCTTTTTCATTCGTACGATCCATTCTAATCCATTCTAATCCATTCTAATTCATTCGTTCGATCCATTCTTACTCATTCGTACGATCCATTCTAATTCATTCGTTCGATCCATTCTAATTCATTTGCACGATCCATTCTAATTCATTCGTATGATCCATTCTAATCCATTCGTACGATCCATTCTAATTCATTCGTACGATCCATTCTAATTCATTCGTACGATCCATTCTAATTCATTCGCACGAATGTATCCATTCTAAATCATTCGTACGATCCATTCTAATTCATTCATACGATCCATTCTAATTCATTCGTAAGATCCATTCTAATTCATTCGTACGATCCATTCTAATTCATTCGTACGATCCATTCTAATTCATTCGCACGAATGTATCCATTCTAGTTCATTCGTACGATCCATTCTAATTCATTCGTACGATCAATTCTAATTCATTCGCACGATCCATTCTAATTCATTCGTACGATCAATTCTAATTCATTCGTGCAATCCATTCTGTTTCATTCGTACGATCCATTCTTACTCATTCGTACGATCCAGTCTAATTCATTCACACGAATGTATCCATTCGTACGAATGAATTAGAATAGATTGTACGAATGAATTAGAATGGAACGTACGAAGGAATTAGAATGGATCGTACGAATGAATTAGAATGGATCGTACGAAGGAATTAGAATGGATCGTACGAATGAATTAGAATGGATCGTACGATTGAATTAGAATGGATCATACGAATGATTAAGAATGGATCGTATAAATGAATTAGATTGGATCGTACGATCCATTCTAATTCATTTGCATGGATCGTGCTAATGAATTAGAATGGAATATACGAATGAATTAGATTGGATTGTAGAATGGATCGTACGAATGAATTAGAATGGATCGTACGAATGAATTAGAATAGATCATAGGAATGAATTACAATGGATCGTGCAAATGAATTAGAATGGATACATTCGTGCGAATGAATTAGAATGGATCGTGCGAATGAATTAGAATGGATCATACGAATGAATTAGAATGGATATATTTGAACGAATAAATTAGAATGGATCATACGAATGAATTAGAATGGATAGTGCGAATGAATCAGAATCGATCGTATGAATGAATTAGAATGGATCGTACGAATGAATTAGAATGGATCATACGAATGAGTAAGAATGGATCGTACGAATGAATTAGAATGGATCGTACGAATGAATTAGAATGGATCCTATGAATAAATTAGAATGGATACATTCGTCCGAATGAATTAGAATGGATCATACGATTGAGTAAGAATGGATCGTACTAATGAAATAGAATAGATTGTACGAATAAATTAGAATGGATCCTACGAATGAATTAGAATGGATCGTGTGAAAGAATTAGAATGGATTGTATGAATAAATTAGAATGGATCGTATGAATGAATTAGAATGGATCGTGCGAATGAATTAGAATGGATCGTACGAATTCATTCTAATTCATTCATACAATCCATTCTAATTCTTTCACACGTTCCATTCTAATTCATTCGTACGTTCCATTCTAATTCATTAGCACATCCATGCTAATTCATTCGTTCGATCAATTCTAATTCATTAGCACGATCCATTCTAATTCATTCGTACGATCCATTCTAATTCATTCGCACGATCCATTCTAATTCATTCATAGGATCCATTCTAATTCATTCATACGATCTATTCTAATTCTTTCGCACGAATGTATCCATTCTAATTCATTCGCACGAATGTATCCATTCTAATTCATTCGTACGATCCATTCTAATTCATTCGTACGATCCATTCTAATTCATTCGTACGATCCATTCTAATTCATTCATATGATCTATTCTAATTCATTCATACAATCCATTCTAATTCTTTCACACGATCCATTCTAATTCATTAGTATGATCCATTCTAATTCATTCGCACAATCCATTCTATTTCATTCGTACGATCCATTCTTACTCATTCGTATGATCCATTCTAATTCATTCGCACGAATGTATCCATAATGGATCATACGAATGAGTAAGAATGGATCGTACGAATGAAATATAATGGATTGTGCGAATGAATTAGAATGGACCGTACGAATGAATTAGACGTACGAATGAATTAGAATGGATACAATCGTGCGAATAAATTAGAATGGATCATACGAATGAGGAAGAATGGATCGTCATTCTAATTCATTCGTATGATCCATTCTAATTCATTTGTATCCATTCTATTTCATTCGCACGATCCATTCTAATTCATTCGTGCAATCTATTCTAATTCATTCGTACGATCCATTCTAATTCATTCGTATGATCCATTCTAATTCATTCATACAATCCATTCTAATTTATTCGCACGAATGTATCCATTCTAATTCATTCGTATGATCCATTCTAATTCATTCGCACAATCTATTCTAATTCATTCGTACGATCCATTCTACTTCATTCGTACTATCCGTTCTAATTCACTCATACGATCCATTCTAATTCATTCATACGATCCATTCTAATTCATTCACACGAATATATCCATTCTAATTCTTTCATACGATGCATTCTAATTCATTCGTACGATCCATTCTAATTCATTCATTTGATCCATTCTAATTCATTCGTACGATCCATTCTAATTCATTCGTCCGATCCATTCTAATTCATTCGCACGAATGTATCCATTCTAATTCATTCGTACGATCCATTCTAATTCATTCGCACGATCCATTCTAATTCATTCGTACGATCTATTCTAATTCATTCATACGATCTATTCTAATTCATTTATACAATCCATTCTAATTCTTTCACACGATCCATTCTAATTCATTCGTACGATCCATTCTAATTCATTCGCACAATCCATTCTATTTCATTCGTACGATCCATTCTTACTCATTGGTACGATCCATTCTAATTCATTAGCACGATCCATTCTAATTCATTCGTACGATCCATTCTAATTCATTCGCACGATCCATTCTAATTCATTCGTACGATCCATTCTAATTCTTTCACACGATCCATTCTAATTCATTCGTACGATCCATTCTAATTCATTCGTACGATCTATTCTAATTCATTCGTACGATCCATTCTAATTCATTCGTACGATCCATTCTAATTCCTTCATACGATCTATTCTAATTCATTCATACAATCTATTCTATTTCATTCATACAATCCATTCTAATTCTTTCACACGATCCATTCTAATTCATTCGTACGATCCATTCTAATTCATTCGCACAATCCATTCTAATTCATTCGTAAGAATGGATCGTCATTCTAATTCATTCGTATGATCCATTCTAATTCATTTGTATCCATTCTATTTCATTCGCACGATCCATTCTAATTCATTCGCGCAATCTATTCTAATTCATTCGTACGATCCATTCTAATTCATTCGTACGATCCATTCTAATTCATTCATACAATCCATTCTAATTTATTCGCACGAATGTATCCATTCTAATTCATTCGTACGATCCATTCTAATTCATTCGCACAATCTATTCTAATTCATTCATACGATCCATTCTAATTCATTCGCACGAATGTATCCATTCTAATTCATTCATACGATCCATTCTTCTTCATTCGTACTATCCGTTCTAATTCACTCATACGATCCATTCTAATTCATTTATATGATCCATTCTAATTCATTTGCACGAATATATCCATTCTAATTCATTCGTACAATCCATTCTAATTCCTTCGTACGATCCATTCTAATTCCTTCGTACGATCCATTCTATTTCATTCGTATGATCCATTCTAATTCCTTCGTACGATCCATTCTAATTCCTTCGTATCCATTCTAATTCACTCATACGATCCATTCTAATTCATTCGTACGATCCATTCTAATTCATTCATACAATCCATTCTAATTCATTCGCAAGAATGTATCCATTCTAATCCATTTGTACGATCAATTCTAATCCATTCGTACGATTCATTCTAATTCATTCGCATTAATGTAACCATTCTAATTCATTCATTTGATCCATTCTAATTCATTCGTTCGATCCATTCTAATTCATTCGTCCGATCCATTCTAATTCTTTCGCACGAATGTATCCATTCTAATTCATTCGTACGATCCATTATAATTCATTCGTACGATCCATTCTAATTCATTCGTAAGATCCATTCTAATTCATTCGTACGATCCATTCTAATTCATTCGCACGAATGTATCCATTCTAGTTCATTCGTACGATCCATTCTAGTTCATTCGTACGATCCATTATAATTCATTCGTACGATCCATTCTAATTCATTCGTATGATCCATTCTAATTAATTCGTATGATCCATTCTAATTCATTCGTACGATCCATTCTAATTCATTCATACAATCCATTCTAATTCATTCGCACGAATGTATCCACTCTAATTAATTCGTACGATCCATTCTAATTCATTCGTATGATCCATTCTTATTCATTCGCACGATCCAGTCTAATGGATTCGCACGATCCATTCTAATTCATTCGCACGAATGTATCCATTCTAATTCATTCGTACGATCCATTCTAATTCATTAATATGATCCATTCTAATTCATTCGTACGATCCATTCTAATTCATATGCACAAAGGTATCCATTCTATTCCATTCGTAGGATCTATTCTAATCCATTCGTACGATCCATTCTAATTCATTCGTACGATCCATTCTAATTCATTCGCTCGAATGTATCCATTCTAATCCATTTGTACGATCCATTCTAATCCATTCGTACGATCCATTATAATTCATTCGCATGAATGTAACCATTCTAATTCATTCATTTGATCCATTCTAATTCATTCGTACGATCCATTCTAATTCATTCGTCCGATCCATTCTAATTCATTCGCACGAAAGTATCCATTCTAATTTATTCGTACGATCCATTCTAATGCATTCGTACGATCCATTCTAATTCATTCGTAAGATCCATTCTAATTCATTCGTACGATCCATTCTAATTCATTCGTACGATCCATTCTAATTCATTCGCACGAATGTATCCATTCTAGTTCATTCGTACGATCCATTCTAATTCATTCGTACGATCCATTCTAATTCATTCGCACGATCCATTCTAATTCATTCGTACGATCAATTCTAATTCATTCTCACGAATGTATCCATTCTAATTCATTCATACGATCCATTCTAATTCATTCGTACGATCCATTCTAATTCACTCATACGATCCATTCTAATACATTCATACGATCCATTCTAATTCATTTGCACGAATATATCCATTCTAATTCATTCGTACGATCCATTCTAATTTCTTCGTACGATCCATTCTAATTCATTCGTACGATCTATTCTAATTCATTCGTATGATCCATTCTAATTCATTCATACGATCCATTCTAATTCCTTCGTACGATCCATTCTATTTCATTCGTACAATCCATTCTAATTCATTCGTACAATCTATTCTAATTCATTCGTACGAATGGATACATTCGTGTGAATGAATTAGAATGGATCGTACGAATGAGTAAGAATGGATCGTACGAATGAAATAGAATGGATTGCACGAATGTATTAGAATGGATCGTACGAATGAATTAGAATGGATCGTGTGAAAGAATTAGAATGGATTGTATGAATGAATTAGAATGGATCGTACGAAGGAATTAGAATGGATCATACGAAGGAATTAGAATGGATCGTACGAATGAATAAGAATGGATCGTACGAATGAATTAGAATAGATCGTACGAATGAATTAGAATGGATCGTACGAAGGAATTAGAATGGATCGTACGAATGAATTAGAATGGATATATTTGTGCAAATGAATTAGAATGGATCGTATGAATGTATTAGAATGGATCGTATGAGTGAATTAGAATGGATCGTACAAATGAATTAGAATGGATCGTATGAATAAATTAGAATGGATCGTGCGAAAGAATTAGAATGCATTGTATGAATGAATTAGAATGGATCGCATGAATGAATTAGAATGGATCGTGCGAATGAATTCGAATGGATCGCATGATCCATTCGAATAGAATGGATCGTATGAATGAATTAGAATGGATCGGGCGAATGATTTAGAATGGATTGTAGGAATGAATTAGAATGGATCGTATGAATGAATTAGAATGGATCGTATGAATGAATTAGAATGGATCATATGAATGAATTAGAATGGATCGTGCGAATGAATTAGAATGGATCGTACGAATGAATTAGAATGGATCGTACGAATGAATTAGAATGGATCATACGTATGAATTAGAATGGATCATACGAATGAGTAAGAATGGATCGTACGAATGAAATAGAATGGATTGTACGATTGAATTAGAATGGATACATTCATGCGAATGAATTAGAATGGATCGGACGATTGAATTAGAATGGATCGTACGATTCATTCAAATTCATTCCTATGATCCATTCTAATACATTCGTACGATTCATGCTAATTTATTCGCACGATCCATTCTAATTCATTCGTACGATCCATTCTTATTCATTCATACGATCCATTCTAATTCATTCGCACAATCCATTCTAATTCATTCGTACAATCCATTCTAATTCATTCGTACGATCTATTCTAATTCATTCGTACGATCCATTCTAATTTATTCGTACGATCCATTCTAATTCATTCGTACAATCTATTCTAATTCATTCGCACAAATGTAACCATTCTAATTCATTCATACGATTCTTTCTAATTCATTCGTATGAGCTATTCTAATTCTTTCGTACGATCCATTCTAATTCATTCGTACGATCCATTGTAATTCATTTATACAATCCATTTAGATTCATTCGCACAAATGTATCCATTCAAATTCAATCGTACGATCCAGTCTAATTCATTCGTACGATCCATTCTAATTCCTTCGTACGATCCATTCTAATTCATTCGTACGATCCATTCTAATTCATTCGTACGATCCATTCTAATTCATTCGTACGATCCATTCTAATTCATTCGTACTATCTATTCTAATTCATTCGTACGAATGAATACATTCGTGTGAATGAATTAGAATGGATCGTACGAATGAGTAAGAATGGATCGTACGAATGAAATAGAATGGATTGCACGAATGAATTAGAATGGATCGTACGAATGAATTAGAATGGATCGTGCTAATGAATTAGACTGGATCGTACGAATGAATCAGAATGGATGTATTCGTACAAATGAATTAGAATGGATCGTATGAATGTATTAGAATTGATCGTGCGAATGAATTAGCATGGATCGTGCTAATGAATTAGAATGGATCGTACGAATGAATTAGAATGGATCGTGTGAAAGAATTAGAATGGATTGTATGAATGAACTAGAATGGATCGTACGAAGGAGTTAGAATGGATCGTACGAAGGAATTAGAATGGATCGTACGAATGAATTAGAATGGATCGTACGAATGTATTAGAATAGATCGTACGAATGAATTAGAATGGATCGTACGAATGAATTAGAATGGATATATTTGTGCAAATGAATTAGAATGGATCTTATGAATGTATTAGAATGGATCGTATGAGTGAATTAGAATGGATCGTACGAATGAATTAGAATGGATCGTATAAATGAATTAGAATGGATAAATTCGTGTGAATGAATTAGAATGGATCGTATGAATGAATTAGAATAGATTTGGTGAATGAATTAGAACTGATCGTACGAATGAATTAGAATGGATACATTCGTGCGAATGAATTAGAATAGATTGTATGAATGAATTAGAATGGATCGTACGAATGAACTAGAATGGATACATTCGTGCGAATGAATTAGAATGGATCGTACGAATGAATTAGAATGGATCAAACGAATGAATTAGAATGGATTTTACGAATGAATTAGAATGGATCGTACGAGTGAATTAGAATGGATCGTACGAATGAATTAGAATGGATACATTCGTGCGAATGAATTAGAATGGATCGGACGAATGAATTAGAATGGATCGTACGAATGAATTAGAATGGATCGTACGAATGAATTAGAATGGATCGTACGAATAAATTAGAATGGATGCATTCGTCCGAATGAATTAGAATGGATCATACGAATGAGTAAGAATGGATCGTACGAATGAAATAGAATAGATTGTACGAATGAATTTGAATGGATCCTACGAATGAATTAGAATGGATCGTGTGAAAGAATTAGAATGGATTGTATGAATGAATTAGAATGGATCGTATGAATGAATTAGAATGGATCGTGCGAATGAATTCGAATGGATCGTACGAATTCATTCTAATTCATTCATACAATCCATTCTAATTCTTTCACACGATCCATTCTAATTCATTCGTACGTTCCATTCTAATTCATTAGCACAATCCATGCTAATTCATTCGTTCGATCAATTCTAATTCATTAGCACGATCCATTCTAATTCATTCGTACGATCCATTCTAATTCATTCGCACGATCCATTCTAATTCATTCATAGGATCCATTCTAATTCATTCATACAATCCATTCTAATTCATTCGCACCAATATATCCATTCTAATTCATTCGTACGATTAGTTCTAATTCATTCACAAAATCTATTCTAATTCATTCATACGATCCATTCTAATTCATTCCCACGAATGTATCCATTCTAATTCATTCATACGATCCATTCTAATTCATTCGTACGATCCATTCTAATTCACTCATACGATCCATTCTAATACATTCGTACGATCCATTCTAATTCCGAATGAATTAGAATGGATCGTACGAATGAATTAGAATGGATACATTCGTACGAATGAATTAGAATGGATCGTACCAAAGAGTAAGAATGGATTGTAATGGATCTTACGAATGAACTAGAATGGATACATTCGTGCGAATGAATTAGAATGGATCGTACGAATAAATTAGAATGGATCGTACGAATGAATTAGAATGGATCTTACGAATGAATTAGAATGGATCGTATGAATGATCGTACGAATGAATTAGAATGGATACATTCGTGCGAATGAATTAGAATGGATCGGACGAATGAATTAGAATGGATCGTACGAATGAATTAGAATAGATCAAATGAATGAATTAGAATGGTTATATTCATGCGAATGAATTATAATGGATCGTACGAATGGATTTGAATGGATCGTACGAATAGATTAGAATGGATACATTCGAGCGAATGAATTAGAATGGATCGTACGAATGAATTAGAATGGATCGTACGAATGGCTTAGAATGGATCCTACGAATGGATTAGAATGGATACCTTGTGCATATGAATTTGAATGGATCGTACGAATGAATTAGAATGGATCATATTAATGAATTAGAATGGATCGTACGAATGAATTAGAATGGATCGTGCGAATCAATTAGACTGGATCATGCGAATGAATAAGAATAGATCATACGAATGAATTAGAATGGATCGTACGAATTAATTAGAATGGATCGTACGAATGAACTAGAATGGATACATTCGTGCGAATGAATTAGAATGGATCGTACAAATGAATTAGAATGGATCGTACGAATGAATTAGAATGGATCTTACGAATGAATTAGAATGGATCGTACGAATGCATTAGAATGGATCGTACGAATGAATTAGAATGGATACATTCGTGCGAATGAATTAGAATGGATCGGACGAATGAATTAGAATGGATCGTACGAATGAATTAGAATGGATCAAATGAATGAATTAGAATGGTTACATTCATGCGAATGAATTAGAATGGATCGTACGAATGGATTAGAATGGATCGTACGAATGGATTAGAATAGATACATTCGAGCGAATTAATTAGAATGGATCGTACGAATGAATTAGAATGGATCGTACGAATGGATTAGAATAGATCCTACGAATGGAATAGAATGGATACCTTTGTGCATATGAATTAGAATGGATCGTACGAATGAATTAGAATAGATCATATTAATGAATTAGAATGGATCGTACGAATGAATTAGAATGGATACATTCGTGCGAATGAATTAGAATGAATCGTGCGAATCCATTAGACTGGATCGTGCGAATGAATAAGAATGGATCATACGAATGAATTAGAATGGATCGTACGAATTAATTAGAATGGATACATTCGTGCGAATGAATTAGAATGGATTGTATGAATGAATTAGAATGGATCGTACGAATGAATTAGATTGGATCATACGAATAAATTAGAATGGATCATACGAATGAATTAGAATGGATCGTACGAATGAATTAGAATGGATCATACGAATGAACTAGAATGGATCGTACGAATGAACTAGAATGGATACATTCGTGCGAATGAATTAGAATGGATCGTACGAATGAATTAGAATGGATCGTACGAATGAATTAGAATGGATCTTACGAATGAATTAGAATGGATCATACGAATGAATTATAATGGATCGTACGAATGAATTAGAATGGATACATTCGTGCGAATGAATTAGAATGAATCGGACGAATGAATTAGAATGGATCGAACGAATGAATTAGAATGGATCAAATGAATGAATTAGAATGGTTACATTCTTGCGAATGAATTAGAATGAATCGTACGAATGGATTAGAATGGATCGTACAAATGGATTAGAATGGATACATTCGTGCGAATGAATTAGAATGGATTGTATGAATGAATTAGAATGGATCGTACGAATGAGTTAGAATTGATCGTATGAGTGAATTAGAATGGATACGAAGGAATTAGAATGGATCGTACGAAGGAATTAGAATGGATCATACGAATGAAATAGAATGGATCGTACGAAGGAATTATAATGGATCGTACGAAGGAATTAGAATGGATCGTACGAAGGAATTAGAATGGATTGTACGAATGAATTAGAATGGATATATTTGTGCAAATGAATTAGAATGGATCGTATGAATGAATTAGAATGGATCGTATGAGTGAATTAGAATGGATAGTACGAATGAAGTAGAATGGATCGTATGAATGAATTAGAATGGATACATTCGTGCGAATGAATTAGAATGGATCGTATGAATGAATTAGAATAGATTGTGCGAATGAATTACAATGGATCGTACAAATGAATTAGAATGGATACATTCGTGCGAATAAATTAGAATGGATTGTATGAATGAATTAGAATGGATCGTACGAATGAATTAGAATGGATCATACGAATGAATTAGAATAGATTGCACGAATGAATTAGAATGGATCGTGCGAATGAAATAGAATGGATACAAATGAATTAGAATGGATCATACGAATGAATTCGAATGACGATCCATTCTAATTCATACGCACGATCCATTCTAGTTCATTCATACGATCCATTCTAATTCATTCGCACGAATGTATCCATTCTAATTCATTCGTACATACGATCCATTCTAATTCATTCGCACGAATGTATCCATTCTAATTCATTTGTATAATCCATTCTATTTCATTCGTACGATCCATTCTTACTCATTCATATGATCCATTCTAATTCATTCGCACGAATGTATCCATTCTAATTCATTCGTACGATCCATTCAAATTCATTCGCATGATCCATTCTAATTCATTCGTAAGATCCATTCTAATTCATTCGTACGATCCATTCTAATTCATTCGTACGATCCATTCTAATTCATTCGCACGAATGTATCCATTCTAGTTCATTCTAATTCATTCGTACGATCCATTCTAATTCATTCTAATTTATTCGCACGAATGTATCCATTCTAATTCATTCGTACGATCCTGAATTAGAATAGATCGTACGAATGAATTAGAATGGATCGTACGAATGAACTAGAATGGATACATTCGTGCGAATGAATTAGAATTGATCGTACAAATGAATTAGAATGGATCGTATGAATGAATTAGAATGGATCATACGAATGAGTAAGAATGGATCGTACGAATGAAATAGAATGGATTGTACGAATGAATTAGAATGGATCGTACGAAAGAAGTAGAATGGATCGTGGTAATGAATTAGAATTGATTGAACGAATGAATTAGCATGGATCGTGCTAATGAATTAGAATGGAACGTACGAATGAATTAGAATGGTTCGTGTGAAAGAATTAGAATGGATTGTATGAATGAATTAGAATGAAATCGTACGATCCATTCGAATTGATTCGCACGATCCATTCTAATTCATTCATACGATCCATTCTAATTCATTCATACAATCCATTCTAATTCTTTCACACGATCCATTCTAATTCATTCGTAGGATCTATTCTAATTCATTCGTACAATCTATTCTATTTCATTCGTACGATCCATTCTTACTCATTCGTATGATCCATTCTAATTCATTCGGACGAATGTATCCATTCTAAATTATTCGTACGATCCATTCTAATTCATTCGTACGATCCATTCTAATTCATTCGTACGATCCATTCTTACTCATTCGTATGATCCATTCTAATTCATTCGTACGATCCATTCTAATTCATTCGTACGATCCATTCTAATTCATTCGCACAATCTATTCTAATTCATTCGTACGATCCATTCTAATTCATTCGTACGATCGTACGAATGAATTAGAATGGATCGTACGGAATGAATTAGAATGGATTGTATGAATGAATTCGAATGGATACATTCGTGCGAATGAATTAGAATGGATCATACGAATGAGTAAGAATGGATCGTACGAATGAAATAGAATGGATTGTACGAATGAATTAGAATGGATCGTACAAATGAATTAGAATGGATCGTACGAATGAATTAGAATGGATCATACGAATGAGTAAGAATGGATCGTACAAATGAAATAGAATGGATTGTACGAATGAATTAGAATGGATCGTACGAATGAATTAGAATGGATCGTGTGAAAGAATTAGAATGCATTGTATGAATGAATTAGAATGGATCGTATGAATGAATTAGAATGGATCGTGCGAATGAATTCGAATGGATCGCATGATCCATTCGAATAGAATGGATCGTATGAATGATTTAGAATGGATCGGGCGAATGAATTAGAATGGATTGTAGGAATGAATTAGAATGGATCGTATGAATGAATTAGAATGGATCGTATGAATGAATTAGAATGGATCGTGTGAATGAATTAGAATGGATCGTACGAATGAATTAGAATGGATCATACGAATGAGTAAGAATGGATCGTACGAATGAAATAGAATGGATTGTACGAATAAATTAGAATGGATACATTCATGCGAATGAATTAGAATGGATCGAACGATTGAATTAGAATGGATCATATGATTCATTCTAATTCATTCGTACGATCCATTTTAATACATTCGTACGATTCATGCTAATTCATTCGCACGATCCATTCTAATTCATTCGTACGAATGTATCAATTCTAATTCATTCGTACGATCCATTCTAATTCATTAATATGATCCAATCTAATTCATTCGTACGATCGATTCTAATTCATTTGCACTATCCATTCTAATTCATTCGTACGATCCATTCTAATTCATTCGTATGATCCATTCTAATTTATTCGTTCAAATATATCCATTCTAATTCATTCGTACGATCCATTCTAATTCATTCGCACGATCCATTCTAATTCATTCGCACGAATGTAT
The DNA here is from genome assembly GCA_947650365.1 of Chamaelirium japonicum. Taxonomy (NCBI): domain Eukaryota; kingdom Viridiplantae; phylum Streptophyta; class Magnoliopsida; order Liliales; family Melanthiaceae; genus Chamaelirium; species Chamaelirium japonicum. The sequence continues at coordinate 189,521 of CANTAL010000126.1, read as the reverse complement.
CCATTCTAATTCATTTGCACGATCCATTCTAATTCATTCCTATGATCTATTCTAATTCATTCGTACGATCCATTCTAATTCATTCGCTCGAATGTATCCATTCTAATTCATTCGTACGATCCATTCTAATTCGTTCGTATGATCCTTGCTAATTCGTTCGTACGATCCATTCTAATTCATTCGTATGATCTTTTCTAATTCATTCCTACGATCTATTCTAATTCATTCGCTCGAATATATCCATTCTAATTCATTCGTTCGATCCATTCTAATTCATTCGCACGATCCATTCTAATTCATTCGTATGATCCATTCTAATCCATTCGTACGATCCATTCTAATTCATTCGTACGATCCATTCTAATTCATTCGTATGATCCATTCTAATTCATTCGTACGATCCATTCTATATCATTCATACAATCTATTCTAATTCATTCGCACGAATGTATCCATTCTAATTAATTCGTATGATCCATTCTAATTCATTTGTATGATCTATTCTTATTCATTCTCACAATCCAGTCTAATTGATTCGCACGATTCATTCTAATTCATTCGCACGAATGTATCCATTCTAATTCATTCGTACGATCCATTCTAATTCATTAATATGATCCATTCTAATTCATTCGTACGATCCATTCTAATTCATATGCACAAAGGTATCCATTCTAATCCATTCGTAGGATCCATTCTAATCCATTCGTACGATCCATTGTAATTCATTCGTACGATCCATTATAATTCGTTCGCTCGAATGTATCCATTCTAATCCATTCGTACGATCCATTCTAATCCATTCATACGATCCATTCTAATTCATTCGCATGAATGTAACCATTCTAATTCATTCATTTGATCCATTTTAATTCATTCGTACGATCCATTCTAATTCATTCGTCCGATCCATTCTAATTCATTCGCACGAATGTATCCATTCTAATTCATTCGTACGATCCATTCTAATTCATTCGTAAGATCCATTCTAATTCATTCGTACGATCCATTCTAATTCATTCGCACGAATGTATCCATTCTAGTTCATTCGTACGATCCATTCTAATTCATTCGTACGATCCATTCTAATTCATTCGCACGATCCATTCAAATTCATTTGTACGATCAATTCTAATTCAATCGCACGAATGTATCCATTCTAATTCATTCGTACGATCCTGAATTAGAATGGATCGTACGAATGAATTAGAATGGATACCTTTGTGCATATGAATTAGAATGGATCGTACGAATGAATTAGAATGGATCATATTAATGAATTAGAATGGATCATACGAATGAATTAGAATGGATACATTCATGCGAATGAATTAGACTGGATCGTGCACGAATGTATCCATTCTAATTCATTAATATGATCCATTCTAATTCATTCGTATGATCCATTCTAATTCATATGCACAAAGGTATCCATTCTAATCCATTTGTAGGATCCATTCTAATCTATTCATACGATCCATTCTAATTCATTCGTACGATCCATTCTAATTCATTCGCTCGAATGTATCCATTCTAATCCATTCGTACGATCCATTCTAATCCATTCGTACGATCCATTCTAATTCATTCGCATGAATGTAACCATTCTAATTCATTCATTTGATCCATTCTAATTCATTCGTACGATCCATTCTAATTCATTCGTCCGATCCATTCTAATTCATTCGCACGAACGTATCCATTCTAATTCATTCATACGATCCATTCTAATTCATTCGTACGATCCATTCTAATTCATTCGTACAATCCATTCTAATTCATTCGCACGAATGTATCCATTCTAATTAATTCGTACGATCCATTCTAATTCATTCGTATGATCTATTCTTATTCATTCGCCCGATCCAGTCTAATTGATTCGCACGATCCATTCTAATTAATTCATAGGATCCATTCTAATTCATTCGTACAATCCATTCTAATACGTTCACAAGATCCATTCTAATTCATTCATACAATCCATTCTAATTCATACATACAATCCATTCTAATTCATTCGTACGATCCATTCTAATTCACTCATACGATCCATTCTAATACATTCATACGATCCATTTTAATTCATTTGCACGAATATATCCATTCTAATTCATTCGTACGATCCATTCTAATTCCTTCGTACGATCCATTCTAATTCATTCGTACGATCAATTCTAATTCATTCGTACGATCCATTCTAATTCCTTCGTACGATCCATTCTAATTCATTCGTACGATCCATTCTAATTCATTCGTACAATCTATTCTAATTCATTCGTACGAATGGATACATTCGTGTGAATGAATTAGAATGGATCGTACGAATGAGTAAGAATGGATCGTACGAATGAAATAGAATGGATTGCACGAATGAATTAGAATGGATCGTACGAATGAATTAGAATGGATCGTGTGAAAGAATTAGAATGGATTGTAGGAATGAATTAGAAAGGATCGTACGAAGGAATTCGAATGGATCGTACGAATGAATTAGAATGGATCGTACGAATGAATTAGAATAGATCGTACGAATGAATTAGAATGGATCGTACGAATGAATTAGAATGGATCGTGTGAAAGAATTAGAATGGATCGTACGAATGAATTAGAATGGATCGTGCGAATGAATTAGAATGTATCGTACGAATGAATTAGAATGGATCATGCTAATGAATTAGAATTGATCGAACGAATGAATTAGCATGGATCGTGCATTCGTACGATCCATTCTAATTCATTCGTAAGATCCATTCTAATTCATTCGTACGATCCATTCTAATTCATTCGTACGATCCATTCTAATTCATTCGCACGAATGTATCCATTCCAGTTCATTCGTACGATCCATTCTAATTCATTCGTACGATCCATTCTAATTCATTCATACGATCTATTCTAATTCATTCATACAATCTAATCTAATTCTTTCACACGATCCATTCTAATTCATTCATACGATCCATTCTAATTCATTCGCACAATCCATTCTATTTCATTCGGACGATCCATTCTTACTCATTCGTATGATCCACTCTAATTCATTCGCACGAATGTATCCATAATGGATCATACGAATGAGTAAGAATGGATTGTACGAATGAAATAGAATGGATTGTGCGAATGAATTAGAATGGACCGTACGAATGAATTAAAATGGATACATTCGTGCTAATGAATTAGAATGGATCGGACAAATGAATTAGAATGGATCGTACGAATGAATTAGAATGGATCGTACGAATGAATTAGAATGGATCGTAAGAATAAATTAGAATAGATACATTCGTCCGAATGAATTAGAATGGATCATACGAATGAGTAAAAATGGATCGTACGAATAAAATAGAATAGATTATACGAATGAATTAGAATGGATCCTACGAATGAATTAGAATAGATCGCATGAAAGAATTAGATTGGATTGTATGAATGAATTAGAATGAATTCGTACGATCCATTCGAATTCATTCGCACGATCCATTCTAATTCATTCATACGATCCATTCTAATTCATTCATACAATCCATTCTAATTCTTTCACACGATCCATTCTAATTCATTCGTAGGATCCATTCTAATTCATTCGTACAATCTATTCTATTTCATTCGTACGATCCATTCTTACTCATTCGTATGATCCATTCTAATTCATTCGGACGAATGTATCCGTTCTAATTTATTCGTACGATCCATTCTAATTCATTCATACGATCCATTCTAATTCATTCGTACGATCCATTCTAATTCATTCGTCCGATCCATTCTAATTCATTCGCACGAATGTATCCATTCTAATTCATTCGTACGATCCATTCTAATTCATTCGTACGATCCATTCTAATTCATTCGTACGATCCATTCTAATTCATTCGTCCTATCTATTCTAATTCATTCGCACGAATGTATCCATTCTAATTCATTCGTACGATCCATTCTAATTTATTCGTACGATCCATTCTAATTCATTCGTAAGATCCATTCTAATTCATTCGTACAATCCATTCTAATTCATTCGTTCGATCAATTCTAATTCATTCGCACGAATGTATCCATTCTAGTTCATTCGTACGATCCATTCTAATTCATTCGTACGATCCATTCTAATTTATTCCCACGATCCATTCTAATTTATTCGTACGATCCGTTCTAATTCATTCGTACGAACTATTCTAATTCATTCGCACGAATGTAACCATTCTAATTCATTCATACGATTCATTCTAATTCATTCGTATGAGCTATTCTAATTCATTCGTACGATCCATTCTAATTCATTCGTATGATCCATTGTAATTCCTTCATACAATCCATTTAGATTCATTCGCACAAATGTATCCATTCAAATTCATTCGTACGATTCAGTCTAATTCATTCGTACGATCCATTCTAATTCATTCGCACGAATATATCCATTCTAATTCTTTCGTATGATGCATTCTAATTCATTCGTACGATTATCCATTCATGCGAATGAATTAGAATGGATCGTGCACGAATGTATCCATTCTAATTCATTCGTACGATCCATTCTAATTCATTAATATGATCCATTCTAATTCATTCGTAAGATCCATTCTAATTCATATGCACAAAGGTATCCATTCTAATCCATTCGTAGGATCCATTCTAATCCATTCGTACGATCCATTCTAATTCATTCGTATGATCCATTCTAATTCATTCGCTCGAATGTATCCATTCTAATCCATTCGTACGATCCATTCTAATCCATTCGTACGATCCATTCTAATTCATTCGCATGAATGTAACCATTCTAATTCATTCATTTGATCCATTCTAATTCATTCGTACGATCCATTCTAATTCATTCGTTCGATCCATTCTAATTCATTCGCACGAATGTATCCATTCTAATTCATTCGTACGATCCATTCTAATTCATTAATATGATCCATTCTAATTCATTCGTACGATCCATACTAATTCATTCGTACGATCCTTTCTAATTCATTCGTATGATCCATTCTAATTCATTCGTAAGATCCATTCTAATTCATTCGTACGATCCATTCTAATTCATTCGTACGATCTATTCTAATTCATTCGCACGAATGTATCCATTCTAGTTCATTCGTACGATCCATTCTAATTTATTCGTACGATCCATTCTAATTCATTCGCACGAATGTATCCATTTTAATTCATTCGTACGATCCATTCTAATTCATTAATATGATCCATTCTAATTCATTCGTACGATCCATTCTAATTCATATGCACAAAGGTATCCATTCTAATTCATTCGTACGATCCATTCTAATTCAGGATCGTATGAATGAATTAGAATGGATACATTCGTGCGAATGAATTAGAATTGATCGTACGAATGAATTAGAATGGATCGTGCGAATGAATCAGAATGGATCGTACGAATGAATTAGAATGGATCGTACGAATGAACTAGAATGGATACATTCGTGCGAATGAATTAGAATGGATCGTACGAATGAATTAGAATGGATCGTACGAATGAATTAGAATGGATCGTACGAATGAATTAGAATGGATCGTACGAATGAATTAGAATAGATACATTCGTGCGAATGAATTAGAATGGATCGGACGAATTAATTAGAATGGATCGTACGAATGAATTAGAATGGATCGTACGAATAAATTAGAATGGATACATTCATCCGAATGAATTAGAATGGATCATACGAATGAGTAAGAATGGATCGTACGAATTAAATAGAATAGATTGTACGAATGAATTAGAATGGATCCTACGAATGAATTAGAATAGATCGTGTGAAAGAATTAGAATGGATTGTATGAATGAATTAGAATGGATCGTATGAATGAATTAGAATGGATCGTGCGAATGAATTCGAATGGATCGTACGAATTCATTCTAATTCATTCATACAATCCATTCTAATTCTTTCACACGATCTATTCTAATTCATTCGTAGGATCCATTCTAATTCATTCGTACAATCTATTCTATTTCATTCGTACGATCCATTCTTACTCATTCGTATAATCCATTCTAAATCATTCGGACGAATGTATCCATTCTAATTTATTCGTACGATCCATTCTAATTCATTCGTACGATCCATTCTAATTCATTCGTCCGATCCATTCTAATTCATTCACACGAATGTATCCATTCTAATTCATTCGTACGGTCCATTCTAATTCATTCGCACAATCCATTCTATTTCATTCGTACGATCCATTCTTACTCATTCGTATGATCCATTATGGATACATTCGTGCGAATGAATTAGAATGGATCATACGAATGAGTAAGAATGGATCGTACGAATGAAATAGAATGGATTGTGCGAATGAATTAGAATGGATCGTACGAATGAATTAGAATGGATCGTGTGAAAGAATTAGAATGGATTGTATGAATGAATTAGAATAGATCGTATGAATGAATTAGAATGGATCGTACGAATGAATTAGAATGGATCGTACGAATGAACTAGAATGGATACATTCGTGCGAATGAATTAGAATGGATCGTACGAATGAATTAGAATAGATTGTACGAATGAATTAGACTGGATCTTACGAATGAATTAGAATGGATCGTACGAATCCACGATCCATGCTAATTCATTCGTTTGATCAATTTTAATTCATTAGCACGATCCATTCTAATTCATTCGTACGATCCATTCTAATTCATTCGCACGATCCATTCTAAGTCATTCGTACGATCCATTCTAATTCTTTCACACGATCCATTCTAATTCATTCGTAAGATCCATTCTAATTCATTCGTACGATCTATTCTAATTTATTCGTACGATCCATTCTAATTCATTCGTACGATCCATTCTAATTCCTTCGTACGATCCATTCTAATTCATTCATACAATCCATTCTAATTCTTTCACACGATCCATTCTAATTCATTCGTACGATCCATTCTAATTCATTCGTGCAATCCATTCTATTTCATTCGTATACATTCGTGCGAATGAATTAGAATGGATCATACGAATGAGTAAGAATGGATCGTACGAATGAAACAGAATGGATCGTACGAATGAATTAGAATGGATCGTACGAATGAATTAGAATGGATCGTACGAATAAATTAGAATGGATATATTCGTCCGAATGAATTAGAATGGATCATACGAATGAGTAAGAATGGATCGTACGAATTAAATAGAATAGATTGTACGAATGAATTAGAATGGATTCGTACGAATGAATTAGAATGGATACATTCGTGCGAATGAATTAGAATGGATTGTACCAATGAGTAAGAATGGATCGTACGAATGAAATAGAATGGATTGTGCGAATGAATTAGAATGGATCGCACGAATGTATCCATTCTAATTCATTCATTCGATCCATTCTAATTCATTCGTACGATCCATTCTAATTCATTCGTATGATCCATTCTTATTAATTCGTATGATCCATTCTAATTCATTCGTACGATCCATTCTAATTCATTCATACAATCCATTCTAATTCATTCGTACGATCCATTCTAATTCACTCATACGATCCATTCTAATACATTCATACGATCCATTCTAATTCATTTGCACGTACAAATGAATTAGAATGGATCGTACGAATGAATTTGAATAGATTGTACGAATGAATTAGAATGGATCGTACGAAGGAATTAGAATGGATCGTACGAATGAATTAGAATGGATATATTCGTGCAAATGAATTAGAATGGATCGTATGAATGTATTAGAATGGATCGTATGAGTGAATTAGAATGGATCGTACATATGAATTAGAATGGATTGTATGAATGAATTTGAATGGATCGTACGAATGAATTAGAATGGATCGTGTGAAAGAATTAGAATGGATTGTACGAATGAATTAGAATGGATCGTACGAATGAATTAGAATGGATTGTACGAATGAATTAGAATGGATCGTACGAATGAATTAGAATGGATACATTCGTGCGTATGAATTAGAATGGATCGGACGAATGAATTAGAATGGATCGTACGAATGAATTAGAATGGATGAGAATGAATTAGAATGGTTACATTCATGCGAATGAATTAGAATGGATCGTACGAATGGATTAGAATGGATCGTATGAATGGATTAGAATGGATACATTCGTGCGAATGAATTAGAATGGATTGTATGAATGAATTAGAATGGATCTTTCGAATGAATTATAATGGATCGTATGAGTGAATTAGAATGGATACGAAGGAATTAGAATGGATCGTACGAAGGAATTAGAATGGATCATACGAATGAAATAGAATGGATCGTACGAAGGAATTAGAATGGATCGTATGAAGGAATTAGAATGGATCGTATGAAGGAATTAGAATGGATCGTACGAATGAATTAGAATGGATATATTCGTGCAAATGAATTAGAATGGATCGTATGAATGAATTAGAATGGATCGTATGAGTGAATTAGAACGGATAGTACGAATGAAGTAGAATGGATCGTATGAATGAATTAGAATGGATACATTCGTGCGAATGAATTAGAATGGATCGTATTAATGAATTAGAATAGATTGTGCAAATGAATTAGAATGGATCGTACGAATGAATTAGAATGGATACATTCGTGCGAATAAATTAGAATGGATTGTATGAATGAATTAGAATGGATCGTACGAATGAATTAGAATGGATCGTACTAATGAATTAGAATAGATTGCGCGAATGAATTAGAATAGATCGTGTGAATGAAATAGAATGGATACAAATGAATTAGAATGGATCATACGAATGAATTAGAATGACGATCCATTCTTACTCATTCGTATGATCCATTCTAATTTATTCGCTACGAATGTATCCATTCTAATTCATTCGTACGTCTAATTCATTCGTACGGTCCATTCTAATTCATTCGCACAATCCATTCTATTTCATTCGTACGATCCATTCTTACTCATTCGTATGATCCATTATGGATACATTCGTGTGAATGAATTAGAATGGATCATACGAATGAGTAAGAATGGATCGTACGAATGAAATAGAATGGATTGTGCGAATGAGTTAGAATGGATCGTATGATTGAATTAGAATGGATCGTGTGAAAGAATTAGAATGGATTGTATGAATGAATTAGAATAGATCGTATGAATGAATTAGAATGGATCGTACGAATGAATTAGAATGGATCGTACGAATGAATTAGAATGGATCGTACGAATGAATTAGAATGGATACATTCGTGCGAATGAATTAGAATGGATACATTCGTGCGAAAGAATTAGAATAGATCGTATGAATGAATTAGAATGGATCCTATGAATGAATTAGAATGGATCGTGCGAATGAATTAGAATGGATCGTACGAATGAATTAGAATGGATCGTGCTAATGAATTAGAATTGATCGAATGAATGAATTAGCATGGATCGTGCTAATGAATTAGAATGGAACGTACGAATGAATTAGAATGGATCGTGTGAAAGAATTAGAATGGATTGTATGGACGAATGAATTAGTAAGAATGGATCGTACGAATGAATTAGAATGGATGCATTCGTGCGAATGAATTAGAATGGATCGGATGAATGAATTAGAATGGATCGTACAAATGAATTAGAATGGATCGTACGAATGAATTAGAATGGATCGTACGAATAAATTAGAATGGATACATTCATCCAAATGAATTAGAATGGATCATACGAATGAGTAAGAATGGATCGTACGAATGAAATAGAATAGATTGTGTTGGGGGTAGCTGAAATCTGCCCTGGAGTTCGCCCCCGCCCCCCCCCCCCCCCCCCCCCCCCCCCCCCCCCCCCGTGCTCACCAAATCACCTTGACAGGGAGCGAGATCCACATTGGGCTGAAGGGGCCTAGGCCAAGGGCACTCATAGGAGCTCGCTGGAGCTCGCCCAGGAGCCCGCCTAAGCTCGCTCAGGAGCTCGCCAAGCTCGCCCCGGAGCTCGCCTAAGCTCGCCCAGGAGCTCGCCAAGCCCGCGCGAGAACTCGCTTGCAGTGGTAGCGGGAGTTAGACCGTCATGCATAACAAAGACACCGGCATCGCAAACGCCCCTAGCTCATGCAGGAGCTCGCCCCTAGCTCATGCAGGAGCTCGCCCAAGATCGTGCAGGAGCTCGCCCGAGTTCGCCCTTGCCTGTGGATTCTCATAGACCCTAGGATTCCAAGGGGTGGGGAACTCGCCCAGGAGCTCGCCCTCCCCCCCTATGCTAACCAAGTCACCTTGATAGGGAGCGAGCTCCACATTGGGCCGAAGGTGCTTTAGGCAAAAAGCTCGATCAGGAGCTCGCCCAAGCTCGCTCAGGAGCTCGTCGAGCTCGTTCAGGAGCTCGCCTAAGCTCTCTCAGGAGTTCGCCAAGCTCGCTCAGGGAGCTCGCCCAAGCTCACCCCGACCCCTGTTTATCGAAGAGGTTGCCCCCGTGAGGTCCGACTCTTGATAAATATGGACGAAAGGACGGAGCAGTGCCGGGCGGGCTTGCCTTTGCTTCCTCCCCGAGACTGCCCAGACTTGAACATTCCAGAACAGCCAGCTGGCAGCAACAAGAAAGATGCCCTCCCCCACTCAAACCGCCTGGCTGGCTTGACGACAGAATGTCAGGGCGCGAGTACCAAGGACTGTCAGACCCACACGAGCCAGAACATGGGGGTCTAGAAGGCCCTGGAAGAATCTCCATGTGTCGGGCCACGGTAGGCCGCCGATTGCTATAAATGCTCACCCCCAGGCTCCATAGTACAGGTTCGAAATCCTTTTCCCTACCACTTTGGTATACAACAGCTCGTCGTTGTGCTACCGTGACTGACTTGAGCGTCGGAGGGTCTGCGCTCCTAAGGGAGCCAGCCGTTCTCACATTCTCTTTTTCTTTGTCTTGCAGGTGGCCCGCACGGACCAGCGAAAAATCCCCCAAACATTTGGCGCCGTCTGTGGGATCTTCGACTGGTTCCTGCGAGAACACCCACGACCACGCGGTTGAGCACCGTCGGCTCTCGTAACCCCAAAGATGGCTCCGGTGACAAGGGAACGCAGGCGACCAAGGACCCGTGCGAGATCTGTGTGCAGCGAGCCTCCTGTTGAGACCCCTCAGCCCCAGGTCCGCTCAGTGACCAGCTCTTGTTGAAGATGTTGGCCACCCAGCGGGCCATAATGGAGGAACTGACGCGATTGCGTCAAGCTCTGACGGCCAGCCGACGGTCTGGGCCAGCGAAGACGGCGTCTCCGGTGCGACCACCGGCGTCAACATCGCATCCGCCCACGACCGTTCCGGCATGGCAGGTTTCCCGCCAGGAACCCCCGGTCGAGAGAGCGGCCGTGCGCAGGATGCCGGAAACCCCGCTGACGAGGTTGCAGAAGCTAGTAACCCAGCGGTCTAGCAACCAGGCAACCTCGCGCGCGACCATCCCTTGCCGCCGTAGCCGGAGCGTCGATTCTGACGGGTCGGAGGCGAGGTCTTTAGAGCGGGATCACGACCCGCGCCATCGGCGATGAGGGAAAGAGCCTGCGGTGGCTGTACTTTCCGAAGCTCGCGAGGCAACGCCCTCCCACAGACCAACTGACGCGCTGAAGGAATCCGCGGGCGAACAGCAAGGAGGCCGCCGAGTGGTAGCCCCCGATGGTCACCGAGGGGTGGGTCCGACCTTGCCACGAGGGAGCATACAAGACCGCCTAGGACCTGCGTAGCTGCCTCTGGGAGTTCTCCCCGGGCACTGGCAGCGATCTAGTGCGCCAGTAGATTTACTGGAAGACCTCGCCGCCCACGGAGGTAGCTCGTCTTTCACCAGCGAGGTCCACCAAGGGGGTTTTCCGCACCACTGGACCCCCCCAAAGTTTGTATTGTTCGACGGGTCGCAGGATCCCGTTGACCATCTCTTGGCCTACAGAAAGCTTCTGTTTTTCCGGGACCAAGACCACGTCTTGTGCCGAGCATTCCCGAGCAGCTTGACCGGCTCGGCGTTGAACTGGTTCCACAAGTTGCCGCCCCGGCATGATCCCTGACTTTCTAACTCTCTCTAGGCTATTCCTGGAGCAGTATCGCTGCAATAGGCAGCCCCCGAAAAGAATCGAGTCTCTGTTTACTTTAGCCATGGGAGCTCGCGAAACGCTCCGGTGCTTCGCAACGCGATTCCGAAGCGCCTACCTCGCTCTGGAAGACGCAGCAGGCCAAGATCGTACCATTGTGAGTGCTTTCAGAAGCGCCCTCCCCGAGGGAGGCAAGCTTCATGACGCTCTAGTGATCAAAGATCCTCGCACAATGGTTGAACTATTTGCCCTGGTCCAGCAACACATCAAGCTCGAAGATGCGGTGCTAGACCGGAAGGGAAAGGCAGTCGAGCAGCGACCTCCTCCGGCTCTGCGACCTCTTGTCGTTAAGGCCGTGGAGAGAAGGGAGGTGCCACTGGCGGTACCTTTGCCCGGACCGTCCGCAGCTCCTACTGTGCAGCCCGCCGAAGCTCCCGCGGCGGTCGCTGGAAGGCCGGCGAACTGGCGCCTGCCTCCGGGACCCGGGGAGCGGGACTTCACCGTGCTAACCCACTCGCCAGGGTAAATCTTTTATCAGATTCGGAATGAACCTTTCTTCCAGTACCCGCCACCCCTACAGGTCGGAGAGCCCGGCTCTACCGACAACTCGTGGCGGTGCGCTTTTCATCGAAGCCCTGGGCATCACACTAACAGATGCCGGGCTCTGAAGAACCACTTGGAGGATTTGGTCGCCTTGGGGCACTTGAGCCAATTCATCTCGCCCCCGAGGAGATTCGAGGTGATACCAGAACAAGCCCCTCGGGAGGGAGATCGCCCAGGACTTGCGGAGCCTGCCTTACCTCCGCCTCCCCCGGGAGGACCGGCGATCTGCCATACCATTAGCGGGCGGCTGAGCGGCCCGAGATCCAGTAATGAAGCCCGCCGACGAGTTAGGGAGATGGAGCGGGCACAGAAGGTATTTTCTGTCTCGCTAACTCCTACTTTACTTCAAGCACCGAGGGTGGAAGCCCGCGATTTTCTCTGGTTTTCGGAAGATAACATGACTGGGGTCGTTACGCCCCACAATGACCCCCTCGTCATACGCCTGATGATGGCTAACATCGAGGTGAGGCGAGCTCTGGTTGATTCGGGGAGCGCCGTTGACATCCTTTTTCTGTCGGCCTACCTGCGAATGGGGTTGAGACTTGTCGACCTGTCTCCCTCGACGAGCTCCCTCAGTGGATTCACCGGCGAGGTCGCCAAAGTGGTAGGAGAGATAACCCTTACTGTGACCGCGGGCCCCGGAGGCTCGCCAAGTCCACTTCGCGGTAGTGGACGGATGTTCCGCATTTATTGCCATCCTTGGGCGACCTTGGCTAAGGCAAATGAATGCGGTATCTTCACCCAACCATCAGGCCCTCAAGTTCCCGACCACGAGCAGGGTCGTAGTTATTCGGGGTGATCAGGTAACCGCTACCAGGTGCGAGCAGGATGTTCTCCACCTCATGGACATGGAGGTTACCGAGGCCAAAAGGCCCGCACCCTCCTAGCAATTACCGCCCGCTACGAGCGAACTACTGGGGAGCCCGCTGGGGGGCCTCCTCGCTTAAGTCCCCTACTCCACCCCCGGGTGGGAGCGGTGTGGATCTTAAATTGGGAGGAGGAAGGTCGCCCGACAACCCCCAAGAGAGGAAGTTTTCCAGTTGCTAAACCACTTCAAGAGGTCGACATTGGCGGCAGAGAAGGGCCAAGAGTTGTTAGCCTCGGGACCTTGCTAACCAAGGGCGAGGTCCTGGCCATAACCAACTTGCTCAGGGAATACCGTGACGTATTCGCCTGGAGCTTCGCGGACATGCCAGGGATTGACCCGGAGGTCGCCTGTTATCGTCTGCACACCATGAAAGAGTCCGCCATCGGGCATTCAAGGCCGGCGATCTGGTGATGAGAAAGGTGTTCGCAAACATACAAGAGCCTAATGCAGGAAAGCTCGCGGCGAACTGGGAAGGCCCCTACATAATACACGAAGCAGGAAGCTCGGGGGCTTACCGGTTGATGACCGCTGAAGGCGACCTGTTAGAGCGACCTTGGAACGCTCTGCACCTTCGCAAGTTTTATGCCTAAGGGAATTTTTGTAAATCATCTTCTGAAGAAGTTATGAATGTACGACGAGGTTTCAACAAACAATTTAACTTGGAAGCTCGGCGCAGACAGAGCTCGCATGATCAATAGTGTGCAGTCCGCCGTTGTGCGGACTAAAAACAAGACCGGGATCCTCAGAGGCAGCCAGTGGGCAACCTTGAGCTTCCCGGGGCAGTCCGCCGTTGTACGGACTTAAAGCAAGACCGGGATCCTCAGAGGCAGCCAGCGGGCGACCTTGAGCTTCCCGGGGCAGTCCGCCGTTGTGCGGACTTAAAGCAAGACAGGGATCCTCAGAGGCAGCCAGTGGGCGACCTTGAGCTTCCCGGGGCAGTCCGTCGTTGTGTGGACTTAAAGCAAGACCGGGATCCTCAGAGGCAGCCAGTGGGCGACCTTGAGATTCCCGGGGAAGTCCGCTGCCTAGTGGACTCTAAACCTAACCAGGATCCTTCGCGTTCACCTGCCATGAACGGAAGCATCCTGGCGTTGGCATACCCCTCGAAGGGCGAGCCCGCCGAACAGGATCATCGAGGGAAATTAACCGGGCAGGGGGCAGCTAGCACTTATTAGTTTCCTTTAAAAATAAAAATGGTTTAAGTCTCTGAGTGTAGGGAAGTTTTTGAAGTCTTTTGGTTCACTTAAACGTTTTCCGGGCTCAGAGACTATTGAGTTTTTGCGAGCATACCGAGTTTTTCGTTTGCATATACTTTAAAATAAAAAGGTTGAATCGAATTAGCTGCCTCGCCCGGGGTATCATTCTCGAGATCGCTGCGAACTCCTAGAGCGGACTCATAAGTGGCATAGAGAAAGAAAGAAACGCATATGCGAACTCAGAAAGATTTCATTTCATTGATTAAACCAAAAATTACAAAAGCAGCTGCTAGGCTGCGAGCTCAAGGCTTCCTAGTCTCCGCCCCACTGTCGTCCCCTCGCGCCGCTTCTTCGACCTTTCGGTCCTGTATTTCTCCACAGCGGCCAGGGCGCCTTTCTTGCGCTCGGACCCTCGAAGGGAATCGTCGAACAAGGCAGCCAGCGCCCTCCCGGCCCCAGCGACCTCCGAGGCCAGCGCCTGGCTCTGCTTCTCCGCCTGCATAAGGAAGGTGAAAAAGTTAGCAAAAAGCAAAAATTAGCATTCTTGGCGGAAGGGTCAGAGAGAGCAAGATGTACCTCGGCCAGGCGTTCGCTTATTGAAGCGAAGGGGGCTTGGGCGAAGACGTTGCGGCCCAGCAGCTGCCGCACGTAGTAGGGCGCCCTCCCCTCCTCCGTAGAGGAGCCCGTGCTGGGTCCCCCCGGAGCTTCAGTAGCAGGGGGCACGCCGGGAAGAGTGGAGGCTGGCACCTCCCCCGGGCGAGCTCCGGCTACTGGCGGGCTTGGAGGGTCCGCCCCGACCCCCTTTGCCTCCGACTCCGAGCTGGAGGACTCGGAGTCGGAGCCAATATCCACGAAGGAGGGGGACCTGTAGATCAAGTCCCCCGTATCCTCCGGGAAGTCCGCCTTCTCCTTGCCCCGTCCAGATGACGAGGGCAGAGGAGCGGATATGGAAGCTGCAGGGGGCGTAGAGGTCGCAGCGGCGGCGGGGGTTTCTCGCCCACTGTCCTCACGGGAAATTTCCCGAGGAGCAGAGGGTGGCACCCCGCCCTGCTGGACCTCCACCCCGGTGGGAGGAGGTGGAAGCTCCTGCCCGCTTGGTCCCGCCCCTGGTGCGGGAGCTGATGGAGCTACGGGCTTCTCCACTTGGGCAGGAGCGACAGGCTCCGCCCGAAGAGCTTGAGGGACGGGCCCCTCCTCCTCGGAGCCTGGCGCCTCCTCCTCAGAGTCCGTCCAACTGGGCTCCGAGTCTAAGCCCGCCTCCTCCAGTGCTTTTCGCCGCTGCTCCGTCTGGGTATTCGAAGGCGCGGGCCCCACGCGTTTGGCCTTCTTCTTCCCGCGGGCCTCCATCTCCGGCGTCAGCACTGCTACAACGAAGAGGGACGGTCAGATCGCCCGGGAAGTAGCCCATTAATATCTGGGCCATCTCGGATTCGACTTCCACCATGGTTAGCGGGAGGTCGATGTTCGGGTCGTCGGGCTCAACCATTTGGATCTTGCGGCGGACAATTGGAGTTGAGGCGAAAGGCTGACCTAGGCCGGCGTCCGAGCGAGGAGGTTACGGAGGAGCGGAGGCTTCACCCTGGCGGAGAATCTCCATGGTGTCGGGGTCGTTGAGGCGGATGGGAGAAGCCCGCCTCCGGACCGTCTTCTTGCGGGGGTTGCCTCCCGAGCTCCCTGCCCCCTTGCTGGCCCCTTTGGAGGGAGGAGCGTTCTGCATCAGCGGAATAGCGCCGACCTCCTCCTCCTTCTTCTTCCGGACGATCTTCTGCTTCAGCAGAATAGCGCTGGTCTTCCCGTCCTTCAGCTGGAAGGCAAAGTCGGGAGCGGTGATCTTCTCCAGAGTCCGCCCGCCGAGGTAGTGGAGGATCGCCTCGTCCAGAGATCGCTCCCGGTCGGGAGCGATGCACTTCTTCTTCCCCACCTTGTAGAAGGAGATCTCCTAGAAGACCGCCGTCGGGGGAACCTCGGGGTGAGTCGGGACTCCGCTGTGCCGCCCGCGCCAGTCGCCGACCACCACGAAAGGATAGTCCTTCCAGTGGCGGTCCTTGCTCTCGATGGTGGAGAAGGGGAGCACCTCGCCAGGTCGCCTGGCGAGGTAGAAGTAGCCGTAGCCCGCGGAGCTGAAGACCGGCGAGGGCTTGAGGAGCCACTTTTTGAGCAGATAGCTCGGTGGGATCCTCGCCTTCAGGGCAGTCTCCAGCTGGGACAGCCCGTAAAGTATCCCCCAGGAGTTTCCTGAGAGCTGAGCAGGGCAAAGCCTCTTCAACTCCAGGAGCTCCCCGGCGAGATGACTCAGGGGGAACCGCAGCCCGGACCACAGTAGCCCGACAGAAGCTACTGTGCCCCTGGGGCGGCCTCCCCGAGAGTGGCATCTCGGTGACAAGGATCTCCTGAGGGAGATCGATCGCCGCTCGGATACTGTCCCCAACGGGCACCCCCGCTCGGGTTTTGCAGCCAGACCACCGCCCTCTTTGCGGCGGGCTCAGAAGCTTGGGCGGCAGCGGCAACGGCAGCGGCAGCGGCAGCAGCAACAGCAGCAGCAACGTCGGAAGCGGAGGCTATTAGAGCAGAAGGGCGAAGGCGAGCTAGAAGCAAAAGTGAGCAAAGGCGAGCTGAAAATAGAGAAGGAAGGGAGAGCTGTTTTTCACGCGACGGTAATTATCGCCCCCCATCCCCTATTTATAGGCGGGTGAGAGGCAGGTGAATCGAGCCGCAGTTAATGCCCGAGCACGCGCGGCGAGGCGACGTGACGGCGATCGAAGCGACAGCTCGCTTCTTTCCAATCGTCGAGCGCCACGTGGACCACGCGTGGAAAAAGCTGCGCCGGCACCGACACTGTCATTTACTGACAAAAGAAAAGCAAATGAGGAGGAGACACGTGTCTCGCGCCGATCGGGATCTTATGAAGAGATTCATTGTATCAGCATCGAGCCTTGCGCCGCATTTAATCTGAGGCGACCGTCAGAGATTTGGAGCGATACCCAAGTCACAAGATCGCCCGTGGCTGGTGCCCGCAGCTCGCTCGGGGCGGACCCTGGCCGCGTGTGACGAGCTCGCACCGGAAGGAGATCGCTCGTGGCTGACGCTCCTGGCCCGCCCAGTGTTTGTGAAATACTGGGAGTCAAAACTCTCGACGCAGACCGCTCGCGGCAGGTGCCCGCAGCTCGCTCGAGGCAGACCCTGACCGTATGTGACAAGCTCGCATCGGAAGGAGATCGCTCGTGGCTGACGCTCGTGGCCCATCCAGCGTTTGTGGAGTACTGAGAGTCAAAACTCTCGACGCAGACCGCTCGCGGCAGGTGCCCGTAGCTCGCTCGAGGCAGACCCTGATCGCATGTGACGAGCTCGTATCGGAAGGAGATCGCTCGTGGCTGATGCTCGTGGCCCGCCCAGCGTATGTGAAATACTGGGAGACAAAACTCTCGACGCAGACTGCTCGCGGCAGGTGCCCGCAGCTCGCTCGAGGCAGACCCTGACCGCATGTGACAAGCTCGCATCAGAAGGAGATCGCTCGTGGCTGATGCTCGTGGCCCGCCCAGCGTTTGTAAAATACTGGGAGTCAAAACTCTCGACGCAGACCGCTCGCGGCAGGTGCCCGCAGCTCGCTCGAGGCAGACCCTGACCGCATGTAACAAGCTCGCATCGGAAGGAGATCTCTCGTGGCTGATGCTCGTGGCCCACCCAGCGTTTGTGGAGTACTGAGAGTCAAAACTCTCGACGCAGACCGCTCGCGGTAGGTGCCCGCAGCTCGCTCGAGGCAGACCCTGACCGCATGTGACGAGCTCGCATCGGAAAGAGATCGC
Organism: Chamaelirium japonicum; assembly: GCA_947650365.1. Taxonomy (NCBI): domain Eukaryota; kingdom Viridiplantae; phylum Streptophyta; class Magnoliopsida; order Liliales; family Melanthiaceae; genus Chamaelirium; species Chamaelirium japonicum. The sequence goes on along the minus strand of CANTAL010000126.1, from coordinate 171,069 downwards.
TCGTGGCTGATGCTCATAGCCCGCCCAGCGTTTGTGAAATACTGACAGTCAAAGCTCTCGGCGCAGACCGCACACAGTTGGTGCCCGCATCTCCCCAGGTGGAGGTCGCAAATGACTAGAACTCCCAATTCGACCATCGTGTGCAATAAGACTCCTGAGCAAGCGCCAAAGTCTCCTTGGTCGCTCCCTCAGGAGGGGGTAATATTGGGGGTAGCTGAAATCTGCCCTGGAGTTCGCCCCCCCCCCCCCCCCCCCCCCCCCCCCGTGCTCACCAAATCACCTTGACAGGGAGCGAGATCCATATTGGGCTGAAGGGGCCTAGGCCAAGGGCACTCATAGGAGCTCGCCTAAGCTCGCTGGAGCTCGCCTGAGCTCGCCCAGGAGCCCGACTAAGCTCGCTCAGGAGCTCGCCAATCTCGCCCCGGAGCTCGCCTAAGCTCGCCCAGGAGCTCGCCAAGCCCGTGCGAGAACTCGCTTGCAGTGGTAGCGGGTGTTAGACCGTCATGCATAACAAAGACACCGGCATCGCAAACGCCCCTAGCTCATGTAGGAGCTCGCCCCTAGCTCATGCAGGAGCTCGCCCAAGATCGCGCAGGAGCTCGCCCGAGTTCGCCCTTGCCTGTGGATCTCATAGACCCTAGGATTCCAAGGGGTGGGGAACTCGCCCAGGAGCTCGCCCTCCCCCCCCCCCCATGCTAACCAAGTCACCTTGACAGGGAGCGAGCTCCACATTGGGCCGAAGGTGCTTTAGGCAAAAAGCTCGATAAGGAGCTCGCCCAAGCTCGCTCAGGAGCTCGTCGAGCTCGTTCAGGAGCTCGCCTAAGCTCTCTCAAGAGTTTGCCAAGCTCGCTCAGGAGCTCGCCCAAGCTCGCCCCGACCCCTGTTTATCGAAGAGGTTGCCCCAGCGAGGTCCGACTCTTGATAAATATGGACGAAAGGACGGAGCAGTGCAGTGCCGGGCGGGCTTGCCTTTGCTTCCTCCCCGAGACCACCCAGACTTGAACATTCCAGAACAGCCAGCTGGCAGCAACAAGAAAGATACCCTCCCCCACTCAAACCGCCTGGAAGGCTTGACGACAGAATATCAGGGCGCGAGTACCAAGGACTGTCAGACCCACGCGAGCCAGAACGTGGGGGTCTAGAAGGCCCTGGAAGAATCTCCACGTGTCGGGCCACGGTAGGCCGCCGATTGCTATAAATGCTCACCCCCAGGCTCCATAGTACAGGTTCGAAATCCTTTTCCCTACCACTTTGGTATACAACAGCTCGCCGTTGTGCTACCGTGACTGACTTGAGCGTCGAAGGGTCTGCGCTCCTAAGGGAGCCAGCCGTTCTCACGTTCTCTTTTCTTTGTCTTGCAGGTGGCCCGCACGGACCAGCGAAAAATCCCCCAAACAGATTGTACGAATGAATTAGAATGGATCCTACGAATGAATTAGAATAGATCGTGTGAAAGAACTAGAATGGATTGAATGAATGAATTAGAATGAATTCGTACGATCCATTCGAATTCATTCGCACGATCCATTCTAATTCATTTATACGATCCATTCTAATTCATTCATATAATCCATTCTAATTCTTTCACACGATCCATTCTAATTCATTCGTAGGATCCATTCTAATTTATTCGTACAATCTATTCAATTTCATTCATACGATCCATTCTTACTCATTCGTATGATCCATTCTAATTCATTCGGACGAATGTATCCATTCTAATTTATTCGTACAATCCATTCTAATTCATTCGTACGATCCATTCTAATTCATTCGTACGATCCATTCTAATTCATTCGTCCGATCCATTCTAATTTATTCGCACGAATGTATCCATTCTAATTCATTCGTACGATCCATTCTAATTCATTCACACAATCTATTCTAATTCATTCATGCGATCCATTCTAATTCATTCGCACGAATGTATCCATTCTAATTCATTCATATAATCCATTCTACTTCATTCGTACTATCCATTCTAATGTACTCATACGATCCATTCTAATTCATTCATACAATCCATTCTAATTCATTTGCACGAATATATCCATTCAAATTCATTCGTACGATCCATTCTAATTCCTTCGTACGATCCATTCTATTTCATTCGTATGATCCATTCTAATTCCTTCGTACGATCCATTCTAATTCCTTCGTATCCATTCTAATTCACTCATACGATCCATTCTAATTCATTCGTACGATCCATTCTAATTCATTCATACAATCCATTCTAATTCATTCGCACGAATGTATCCATTCTAGTTCATTCGTACGATCCATTCTAATTCATTCGTACGATCCATTCTAATTCATTCGCACTATCCATTCTAATTCATTCGCACGATCCATTCTAATTCATTCATACGATCCATTCTAATTCATTCGTACGATCCATTCTAATTCATTCGCACAAATGTATCCATTCTAATTCCTTCGTACGATCCATTCTAATTCATTCATACAATCCATTCTAATTCTTTCACACGATCCATTCTAATTCATTCGTACGATCCATTCTAATTCATTCGTGTAATCCATTCTATTTCATTCGTACGATCCATTCTTACTTATTCGTACGATCCATTCTAATTCATTCACACGAATGTATCCATTCGTACGAATGAATTGGAATAGATTGTACGAATGAATTACAATGGATCGTACGAATGAATTAGAATGGATCGTACGAATGAATTAGAATGGATCGTACGAATGAATTAGAATAGATCGTACGAATGAATTAGAATGGATCGTACGAAGGAATTAGAATGGATCGTACGAATGAATTAGAATGGATATATTCGTGCAAATGAATTAGAATGGATCGTATGAATGTATTAGAATGGATCGTATGAGTGAATTAGAATGGATCGTACGAATGAATTAGAATGGATTGTATGAATGAATTAGAATGGATCGTACGAATGAATTAGAATGGATCGTATGAATGAATTAGAATTGATCGTACGAATGAATTAGAATGGATCGTGCGAATGAATTAGAATGGATCGTACGAATAAATTAGAATGGATCGTACGAATGAACTAGAATGGATACATTCGTGCGAATGAATTAGAATGGATCGTACGAATGAATTAGAATGGATCGTGCGAATGAATTAGAATGAATCGTACGAATGGATTAGAATGGATCATACGAATGAATTAGAATGGATCGTGCGAATGAATTAGAATGCATCGAACGAATGAATTAGAGTGGATATATTCGAGCGAATGAATTAGAATAGATCGTAGTAATGAATTAGAATGGATCATACGAATGAATTAGAATAGATCGTACGAACGAAATAGAATGGATCGTACGAACGAATTAGAATGGATCATATGAACGAATTAGAATGGATCGTACAAATGAATTAGAATGGATACATTCGAGCGAATGAATTAGAATGGATCGTACGAATGAATTAGAATAGATCATAGGAATGAATTAGAATGGATCGTGCAAATGAATTAGAATGGATACATTCGTGCGAATGAATTAGAATGGATCGTGCGAATGAATTAGAATGGATCGTACGAATGAATTAGAATGGATATATTTGAACGAATAAAATAGAATGGATCATACGAATGAATTAGAATGGATCGTATGAATGAATTAGAATGGATAGTGCGAATGAATTAGAATGGATCGTACGAATGAATTAGAATGGATACATTCGTGCGAATGAATTATAATGGATCATACGAATGAGTAAGAATGGATCGTACGAATGAAATAGAATGGATTATACAAATGAATTAGAATGGATACATTCGTGCGAATGAATTAGAATGGATCGTATGTACCAATGAATTAGAATGGATACATTCGTGCGAATGAATTAGAATGGATCGTACGAATGAATTAGAATGGATCGTGCGAATGAATTAGAATGGATCGTACAAATGAATTAGAATGGATCGTACGAATGAACTAGAATGGATACATTCGTGCGAATGAATTAGAATGGATCGTACGAATGAATTAGAATGGATCGTACGAATGAATTAGAATGGATCTTACGAATGAATTAGAATATATCGTACGAATAAATTAGAATGGATCGTATGAATGGTTTAGAATGGATACATTCGTGCGAATGATTTAGAATGGATCGGACGAATGAATTAGAATGGATCGTACGAATGAATTAGAATGGATATATTCGTGCAAATGAATTAGAATGGATCGTATGAATGTATTAGAATGGATCGTATGAGTGAATTAGAATGGATCAAACGAATGAATTAGAATGGATTGTATGAATGAATTAGAATGGATCGTACGAATGAATTAGAATGGATCATACGAATTAATTAGAATGGATCATACGAATGAATTAAAATGGATCATACGAATGAATTAGAATGGATACATTCGTGCGAATGAATTAGAATGGATTGTGCGAATGAATTAGAATGGATCGTACGAATGAATTTGAATGGATCATATTAATGAATTAGAATGGATCGTACGAATGAATTAGAATGGATACATTCGTGCGAATAAATTAGAATGGATCGTGCACGAATGTATCCATTCTAATTCATTCGTACGATCCATTCTAATTCATTAATATGATCCATTCTAATTCATTCGTACGATCCATTCTAATTCATATACACAAAGATATCCATTCTAATCCATTCGTAGGATCCATTCTAATCCATTCGTACGATCCATTCTAATTCATTCGTACGATCCATTCTAATTCATTCGCTTGAATGTATCCATTCTAATCCATTCGTACGATCTATTCTAATCCATTCGTACGATCCATTCTAATTCATTCGCATGAATGTAACCATTCTAATTCATTCATTTGATCCATTCTAATTCATTCGTACGATCCATTCTAATTCATTCGTCCGATTCATTCTAATTCATTCACACGAATGTATCCATTCTAATTCATTCGTACGATCCATTCTAATTCATTCGTACGATCCATTCTAATTCATTCGTAAGATCCATTCTAATTCATTCATACGATCCATTCTAATTCATTAGTACGATCCTTTCTAATTCATTCGCACGAATGTATCCATTCTAGTTCATTCGTATGATCCATTCTAATTCATTCGTACGATCCATTCTAATTCATTCGCACGATCCATTCTAATTCATTCGTACGATCAATTCTAATTCATTCGCACGAATGTATCCATTCTAATTCATTCATACGATCCATTCTAATTCATTCGTACGATCCATTCTAATTTATTCGTACGATCCATTCTAATTCATTCTTCCGATCCATTCTAATTCATTCGCACGAATGTATCCATTCTAGTTCATTCGTACGATCCATTCTATTTCATTCATACGATCCATTCTTACTCATTCGTATGATTCATTCTAATTCATTCGGACGAATGTATCCATTCTACTTTATTCGTACGATCCATTCTAATTCATTCGTACGATCCATTCTAATTCATTCGTACGATCCATTCTAATTCATTCGTCCGATCTTTTCTAATTCATTCGCACAAATGTATCCATTCCAATTCATTCGTACGATCCATTCTAATTCATTCGTACGATCCATTCTAATTCATTCGTAAGATCCATTCTAATTCATTCGTACGATTCATTCTAATTCATTCGTACGATCCATTCTAATTCATTCGCACGAATGTATCCATTCTAGTTCATTCGTACGATCCATTCTAATTAATTCGTACGATCCATTCTAATTCTTTCGCACGATCCATTCTAATTCATTCGCACGATCCATTCTAATTCATTCGTACGATCAATTCTAATTCATTCGCACGAATGTATCCATTCTAATTCATTCGTACGATCCATTCTAATTCATTCGTACGATCCATTCTAATTCATTCATACAATCCATTCTAATTCTTTCACAAGATCCATTCTAATTCATTCGTAGGATCCATTCTAATTCACTCGTACAATCTATTCTATTTCATTCGTACGATCCATTCTTACTCATTCGTATGATCCATTCTAATTCATTCGCACGAATGTATTCATTCTAATTCATTCGTACGAATCCATTCTAATTCATTCGTATAATCCATTCTATTTCATTCGTACGATCCATTCGTACTTATTCGTACGATCCATTCTAATTCATTCGTAAGATCCATTCTAATTCATTCGTACGATCCATTCTAATTCATTCGCACGATCCATTCTAATTCATTCATACAATCCATTCTTATTCATTCCGTACGATCCATTCTAATTCATTCGCTCGAATGTATCCATTCTAATCCATTCGTACGATCCATTCTAATCCATTCGTACGATCCATTCTAATTCATTCGCATGAATGTAACCATTCTAATTCATTCATTTGATCCATTCTAATTCATTCGTACGATCCATTCTAATTCATTTGCACGATCCATGCTAATTCATTCGTTCGATTAATTCTAATTCATTAGCACGATCCATTCTAATTCATTCGTACGATCCATTCTAATTCATTCGCACGATCCATTCTAATTCATTCATAGGATCCATTCTAATTCATCCATACGATCTATTCTAATTCTTTCGCACGAATGTATCCATTCTAATTCATTCGCACAAATGTATCCATTCTAATTCCTTCGTACGAATCCATTCTAATTCATTCATACAATCTATTCTATTTCATTCATACGATCCATTCTAGTTCATTCGTACGGTCCATTCTAATTCATTCGTACGATCCATTCTAATTCATTCGTACGATCCATTCTAATTCATTCGTATGATCCATTCTATTTAATTCGTATGATCCATTCTAATTCATTCGTACGATCCATTCTAATTCATTCATACAATCCATTCTAATTCATTCGCACGAATGTATCCATTCTAATTAATTCGTACGATCCATTCTAATTCATTCGTATGATTCATTCTTATTCATTCGCACGATCCAGTCTAATGGATTCGCACGATCCATTCTAATTCATTCGCACGAATGTATCCATTCTAATTCATTCCTATGATCCATTCTAATTCATTCGTACGATCCATTCTAATTCATTTGCACGAATGTATCCATTCTAATTCATTCGTACGATCCATTCTAATTCATTCGTACGATCAGTTCTAATTCATTCACAAAATCTATTCTAATTCATTCATACGATCCATTCTAATTCATTCGCACGATGCATTCAAATTCATTCGTACGATCCATTCTAATTCTTTCACACGATCCATTCTAATTCATTCGTACGATCCATTCTAATTCATTCGCACGATCCATTCTAATTCATTCGTACGATCCATTCTAATTCATTCATACGATCCATTCTAATTCATTCGTATGATCAATTCTAATTCATTCATACGATCCATTCTAATTCATTCATACAATCCATTCTAATTCTTTCACACGATCCATTCTAATTCATTCGTACGATCCATTATAATTCATTCGTGCAATCCATTCTATTTCATTCATACGATCCATTCTTACTCATTCGTACGATCCATTCTAATACATTCACACGAATGTATCTATTCGTACGAATGAATTAGAATGGATCGTACGAATGAATTAGAATGGATCGTACGATGGAATTAGAATGGATCGTACGAATGAATTAGAATGGATCGTACGAATGAATTAGAATAGATCGTACGAATGAATTAGAATGGATCGTATAAAGGAATTAGAATGGATCGTACGAATGAATTAGACTGGATCGTACGAACGAATTTGAATGGATACATTTGTGCGAATGAATCTAAATGGATTATATGAATGAATTACAATGGATCGTACGAATGAATTAGAATGGATCGTACGAATGAATTAGAATAGCTCATACGAATGAATTAGAATGAATCGTATGAATGAATTAAAATGGTTACATTCGTGCGAATGAATTTGAATAGATCGTAGGAATGAATTAGAATGGATCGTACGAATAAATTAGAATGGATCGTGGGAATGAATTAGAATGGATCGTACGAATGAATTAGAATGGATCCACCGAATGAGTTAGAATGGATCATACAAATGAATTAGAATGGATTGTACGAATAAATTAGAATGGATTGTGCGAATGAATTAGAATGGATCGTATGAATGAATAAGAATGGATCGTACGAATGAATTAGAATGGATCGTGCGAATGAATTAGCATGAATCGTACGAATGTATTAGAAAGGATCGTACGAATGAATTAGAATGAATCGTATGATCCATTCTAATTCAATCGTCCGATCCATTCTAATTCATTCGCATGAATGTATCCATTATAATTCATTCGTACAATCCATTCTATTTCATTCGTACGATCCATTCTAATTCATTCGTATGATCCATTCTAATTCATTCGTACGATCCATTCTAATTCATTCGTACGATCCATTCTAATTCATTCGCACGATCCATTCTAATTCATTCATACGATCCATCTAATTCATTCATACGATCCATTCTAATTCATTCCTACAATCCATTCTAATTCATTCGCCCGATCCATTCTAATTCATTCATACGATCCATTCTATTCGAATGGATCATGCGATCCATTCGAATTCATTCGCACGATCCATTCTAATTCATTCATACGATCCATTCTAATTCATTCATACAATGCATTCTAATTCTTTCACACGATCCATTCTAATTCATTCGTACGATCCATTCTAATTCATTCGTACAATCCATTCTATTTCATTTGTACGATCCATTTTACTCATTCGTATGATCCATTCTAATTCATTCGTACGATCCATTCTAATTCATTTGTACGATCCATTCTAATTCATTCGTACAATCCATTCTATTTCATTCGTACGATCCATTCTTACTCATTCGTATGATCCATTCTAATTCATTCGCACGAATGTATCCATTCTAATTCATTCATACAATCCATTCTAATTCATTCCGTACGATCCATTCTAATTCATTCGTACGATTGTACGAATGAATTAGAATGGATCGTACGAATGAATTAGAATAGATTGTACGAATGAATTAGAATGGATCGTACGAATGAATTAGAATGGATCGTACGAATGAATTAGAATGGATCATACGAATGAGTAAGAATGGATCGTACGAATGAATTAGAAAGGATTGTACGAATGAATTAGAATGGATCGTACGAATAAATTAGAATGGATACATTCGCTCGAATGAATTAGAATGGATCATACGAATGAGTAAGAATGGAACGTACGAATGAAATAGAATAGATTGTACGAATGAATTAGAATGGATCCTACGAATGAATTAGAATGGATCGTGTGAAAGAATTAGAATGGATTGTATGAATGAATTAGAATGGATCGTATGAATGAATTAGAATGGATCGTGCGAATGAATTCGAATGGATCGTACGAATTCATTCTAATTCATTCATACAATCCATTCTAATTCTTTCACACGATCCATTCTAATTCATTTGTACGTTCCATTCTAATTCATTAGCACAATCCATGCTTATTCATTCGTTCGATCAATTCTAATTCATTAGCACGATCCATTCTAATTCATTCGTACGATCCATTCTAATTCATTCGCACGATTCATTCTAATTCATTTATAGGATCCATTCTAATTCATTCATACGATCTATTCTAATTCTTTCACACGAATGTATCCATTCTAATTCATTCGCACGAATGTATTCATTCTAATTCATTCGTACGATCCATTCTAATTCATTCCCATGGTCCATTCTAATTCATTCGTACGATCAATTCTAATTCATTCGCACGAATGTATCCATTCTAATTCATTCGTACGATCCATTCTAATTCATTCATAGGATCCATTCTGATTCATTCATACAATCCATTCTAATTCATTCACACGAATATATCCATTCTTATTCATTCACACGATCAGTTCTAATTCATTCACAAAATCTATTCTAATTCATTCATATGATCCATTCTAATTCATTCACACGAATGTATCCATTCTAATTCATTCATACGATCCATTCTAATTCATTCGTACGATCTATTCTAATTCATTCATACGATCCATTCTAATTCATTCATACAATCCATTCTAATTCTTTCACACGATCCATTCTTATTCATTCGTAGGATCCTTTCTAATTCATTCGCACAATCCATTCTAATTCATTCGTACAATCGATTCTAATTCATTCGTATGATCCATTCTAACTCATTTGGTGGATCCATTCTAATTCATTCATACGATCCATTCTAATTCATTCCCATGATCCATTTTAATTTATTCGTACGATCCATTCTAATTCATTCGTACGATCTATTCTAATTCATTCGCACGAATGTAACCATTCTAATTCATTCATATGATTCATTCTAATTCATTCGTATGAGCTATTCTAATTCATTCGTACGATCCATTCTAATTCATTCGTACGATCCATTGTAATTCATTCGTCCGATCCATTCTAATTTATTCGCACGATCCATTCTAATTCATTCGTCCGATCCATTCTAATTCTAATTTATTCTAATTTCATTCATAGGATCCATTCTAATTCATTCGCACGAATGTATCCATTCTAATTCATTCGCATGAATGTATCCATTCTAATTCATTCGTACGATCCATTCTAATTCATTCGTATGATCCATTCTAATTCATTCGTACGATCCATTCTAATTAATTCGTATAATCCATTCTAATTCATTCGTACGATCCATTCTAATTCATTCATACAATCCATTATAATTCATTCGCACGAATGTATCCATTCTAATTCATTCGTACGATCCATTCTAATTCATTCGTATGATCTATTCTTATTCATTCGCACGATCTAGTCTAATTGATTCGCACAATCCATTCTAATTCATTCGCACAAATGTATCCATTCTAATTCATTCGTACGATCCATTCTAATTCATTAATATGATCCATTCTAATTCATTCGTACGATCCATTCTAATTCATATGCACAAAGGTATCCATTCTAATCCATTCGTAGGATCCATTCTAATCCATTCGTACAATCCATTCTAATTCATTCGTACGATCCATTCTAATTCATTCGCTCGAATGTATCCATTCTAATCCATTCGTACGATCCATTCTAATCCATTCGTACGATCCATTCTAATTCATTCGCATGAATGTAACCATTCTAATTCATTCATTTGATCCATTCTAATTCATTCGTATGATCCATTCTAATTCATTCGTCCGATCCATTCTAATTCGTTCGCACGAATGGATACATTCTAGTTCATTCGTACGATCCATTCTAATTCATTCGTACGATCCATTCTAATTCATTCGTACGATCCATTCTAATTCATTCATACAATCCATTCTAATTCATTCGCATGATCCATTCTAATTCACTCATACGATCCATTCTAATACATTCATATGATCCATTCTAATTCATTTGCACGAATATATCCATTCTAATTCATTCGTACGATCCATTCTAATTCCTTCGTACGATCCACTCTAATTCATTCGTATGATCCATTCTAATTCATTCATACGATCCATTCTAATTCATTCGTACGATCCATTCTAATTCATTCGCACAAATGTATCCATTCTAATTCATTCGTACTATCCATTCTAATTCATTCGTACGATCCATTCTAATTCATTCGCGAATGTATCCATTCTAAATCATTCGTACGATCCATTCTAATTCATTCGTACGATCCATTCTAATTCATTCGTATGATCCATTCTAATTCATTCATACAATCTATTCTAATTCATTCATACAATCCATTCTAATTCTTTTACACGATCCATTCTAATTCATTCGTACGATCCATTCTAATTCATTCGTACGATCCATTCTAATTCATTCGCACGAATGTATCCATTCTAATCCATTCGTACGATCCATTCTAATCCATTCGTACGATCCATTCTAATTCATTCGCATGAATGTAACCATTCTAATTCATTCATTTGATCCATTCTAATTCATTCGTACGATCCATTCTAATTCATTCGTCCGATCCATTCTAATTCATTTGCACGAATGTATCCATTCTAATTCATTCGTACGATCTATTCTAATCCATTCTAATTCTTTCACACGATCCATTCTAATTCATTCGTAGGATCCATTCTAATTCATTCGTATAATCTATTCTATTTCATTCGTACGATCCACTCTTACTCATTCGTATGATCCATTCTAATTCATTCGGACGAATGTATCCATTCTAATTTATTCGTACAATCCATTCTAATTCATTCGTATGATCTATTCTAATTCATTCGTACGATCTGTTCTAATTCATTCGCACGAATGTATCCATTCTAGTTCTTTCGTACGATCCATTCTAATTCATTCGTACGATCCATTCTAATTCATTCGCACGATCCATTCTAATTTATTCGTACGATCCATTCTAATTCATTCGTACGATCCATTCTAATTCCTTCGTACGATCCATTCTATTTCATTCGTACGATCCATTCTAATTCATTCGTACAATCTATTCTAATTCATTCGTACGAATGGATACATTCGTGTGAATGAATTAGAATGGATCGTACGAATGAGTAAGAATGGATCGTACGAATGAAATAGAATGGATTGCACGAATGAATTAGAATGGATCGTACGAATGAATTAGAATGGATCGTGTGAAAGAATTACAATGGATCGTACGAAGGAATTAGAATGGATCGTACGAATGAATTAGAATGGATCGTATGAATGAATTAGAATAGATCGTACGAATGAATTAGAATGGATCGTACGAATGAATTAGAATGGATCGTGTGAAAGAATTAGAATGGATCGTACGAATGAATTAGAATGGATCGTGCGAATGAATTAGAATGGATCGGACGAATGAATTAGAATGGATCGTACGAATGAATTAGAATGGATCAAATGAATGAATTAGAATGGTTACATTCATGCGATTGAATTAGAATGGATCGTACGAATGGATTAGAATGGATACATTTGAGCGAATGAATTAGAATGGATCGTACGAATGAAATTAGAATGGATCGTACGAATGAATTAGAATAGATCGTACGAATGAATTAGAATGGATCGTACGAATGAATTAGAATGAATCGTGTGAAAGAATTAGAATGGATCGTACGAATGAATTAGAATGGATCGTGCGAATGAATTAGAATGGATCGTACGAATGAATTAGAATGGATCGTGCTAATGAATTAGAATTGATCGAACGAATGAATTAGCATGGATCGTGCATTCATACGATCCATTCTAATTCATTCGTAAGATCCATTCTAATTCATTCGTAAGATCCATTCTAATTCATTCGTACGATCCATTCTAATTCATTCGTACGATCCATTCTAATTCATTCATAAGATCTATTCTAATTCATTCATACAATCCATTCTAATTCTTTCACACGATCCATTCTAATTCATTCGTACGATCCATTCTAATTCATTCGCACAATCCATTCTATTTCCTTCGTACGATCCATTCTTACTCATTCGTATGATCCATTCTAATTCATTCGCACGAATGTATCCATAATGGATCATACGAATGAGTAAGAATGGATTGTACGAATGAAATAGAATGAATTGTGCGAATGAATTAGAATGGACCGTACGAATGAATTAGAATGGATACATTCGTGCGAATGAAATAGAATGGATCGGACGAATGAATTAGAATGGATCGTACGAATGAATTAGAATGGATCGTACGAATGAATTAGAATGGATCGTACAAATAAATTAGAATGGATACATTCGTCCGAATGAATTAGAATGGATCATATGAATGAGTAAGAATGGATCGTACGAATGAAATAGAATAGATTGTACGAATGAATTAGAATGGATCGTACGAATGAATTAGAATGGATCGTACGAATGAATTAGAATGGATCGTGCGAATGAATTAGAATGGATCATATTAATGAATTAGAATGGATCGTACGAATGAATTAGAATGGATACATTCGTGCGAATGAATTAGAATGGATCGTGCGAATCCATTAGACTGGATTGTGCGAATGAATAAGAATGGATCATACGAATGAATTAGAAAGGATCGTACGAATTAATTAGAATGGATACATTCGTGCGAATGAATTAGAATAGATTGTATGAATGAATTAGAATGGATCGTACGAATGAATTAGAATGGATCATACGAATTAATTAGAATGGATCATACGAATGAATTAGAATGGATCGTACGAATGAATTAGAATGGATCATACGAATGAACTAGAATGGATCATACGAATGAACTAGAATGGATACATTCGTGCGAATGAATTAGAATGGATCGTACGAATGAATTAGAATGGATCGTACGATTCATTCTAATTCATTCGTACGATCCATTCTAATACATTCGTACGATTCATACTAATTCATTCGCAAGATCCATTCTAATTCATTCGTACTATACATTCTTATTCATTCATACGATCCATTCTAATTCATTCGCACAATCCATTCTAATTCATTCGTACAATCCATTCTAATTCATTCGTATGATCCATTCTCACTCATTCGGTGGATCCATTCTAATTCATTTGTACGATCCATTCTAATTCATTCCCACGATCCATTCTAATTTACTCGTACGATCCATTCTAATTCATTCGTACGATCTATTCTAATTCGTTCGCACGAATGTAACCATTCTAATTCATTCATACGATTCATTCTAATTCATTCGTATGAGCTATTCTAATTCATTCATACGATCCATTCTAATTCATTCGTACGATCCATTGTAATTCATTCGTACAATCCATTTAGATTCATTCGTACAAATGTATCCATTCAAATTCATTCGTACGATCCAGTCTAATTCATTCGTACGATCCATTCTAATTCATTCGCACGAATATATCCATTCTAATTCTTTCGTACGATGCATTCTAATTCATTCGTACGATCCATTCTAATTCATTCGTACGATCCATTCTAATTCATTCGTACGATCCATTCTAATTCATTCGCACGAATGTATCCATTCAAATTCATTCATACAATCCATACTATTTCATTCGTACGATCCATTCTTACTCATTCGTATGATCCATTCTAATTCATTCGTATGATCCATTCTAATTCATTCGTACGATCCATTCTAATTCATTCCTACAATCCATTCTAATTCATTCGCCCGATCCATTCTAATTCATACATACGATCCATTCTATTCGAATGGATCATGCGATCCATTCGAATTCATTCGCACGATCCATTCTAATTCATTCATACGATCCATTCTAATTCATTCATACAATGCATTCTAATTCTTTCACACGATCCATTCTAATTCATTCGTACGATCCATTCTAATTCATTCGTATAATCCATTCTATTTCATTTGTACGATCCATTCTTACTCATTCGTATGATCCATTCTAATTCATTCGTACGATCCATTCTAATTCATTTGTACGATCCATTCTAATTCATTCGTACAATCCATTCTATTTCATTCGTACGATCCATTCTTACTCATTCGTATGATCCATTCTAATTCATTCGCACGAATGTATCCATTCTAATTTATTCATACAATTCATTCTAATTCATTCCGTACGATCCATTCTAATTCATTCGTACGATCGTACGAATGAATTAGAATGGATCGTACGAATGAATTAGAATAGATTGTGCGAATGAATTAGAATGGATCGTACGAATGAATTAGAATGGATCGTACGAATGAATTAGAATGGATCATACGAATGAGTAAGAATGGATCGTACGAATTAATTAGAATGGATCGTACGAATGAATTAGAATGGATCGTACGAATAAATTAGAATGGATACATTCATCCGAATGAATTAGAATGGATCATACGAATGAGTAAGAATGGATCGTACGAATGAAATAGAATAGATTGTACGAATGAATTACAATGGATCCTACGAATGAATTAGAATGGATCGTGTGAAAGAATTAGAATGGATTGTATGAATGAATTAGAATGGATCGTATGAATGAATTAGAATGGATCGTGCGAATGAATTCGAATGGATCGTACGAATGAGTAAGAATGGATCGTACGAATGAAATAGAATGGATCGTACGAATGAATTAGAATGGATCGTACGAATAAATTAGAATGGATACATTCGTCCGAATGAATTAGAAAGGATCATACGAATGAGTAAGAATGGATCGTACGAATGAAATAGAATAGATTGTACGAATGAATTAAAATGGATCCTACGAATGAATTAGAATGGATCGTGTGAAAGAATTAGAATGGATTGTATGAATGAATTAGAATGGATTGTATGAATGAATTAGAATGGATCCTATGAATGAATTAGAATGGATCGTGCGAATGAATTAGAATGGATCGTACGAATGAATTAGAAAGGATCGTGCTAATGAATTAGAATTGATCGAATGAATGAATTAGCATGGATCGTGCTAATGAATTAGAATGGAACGTACGAATGAATTAGAATGGATCTTGTGAAAGAATTAGAATGGATTGTATGAATGAATTAGAATGAATTCGTACGATCCATTCGAATTCATTCGCACGATCCATTCTAATTCATTCATACGATCCATTCTAATTCATTCATACAATCCATTCTAATTCTTTCACACGATCCATTCTAATTCTTTCGTAGGATCCATTCTAATTCATTCGTACAATCTATTCTATTTTATTCGTACGATCCATTCTTACTCATTCGTATGATCCATTCTAATTCATTCGGACGAATGTATCCATTATAATTTATTCGTACGATCCATTCTAATTCATTCGTACGATCCATTCTAATTCATTCGTACGATCCATTCAAATTCATTCGTCTGATCCATTCTAGTTCATTCGCACGAATGTATCCATTCTAATTCATTTGTACGATCCATTCTAACTCATTCGTACGATCCATTCTAATTCATTCGTAAGATCCATTCTAATTCATTCGTACGATCCATTCTAATTCATTCGCACGAATGTATCCATTCTAGTTCATTCGTACGATCCATTCTAATTTATTCATACAATCCATTCTAATTCATTCGCACGAATGTATCCATTCTAATTCATTCGTACGATCAGTTCTAATTCATTCACAAAATCTTTTCTAATTCATTCATATGATCCATTCTAATTCATTCACATGAATGTATCCATTCTAATTTATTCATACGATCCATTCTAATTCATTCGTACGATCCATTCTAATTCACTCATACGATCCAATCTAATACATTCTAATTCATTCGTATGATCCATTCTAATTCATTTGCACGAATATATCCATTCTAATTCATTCATACGATCCATTCTAATTCCTTCGTACGATCCATTCTAATTCATTCGTACGATCTATTCTAATTCATTCGTACGATCCATTCTAATTCATTCGTACGATCCATTCTAATTCCTTCGTACGATCCATTCTAATTCATTCGTACGATCCATTCTAATTCATTCATACAATCCATTCTAATTCTTTCACACGATCCATTCTAATTCATTCGTACGATCCATTCAAAATCATTCGTACAATCCATTCTATTTCATTCGTAAGATCAATTCTAATTCATTAGCACGAATATATCCATTCTAATTCATTCGTACGATCCATTCTAATTCCTTCGTACGATCCATTCAAATTCATTCGTACGATCTATTCTAATTCATTCGTACGATCCATTCTAATTCATTCGTACGATCCATTCTAATTCCTTCGTATGATCCATTCAAATTCATTCGTACGATCCATTCTAATTCATTCATACGATCCATTCTAATTCTTTCATACGATCCATTCTAATTCATTCATACAATCCATTCTAATTCTTTCACACGATCCATTCTAATTCATTCATAGGATCCATTCTAATTCATTCGTACAATTTATTCTATTTCATTCGTACGATCCATTCTTACTCATTCGTATGATCCAATCTAATTCATTCGGACGAATGTATCCATTCTAATTTATTCGTACGATCCATTCTAATTCATTCGTACGATCCATTCTAATTCATTCGTCCGATCCATTCTAATTCATTCGCACGAATGTATCCATACTAATTCATTCGTACGATCCATTCTAATTCATTCGTACGATCCATTCTAATTCATTCGCACGAATGTATCCATTCTAGTTCATTCGTACGATCCATTCTAATTCATTCGTACGATCCATTCTAATTCATTCGTACGATCCATTCTAATTCATTCGCACGATCCATTCTAATTCATTCGTACGATCCATTCTAATTCTTTCATACGATCCATTCTAATTCATTCGTACGATCCATTCTAATTCATTCGCACAAATGTACCCATTCTAATTCATTCGTACGATCCATTCTAATTCATTCGCACGATCCATTCTAATTCATTCGTACGATCCATTCTAATTCATTCGCACGATTTGTTCTTATTCATTCGCACAATCCATTCTAATTCATTCGCACGAATGTATCCATTCTAATTGATTCGTACGATCCATTCTAATTCATTCGTACGATCCATTCTAATTCATTCGTATGATCCATTCTAATTAATTCGTATGACCCATTCTAATTCATTCGTACGATCCATTCTAATTCATTCATACAATCCATTCTAATTCATTCGCACGAATGTATCCATTCTAATTAATTCGTACGATCCATTCTAATTCATTCGTATGATCTATTCTTATTCATTCGCACGATCCAGTCTAATTGATTCACACGATCCATTCTAATTCATTCGCACGAATATATCCATTCTAATTCATTCGTACGATCCATTCTAATTCATTAATATGATCCATTCTAATTCATTCGTACGATCCATTCTAATTTATATGCACAAAGGTATCCATTCTAATCCATTCGTAGGATCCATTCTAATCCATTCGTACGATCCGTTCTAATTCATTCGTACGATCCATTCTAATTCATTCGCTCGAATGTATCCATTCTAATCCATTCGTACGATCCATTCTAATTCATTCGTACGATCAATTCTAATTCATTCGCATGAATGTAACCATTCTAATTCATTCATTTGATCCATTCTAATTCATTCGTACGATCCATTCTAATTCATTCGTCCGATCCATTCTAATTCATTCGCTCGATCCATTCTAATTCATTCGTACGATCCATTCTAATTCATTCGCACGAATGTATCCATTCTAGTTCATTCGTACGATCCATTCTAATTCATTCGTACGATCCATTCTAATTCATTCGCACGATCCATTCTAATTCATTCGTAAGATCAATTCTAATTCATTCGCACGAATGTATCCATTCTAATTCATTCATACGATCCATTCTAATTCATTCGTACGATCCATTCTAATTCACTCATACGATCCATTCTAATACATTCATACGATCCATTCTAATTCATTTGCACGAATATATCCATTCTAATTCATTCGTACGATCTATTCTAATTCCTTCGTACAATCCATTCTAATTCATTCGTACGATCTATTCTAATTCATTCGTACGATCCATTCTAATTCATTCGTACGATCCATTCTAATTCCATCGTACGATCCATTCTAATTCATTCGTACGATCCATTCTAATTCATTCGTACGAATGGATACATTCGTGTGAATGAATTAGAAAGGATCGTACGAATGAGTAAGAATGGATCGTACGAATGAAATAGAACGGATTGCACGAATGAATTAGAATGGATCGTACGAATGAATTAGAATGGATTGTATGAATGAATTAGAATGGATCGTACGACTGAATTAGAATGGATCGTCCGAAGGAATTATAATGGATCGTACGAATGAATTAGAATGGATCGTACGAATGAATTAGAATAGATCGTACGAATGAATTAGAATAGATCGTACGAAGGAATTAGAATGGATCGTACGAATGAATTAGAATGGATATATTCGTGCAAATGAATTTGAATGGATCATATGAATGTATTAGAATGGATTGTATGAGTGAATTAGAATGGATCGTACGAATAAATTAGAATGGATCATATGAATGAATTAAAATGGATACATTCGTGTGAATGAATTAGAATGGATCGTATGAATGAATTAGAATAGATTTTGTGAATGAATTAGAACTGATCGTACGAATGAATTAGAATGGATACATTCGTGCGAATGAATTAGAATGGATTGTATGAATGAATTAGAATGGATCGTACGAATGAATTAGAATGGATCGTATGAGTGAATTAGAATGGATAGGAAGGAATTAGAATGGATCGTACGAATGAATTAGAATGGATCGTACGAAGGAATTAGAATGGATCGTACGAATGAATTAGAATAGATCGTACGAATTAATTAGAATGGATCGTACGAAGGAATTAGAATGGATCGTACGAATGAATTAGAATGGATCGTACGAATGAACTAGAATGGATTCATTCGTGCGAATGAATTAGAATGGATCGTACGAATGAATTAGAATGGATCGTACGAATGAATTAGAATGGATCTTACGAATGAATTAGAATGGATCGTACGAATGAATTAGAATGGATCGTATGAATTAGAATGGATCGTACGAAGGAATTAGAATGGATCGTACGAATGAATGAATTAGAATGGATCGTACGAATGAATTAGAATG
Source organism: Chamaelirium japonicum (assembly GCA_947650365.1). Classification (NCBI taxonomy): domain Eukaryota; kingdom Viridiplantae; phylum Streptophyta; class Magnoliopsida; order Liliales; family Melanthiaceae; genus Chamaelirium; species Chamaelirium japonicum. Next base: position 150,554 of record CANTAL010000126.1, on the reverse strand, counting down.
GATCGTACGAATGAATTAGAATGGATCGTATGAGTGAATTAGAATGGATAGGAAGGAATTAGAATGGATCGTACGAATGAATTAGAATGGATCGTACGAAGGAATTAGAATGGATCGTACGAATGAATTAGAATGGATCGTACGAATGAATTAGAATAGATCGTACGAATGAATTAGAATGGATCGTACGAAGGAATTAGAATGGATCATACGAATGAATTAGAATGGATCGTACGAATGAACTAGAATGGATACATTCGTGCGAATGAATTAGAATGGATCGTACGAATGAATTAGAATGGATCGTACGAATGAATTAGAATGGATCTTACGAATGAATTAGAATGGATCGTACGAATGAATTAGAATGGATCGTATGAATGAATTAGAATGGATACTTTCGTGCGAATGAATTAGAATGGATCGGACGAATGAATTAGAATGGATCGTACGAATGAATTAGAATGGAACGTACGAACGAATTAGAATGGATCGTATGAATAAATTAGAATGGATACATTCGTCCGAATGAATTAGAATGGATCATACGAATGAGTAAGAATGGATCGTACGAATTTATTAGAATAGATTGTACGAATGAATTAGAATGGATCCTACGAATGAATTAGAATAGATCGTGTGAATGAATTAGAATGGATCGTATGAATGAATTAGAATGGATCGTGCGAATGAATATGAATGGATCGTATGATCCATTCGAATAGAATGGATCGTATGAATGAATTAGAATGGATTGGGCGAATGAATTAGAATGGATTGTATGAATGAATTAGAATGGATCATATGAATGAATTAGAATGGATCGTATGAATGAATTAGAATGGATCGTGCGAATGAATTAGAATGGATCGTACGAATGAATTAGAATGGATCGTACGAATGAATTAGAATGGATCATACGAATGAATTAGAATGGATCATACGAATGAGTAAGAATGGATCGTACGAATGAAATAGAATGGATCGTATGAATGAATTAGAATGGATTGTAGGAATGAATTAGAATGGATCGTATGAATGAATTAGAATGGATCGTATGAATGAATTAGAATAGATCGTACGAATGAATTAGAATAGATCGTGCGAATGAATTAGAATGGATCGTACGAATGAATTAGAATGGATCGTACGAATGAATTAGAATGGATCTTATGAATGAATTAGAATGGATCGTACGAATGAATTATATGGATACATTTGTGCAAATGAATTAGAATGGATCGCACGAATGAATTAGAATGGATCGTATGAATGAATTAGAATGGATCGTACGAATGAATTAGAATGGATCGTGCGAATGAATTAGAATGGATCGTACGAATGAATTAGAATGGATCGTACGAATGAACTAGAATGGATACATTCGTGTGAATGAATTAGAATGGATCGTACGAATGAATTAGAATGGATCATACGAATGAATTAGAATGGATCGTACGAATGAATTAGAATGGATCGTACGAATGAATTAGAATGGATCGTATGAATTAATTAGAATGGATACATTCGTGCGAATGAATTAGAATGGATCGGACGAATGAATTAGAATGGATTGTACGAATGAATTAGAATGGATCGTACGAATGAATTAGAATGGATCGTACGAATAAATTAGAATGGATCCTACGAATGAATTAGAATGGATCGTGTGAAAGAATTAGAATGGATTGTATGAATGAATTAGAATGGATCGTATGAAAGAATTAGAATGGATCGTACGAATGAATTAGAATGGATCGTACGAATAAATTAGAATGGATCCATTCTAATTCCTTCGTACGATCCATTCTAATTCATTCGTACGATCCATTCTAATTCATTCGTACAATCTATTCTAATTCATTCGTACGAATGGATACATTCTTGTGAATGAATTAGAATGGATCGTACGAATGAAATAGAATGGATTGCAAAAATGAATTAGAATGGATCGTACGAATGAATTAGAATGGATCGTGTGAAAGAATTAGAATGGATTGTATGAATGAATTAGAATGGATCGTACGAATGAATTAGAATGGATCGTACGAAGGAATTAGAATGGATCGTACGAATGAATTAGAATAGATCGTACGAATGAATTAGAATGGATCGTACGAAGGAATTAGAATGGATTGTACGAATGAATTAGAATGGATATATTCGTGAATATGAATTAGAATGGATCGTATGAATGTATTAGAATGGATTGTATGAGTGAATTAGAATTGATCGTACGAATGAATTAGAATGGATCGTATGAATGAATTAGAATGGATACATTCGTGTGAATGAATTAGAATGGATCTTATGAATGAATTAGATTAGATTTTGTGAATGAATTAGAACTGATCGTACGAATGAATTAGAATGGATACATTCGTGCGAATGAATTAGAATGGATTGTATGAATGAATTAGAATGGATCGTACGAATGAATTAGAATGGATCGTATGAGTGAATTAGAATGGGTAGGAAGGAATTAGAATGGATCGTACGAATGAATTAGAATGGATCGTATGAAGGAATTAGAATGGATCGTACGAATGAATTAGAATGGATCGTACGAATGAATTAGAATAGATCGTACGAATGAATTAGAATGGATCGTACGAAGGAATTAGAATAGATTGTACGAATGAGTAAGAATGGATCGTACGAATGAATTAGAATGGATCATACGAATGAGTAAGAATGGATCGTACGAATGAAATAGAATAGATTGTACGAATGAATTAGAATGGATCCTACGAATGAATTAGAATGGATCGTGTGAAAGAATTAGAATGGATTGTATGAATGAATTAGAATGGATCGTATGAAAGAATTAGAATGGATCGTACGAATGAATTAGAATGGATCGTATGAATAAATTAGAATGGATCCATTCTAATTCCTTCGTACGATCCATTCTAATTCATTCGTACGATCCATTCTAATTCATTCGTACAATCTATTCTAATTCATTCGTACGAATGGATACATTCTTGTGAATGAATTAGAATGGATCGTACGAATGAAATAGAATGGATTGCACGAATGAGTTAGAATGGATCGTACGAATGAATTAGAATGGATCGTGTGAAAGTATTAGAATGGATTGTATGAATGAATTAGAATGGATCGTACGAATGAATTAGAATGGATCGTACGAAGGAATTAGAATGGATCGTACGAATGAATTAGAATAGATCGTACGAATGAATTAGAATGGATTGTACGAAGGAATTAGAATGGATCGTACGAATGAATTAGAATGGATATATTCGTGCAAATGAATTTGAATGGATCATATGAATGTATTAGAATGGATTGTATGAGTGAATTAGAATGGATCGTACGAATAAATTAGAATGGATCATATGAATGAATTAAAATGGATACATTCGTGTGAATGAATTAGAATGGATCGTATGAATGAATTAGAATAGATTTTGTGAATGAATTAGAACTGATCGTACGAATGAATTAGAATGGATACATTCGTGCGAATGAATTAGAATGGATTGTATGAATGAATTAGAATGGATCGTACGAATGAATTAGAATGGATCGTATGAGTGAATTAGAATGGATAGGAAGGAATTAGAATGGATCGTACGAATGAATTAGAATGGATCGTACGAAGGAATTAGAATGGATCGTACGAATGAATTAGAATAGATCGTACGAATGAATTAGAATGGATCGTACGAAGGAATTAGAATGGATCGTACGAATGAATTAGAATGGATCATACGAATGAACTGGAATGGATACATTCGTGCGAATGAATTAGAATGGATCGTACGAATGAATTAGAATGGATCGTACGAATGAATTAGAATGGATCTTACGAATGAATTAGAATGGATCGTACGAATGAATTAGAATGGATCGTATGAATTAGAATGGATCGTACGAAGGAATTAGAATGGATCGTACGAATGAATGAATTAGAATGGATCGTACGAATGAATTAGAATGGATCGTACGAATGAATTAGAATGGATCGTATGAGTGAATTAGAATGGATAGGAAGGAATTAGAATGGATCGTACGAATGAATTAGAATGGATCGTACGAAGGAATTAGAATGGATCGTACGAATGAATTAGAATGGATCGTACGAATGAATTAGAATAGATCGTACGAATGAATTAGAATGGATCGTACGAAGGAATTAGAATGGATCGTACGAATGAATTAGAATGGATCGTACGAATGAACTAGAATGGATACATTCGTGCGAATGAATTAGAATGGATCGTACGAATGAATTAGAATGGATCGTATGAATGAATTAGAATGGATCTTACGAATGAATTAGAATGGATCGTACGAATGAATTAGAATGGATCGTATGAATGAATTAGAATGGATACATTCGTGCGAATGAATTAGAATGGATCGGACGAATGAATTAGAATGGATCGTACGAATGAATTAGAATGGAACGTACGAACGAATTAGAATGGATCGTATGAATAAATTAGAATGGATACATTCGTCCGAATGAATTAGAATGGATCATACGAATGAGTAAGAATGGATCGTACGAATTTATTAGAATAGATTGTACGAATGAATTAGAATGGATCCTACGAATGAATTAGAATAGATCGTGTGAATGAATTAGAATGGATCGTATGAATGAATTAGAATGGATCGTGCGAATGAATATGAATGGATCGTATGATCCATTCGAATAGAATGGATCGTATGAATGAATTAGAATGGATTGGGCGAATGAATTAGAATGGATTGTAGGAATGAATTAGAATGGATCATATGAATGAATTAGAATGGATCGTATGAATGAATTAGAATGGATCGTGCGAATGAATTAGAATGGATCGTACGAATGAATTAGAATGGATCGTACGAATGAATTAGAATGGATCATACGAATGAATTAGAATGGATCATACGAATGAGTAAGAATGGATCGTACGAATGAAATAGAATGGATCGTATGAATGAATTAGAATGGATTGTAGGAATGAATTAGAATGGATCGTATGAATGAATTAGAATGGATCGTATGAATGAATTAGAATAGATCGTACGAATGAATTAGAATAGATCGTGCGAATGAATTAGAATGGATCGTACGAATGAATTAGAATGGATCGTACGAATGAATTAGAATGGATCTTATGAATGAATTAGAATGGATCGTACGAATGAATTATAATGGATACATTTGTGCAAATGAATTAGAATGGATCGCACGAATGAATTAGAATGGATCGTATGAATGAATTAGAATGGATCGTACGAATGAATTAGAATAGATCGTGCGAATGAATTAGAATGGATCGTACGAATGAATTAGAATGGATCGTACGAATGAACTAGAATGGATACATTCGTGTGAATGAATTAGAATGGATCGTACGAATGAATTAGAATGGATCGAATGAATGAATTAGAATGGATCTTACGAATGAATTAGAATGGATCGTACGAATGAATTAGAATGGATCGTATGAATTAATTAGAATGGATACATTCGTGCGAATGAATTAGAATGGATCGGACGAATGAATTAGAATGGATTGTACGAATGAATTAGAATGGATCGTACGAATGAATTAGAATGGATCGTACGAATAAATTAGAATGGATCCTACGAATGAATTGGAATGGATCGTGTGAAAGAATTAGAATGGATTGTATGAATGAATTAGAATGGATCGTATGAAAGAATTAGAATGGATCGTACGAATGAATTAGAATGGATCGTACGAATAAATTAGAATGGATCCATTCTAATTCCTTCATACGATCCATTCTAATTCATTCGTACGATCCATTCTAATTCATTCGTACAATCTATTCTAATTCATTCGTACGAATGGATACATTCTTGTGAATGAATTAGAATGGATCGTACGAATGAAATAGAATGGATTGCAAGAATGAATTAGAATGGATCGTACGAATGAATTAGAATGGATCGTGTGAAAGAATTAGAATGGATTGTATGAATGAATTAGAATGGATCGTACGAATTAATTAGAATGGATCGTACGAAGGAATTAGAATGGATCGTACGAATGAATTAGAATAGATCGTATGAATGAATTAGAATGGATCGTACGAAGGAATTAGAATGGATTGTACGAATGAATTAGAATGGATATATTCGTGCAAATGAATTAGAATGGATCGTATGAATGTATTAGAATGGATCGTATGAGTGAATTAGAATTGATCGTACGAATGAATTAGAATGGATCGTATGAATGAATTAGAATGGATACATTCGTGTGAATGAATTAGAATGGATCTTATGAATGAATTAGATTAGATTTTGTGAATGAATTAGAACTGATCGTACGAATGAATTAGAATGGATACATTTGTGCGAATGAATTAGAATGGATTGTATGAATGAATTAGAATGGATTGTACGAATGAATTAGAATGGATCGTATGAGTGAATTAGAATGGATAGGAAGGAATTAGAATGGATCGTACGAATGAATTAGAATGGATCGTATGAAGGAATTAGAATGGATCGTACGAATGAATTAGAATGGATTGTACGAATGAATTAGAATAGATCGTACGAATGAATTAGAATGGATCGTACGAAGGAATTAGAATAGATTGTACGAATGAGTAAGAATGGATCGTACGAATGAATTAGAATGGATCATACGAATGAGTAAGAATGGATCGTACGAATGAAATAGAATAGATTGTACGAATGAATTAGAATGGATCCTACGAATGAATTAGAATGGATCGTGTGAAAGAATTAGAATGGATTGTATGAATGAATTAGAATGGATCGTATGAAAGAATTAGAATGGATCGTACGAATGAATTAGAATGGATCGTATGAATAAATTAGAATGGATCCATTCTAATTCCTTCGTACGATCCATTCTAATTCATTCGTACGATCCATTCTAATTCATTCGTACAATCTATTCTAATTCATTCGTACGAATGGATACATTCTTGTGAATGAATTAGAATGGATCGTACGAATGAAATAGAATGGATTGCACGAATGAGTTAGAATGGATCGTACGAATGAATTAGAATGGATCGTGTGAAAGTATTAGAATGGATTGTATGAATGAATTAGAATGGATCGTACGAATGAATTAGAATGGATCGTACGAAGGAATTAGAATGGATCGTACGAATGAATTAGAATAGATCGTACGAATGAATTAGAATGGATCGTACGAAGGAATTAGAATGGATCGTACGAATGAATTAGAATGGATATATTCGTGCAAATGAATTAGAATGGATCGTATGAATGTATTAGAATGGATCGTATGAGTGAATTAGAATGGATCGTACGAATGAATTAGAATGGATCATATGAATGAATTAGAATGGATACATTCGTGTGAATGAATTAGAATGGATCTTATGAATGAATTAGAATAGATTTTGTGAATGAATTAGAACTGATCGTACGAATGAATTAGAATGGATACATTCGTGCGAATGAATTAGAATGGATTGTATAAATGAATTAGAATGGATCGTACGAATGAATTAGAATGGATCGTATGAGTGAATTAGAATGGATAGGAAGGAATTAGAATGGATCGTACGAATGAATTAGAATGGATCGTATGAAGGAATTAGAATGGATCGTACGAATGAATTCGAATGGATCGTACAAATGAATTAGAATAGATCGTACGAATGAATTAGAATAGATCGTACGAAGGAATTAGAATGGATCGTACAAATGAATTAGAATGGATCGTACGAATGAACTAGAATGAATACATTCGTGCGAATTAATTAGAATAGATCGTACGAATGAACTAGAATGGATACATTCGTGCGAATGAATTAGAATGGATCGTACGAATGAATTAGAATGGATCGTACGAATGAATTAGAATGGATCTTACGAATGAATTAGAATGGATCGTACGAATGAATTAGAATGGATCGTACGAATGAATTAGAATGGATACATTCGTGCGAATGAATTAGAATGGATCGGACGAATGAATTAGAATGGATCGTACGAATGAATTAGAATGGATCGTACGAATGAATTAAAATGGATCGTACGAATAAATTAGAATGGATACATTCGTCCGAATAAATTAGAATGGATCATACGAATGAGTAAGAATGGATCGTACGAATGTATTAGAAATGATTGTACGAATGAATTAGAATGGATCCTACGAATGAAGTAGAATAGATCGTGTGAAAGAATTAGAATGGATTGTATGAATGAATTAGAATGGATCGTGCGAATAAATTCGAATGGATCGTATGATCCATTCGAATAGAATGGATCGTATGAATGAATTAGAATGGATCGTGCGAATGAATTAGAATGGATCGTACGAATGAATTAGAATGGATCGTACGAAAGAATTAGAATGGATCATACGAATGAATTAGAATGGATCATACGAATGAGTAAGAATGGATCGTACGAATGAAATAGAATAGATTGTACGAATGAATTAGAATGGATACATTCATCCGAATGAATTAGAATGGATCGGACGATTGAATTAGAATGGATCGTACGATTCATTCTAATTCATTCGTACGATCCATTCTAATACATTCGTAAGATTCATGCTAATTCTTTCGCATGATCCATTCTAATTCATTCGTACGATCCATTCTTATTCATTCATACGATCCATTCTAATTCATTCGAACAATCCATTCTAATTCTTTCGTACAATCCATTCTAATTCATTCGTATGAATGGATCGTACGAATGAATTAGAATGGATCGTGTGAAAGAATTAGAATGGATTGTATGAATGAATTAGAATGGATCGTACGAATGAATTAGAATAGATCGTATGAAGAAATTAGAATGGATCGTACGAATGAATTAGAATAGATCGTACAAATGAATTAGAATAGATCGTACCGATGAATTAGAATGGATCGTACGAAGGAAATAGAATGGATCGTACGAATGAATTAGAATGGATATATTCATGCAAATGAATTAGAATGGATTGTATGAATGTATTAGAATGGATCGTATGAGTGAATTAGAATGGATCGTACGAATGAATTAGAATGTATCGTATGAATGAATTAGAATGGATACATTCGTGTGAATGAATTAGAATGGATCGTATGAATAAATTAGAATAGATTTTGTGAATGAATTAGAGCTGATCGTACGAATGAATTAGAATAGATACATTCGTGCGAATGAATTAGAATGGATTGTATGAATGAATTAGAATGGATCGTACGAATGAACTAGAATGGATACATTCGTGCAAATGAATTAGAATGGATCGTACGAATGAACTAGAATGGATACATTCATGCGAATGAATTAGAATGGATCGTATGAATTAGAATGGATCGTACGAATGAATTAGAATGGATACATTCGTGCGAATGAATTAGAATGGATCGGACGAATGAATTAGAATGGATCGTACGAATGAATTAGAATGGATCGTACGAATGAATTAGAATGGATCGTACGAATAAATTAGAATGGATACATTCGTCCGAATGAATTAGAATGGATCATACGAATGAGTAAGAATGGATCGTACGAATGAAATAGAATAGATTGTACGAATGAATTAGAATGGATCCTACGAATGAATTAGAATGGATCGTGTGAAAGAATTAGAATGGATTGTATGAATGAATTAGAATGGATCGTATGAATGAATTAGAATGGATCGTGCGAATGAATTCGAATGGATCGTACGAATTCATTCTAATTCATTCATACAATCCATTCTAATTCTTTCACACGATCCATTCTAATTCATTCGTACATTCCATTCTAATTCATTAGCACGATCCATGCTAATTCATTCGTTCGATCAATTCTAATTCATTAGCACGATCCATTCTAATTCATTCGTACGATCCATTTTAATTCATTCGCACGATCTATTCTAATTCATTCATAGGATCCTTTCTAATTCATTCATACAATCCATTCTAATTCATTCGCACGAATGTATCCATTCTAATTCATTTGTACGATCAGTTCTAATTCATTCACAAAATCTATTCTAATTCATTCATACGATCCATTCTAATTCATTCACACGAATGTATCCATTCTAATTCATTCATACGATCCATTCTATTTCATTCGTAGGATCCATTCTAATTCACTCATACGATCCATTCTAATACATTCATACGATCCATTCTAATTCATTTGCACAAATATATCCATTCTAATTCATTCGTATGATCCATTCTAATTCCTTCATACGATCAATTCTAATTCATTCGTACGATCTATTCTATTTCATTCGTACGATCCATTCTTACTCATTCGTACGATCCATTCTAATTCATTCGTCCGATCCATTCTAATTCATTCGCACGAATGTATCCATTCTAATTCATTCGTTCGATCAATTCTAATTCATTAGCACGATCCATTCTAATTCATTCGTACGATCCATTCTAATTCATTCGCACGATCCATTCTAATTCATTTGTTCGATCCATTCTAATTCATTCGTACGATCCATTCTAATTCATTCGCACGAATGTATCCATTCTAGTTCATTCGTACGATCCATTCTAATTCATTCATACAATCCATTCTAATTCATTCGCACGAATGTATCCATTCTAATTCATTCGTACGATCAGTTCTAATTCATTCGTGCGAATGAATTAGAATGGATCCACCGAATGAGTTAGAATGGATCATACGAATGAATTAGAATGGATTGTACGAATGAATTAGAATGGATTGTGCGAATGAATTAGAATGAATCGTATGAATGAATAAGAATGGATCGTACGAATGTATTAGAATGGATCGTACGAATGAATTAGAATAGATACATTCGTGCGAATAAATTAGAATGGATCATACGAATGAGTAAGAATGGATCGTACGAATGAAATATAATGGATTGTACGAATGAATTAGAATGGATTCATACGAATGAATTAGAATGGATACATTCGTGCGAATGAATTAGAATGGATCATACGAATGAGTAAGAATGGATCGTACGAATGAAATAGAATAGATTGTACGAATGAATTAGAATGGATCCTACGAATGAATTAGAATGGATCTTGTGAAAGAATTAGAATGGATTGTATGAATGAATTAGAATGGATCGTATGAATGAATTAGAATGGATCGTACGAATGAATCAGAATAGATCGTACGAATGAATTAGAATGGATCGTATGAAGGAATTAGAATGGATCGTACGAATGAATTAGAATTGATATATTCGTGCAAATGAATTAGAATGGATCGTATGAATGTATTAGAATGGATCGTATGAGTGAATTAGAATGGATCGTACGAATGAATTAGAATGGATCGTATGAATGAATTAGAATGTATACATTCGTGTGAATGAATTAGAATGGATCGTATGAATGAATTAGAATAGATTTTGTGAATGAATTAGAACTGATCGTATGAATGAATTAGAATGGATAAATTCGTGCGAATGAATTAGAATGGATTGTATGAATGAATTAGAATGGATCGTACGAATGAATTAGAATGGATCGTATAAGTGAATTAGAATGGATACGAAGGAATTGGAATGGATCGTACGAAGGAATTAGAATGGATCATACGAATGAAATAGAATGGATCGTACGAAGGAATTAGAATGGATCGTACGAAGGAATTAGAATGGATCATACGAATGAATTAGAATGGATATATTCGTGCAAATGAATTAGAATGGATCGAATGAATGAATTAGAATGGATCGTATGAGTGAATTAGAATGGATAGTACGAATGAAGTAGAATGGATCGTATGAATGAATTAGAATGGATACATTCATGCGAATGAAATAGAATGGATCGTATTAATGAATTAGAATAGATTGTGCGAATGAATTAGAATGGATCCTACGAAAGAATTAGAATAGATTGTGCGAATGAATTAGAATGGATCGTACGAATGAATTAGAATGGATACATTCGTGCGAGTAAATTAGAATGGATTGTATGAATGAATTAGAATGGATCGTACGAATTAATTAGAATGGATCGTACGAATGAATTAGAATAGATTGCGCGAATGAATTAGAATGGATCGTACGAATGAATTAGAATGGATCATACGAAGGAATTAGAATGGATCGTACGAATGAATTAGAATGGATCGTACGAATGAATTAGAATGGATCGTACGAAGGAATTAGAATGGATCGTACGATTAAATTAGAATGGATCATACGAATGAGTAAGAATGGATCGTATGAATGAATTAGATTGGATCGTACGATCCATTCTAATTCATTAGCATGGATCGTGCTAATGAATTAGAATGGAATATACGAATGAATTAGAATGGATCGTAGAATGGATCGTACGAATGAATTAGAATGAATTAGAATGGATCGTACGAATGAATTAGAATATATCATAGGAATGAATTAGAATGGATCGTGCAAATGAATTAGAATGGATACATTCGTGCGAATGAATTAGAATCGATCGTGCGAATGAATTAGAATGGATCGTACGAATGAATTAGAATGGATATATTTGAACGAATAAATTAGAATGGATCATACGAATTAATTAGAATGGATCGTACGAATGAATTAGAATGGATAATGCGAATGAATTAGATTCGATCGTACGAATGAATTAGAATGGATCGTGCGAATGAATTAGATCGTACGAATGAATTAGAATGGATCGTACGAATAAATTAAAATGGATACATTCGAGCGAATGAATAAGAATAGATCGTAGGAATGAATTAGAATGGATCGTACGAATGAATTAGAATGGATACATTTGTGAGAATGAATTAGAATGGATCGTACGAATGAATTACAATGCATCGTACGAAAGAATTAGAATGGATATATTCGTGCGAATGAATTAGAATGGATCGTACGAATGAATTAGACTGGATCGTACGAATGAATTTGAATGGATACATTTGTGCGAATGAATCTAAATGGATTGTATGAATGAATTACAATGGATCGTACGAATGAATTAGAATGGATTGTACGAATGAATTAGAATAGCTCATATGAATGAATTAGAATGAATCGTATGAATGAATTAGAATGGTTACTTTTGTGCGAATGAATTAGAATAGATCGTACGAATGAATTAGAATGGATCGTACGAATAAATTAGAATGGATCATGGGAATGAATTAGAATGGATCGTACGAATGAATTAGAATGGATCGTACGAAGGAATTAGAATGGATACATTCGTGCGAATGAATTAGAATGGATCGTACAAATGAATTAGAATGGATCGTACGAATGAATTAGAATGGATCAAATAAATGAATTAGAATGGTTACATTCGTGCGAATGAATTAGAATGGATCGTACGAATGGATTAGAATGGATCGTACAAATGGATTAGAATGGATACATTCGTGCGAATGAATTAGAATGGATTATATGAATGAATTAGAATGGATCGTACGATCCATTCGAATTCATTCGCATGATCCATTCTAATTCATTCATACGACCCATTCTAATTCATTCATACAATCCATTCTAATTCTTTCACACGATCCATTCTAAATCATTCATAGGATCCATTCTAATTCATTCGTACAATCTATTCTATTTCATTCGTACGATCCATTCTTACTCATTCGTATGATCCATTCTAATTCATTCGGACGAATATATCCATTCTAATTTATTCGTACGATCCATTCTAATTCATTCGCACGATCCATTCTAATCCATTCTTACTTATTCGTATGATCCATTCTAATTCAATTGTACGATCTATTCTAATTCGTTCGTACGATCCATTCTAATTCCTTCGTACGATCCATTCTAATTCATTCGTACGATCCATTCTAATTCATTCGTACGATCCATTCTAACTCCTTTGTACGATCCATTCTAATTCATTCGTACGATCCATTCTACTTCATTCGCGCAATCTATTCTAATTCATTCGTACGATCCATTCTAATTCATTCGTACGATCCATTCTAATTCATTCATACAATCCATTCTAATTTATTCGCACGAATGTATCCATTCTAATTCATTCGTACGATCTATTCTAATTCATTCGCACAATCTATTCTAATTCATCCATACGATCCATTCTAATTCATTCGCACGAATGTATCCATTCTAATTCATTCATACGATCCATTCTACTTCATTCGTACTATCCGTTCTAATTCACTCATACGATCCATTCTAATTCATTCATACGATCCATTCTAATTCATTTGCACGAATATATCCATTCTAATTCATTCGTACGATCCATTCTAATTCCTTCGTACGATCCATTCTAATTCCTTCGTACGATCCATTCTAATTCCTTCGTACGATCCATTCTATTTCATTCGTATGATCCATTCTAATTCCTTCGTACGATCCATTCTAAGTCATTCATACAATCCATTCTAATTCTTTCACACGATTCATTCTAATTCATTCGTACGATCTATTCTAATTCATTCGCACAATCCATTCTATTTCATTCGTACGATCCATTCTTACTCATTCGTATGATCCATTCTAATTCATTCGCACGAATGTATCCATAATGGATCATACGAATGAGTAAGAATGGATCGTACGAATGAAATAGAATGGATTGTGCGAATGAATTAGAATCGACCTTACGAATGAATTAGAATGGATCCATTCATGCGAATGAATTAGAATAGGTCGGACGAATGAATTAGAATGGATCGTACGAATGAATTAGAATGGATCGTACGAATGAATTAGAATGGATCATACGAATAAATTAGAATGGATACATTCGTCCGAATGAATTAGAATGGATCATACGAATGAGTAAGAATGGATCGTACGAATAAAATAGAATAGATTGTACGAATGAATTAGAATGGATTGTGCGAATGAATTAGAATGGATCGTACAAATGAATTGTACGAATGAAATAGAATGGATCGTACGAATGAATTAGAATAGATCGTACGAATGAATTAGAATGGATCGTACGAATGAATTAGAATGGATCGTGTGAAAGAATTAGAATGGATTGTATGAATGAATTAGAATAGATCGTATGAATGAATTAGAATGGATCGTACGAATAAATTAGAATGGATCGTACGAATGAATTAGAATGGATACATTCGTGCGAATGAATTAGAATGGATACATTCGTGCGAAAGAATTAGAATAGATCGTATGAATGAATTAGAATGGATCCTATGAATGAATTAGAATGGATCGTGCGAATGAATTAGAATGGATCGTACGAATGAATTAGAATAGATCGTGCTAATGAATTAGAATTGATCGAACGAATGAATTAGCATGGATCGTGCTAATGAATTAGAATGGAACTTACGAATGAATTAGAATGGATCGTGTGAAAGAATTAGAATGGATTGTATGAATGAATTAGAATGAATTCGTACGATCCATTCAAATTCATTCCCGCGATCCATTAAAATTCATTCATACGATCCATTATAATTCATTCGTACGATCCATTCTAATTCATATGCACAAAGGTATCCATTCTAATCCATTCGTAGGATCCATTCTAATCCATTCGTACGATCCATTCTAATTCATTCGTACGATCCATTCTAATTCATTCGCACGATCCATTCTAATTCATTCGTACGATCCATTCTAATTCATTCGCACGAATGTATCCATTCTAATTCATTCGTACATACGATCCTTTCTAATTCATTCGCACGAATGTATCCATTACGATCTATTCTAATTAATTCATACAATCCATTCTAATTCTTTTACACGATCCATTCTAATTCATTCGTACGATCCAATCTAATTCATTCGCACAATCCATTCTATTTCATTTGTACGATCCTATCTTACTCATTGGTACGATCCATTCTAATTCATTCGCACGAATGTATCCATTCTAATTCATTCGTACAATCTATTCTATTTCATTCGTATGATCCATTCTTACTCATTCGTATGATCCATTCTAATTCATTCGGACGAATGTATCCATTCTAATTTATTCGTACGATCCATTCTAATTCATTCGTACGATCCATTCTAATTCTTTCGTCCGATCCATTCTAATTCATTCGCACGAATGTATCCATTCTAATTCATTCGTACGATCCATTCTAATTCATACGTACGATCCATTCTAATTCATTCGTAAGAACCATTCTAATTCATTCGTACGATCCATTCTAATTCATTCGTACGATCCATTCTAATTCATTCGCACGAATGTATCCATTCTAGTTCATTCGTACGATCCATTCTAATTCATTCGTACGATCCATTCTAATTCATTCGCACGATCCATTCTAATTCATTCGTACGATCCATTCTAATTCATTCATACGATCCATTCTAATTCATTCATACGATCCATTCTAATTCATTCGCACAAATGTATCCATTCTAATTCATTCGTAGGATCCATTCTAATTCATTCGCACGATACATTCTAATTCATTCGTCCGATCGATTCTAATTCTTTCACACGATCCATTCTAATTCATTCGTATGATCCATTCTAATTCATTCGCACGATCCATTCTAATTCATTCGTACGATCCATTCTAATTCATTCATACGATCCATTCTAATTCATTCGTACGATCCATTCTAATTCATTCGCACAAATGTATCCATTCTAATTCATTCGTACGATCCATTCTAATTCATTCGCACGATCCATTCTAATTCATTCGTACGATCCATTCTAATTCATTCGTACGATCCATTCTAATTCATTCGTACGATCCATTCTAATTAATTCGTATGATCCATTCTAATTCATTCGTACGATCCATTCTAATTCATTCATACTATCCATTCTAATTCATTCGCACGAATGTATCTATTCTAATTAATTCGTACGATCCATTCTAATTCATTCGTATGATCTATTCTTATTCATTCACACGATCTAGTCTAATTGTTTCGCACGATCCATTCTAATTCATTCGCACGAATGTATCCATTCTAATTCATTCGTACGATCCATTCTAATTCATTAATATGATCCATTCTAATTCATTCGAACGATCCATTCTAATTCATATGCACAAAGGTATCCATTCTAATTCATTCGCACGAAAGAATTAGAATGGATTGTATGAAAGAATTAGAATGGATCGTGCGAATGAATTAGAATGGATCGTACAAAGGAATTAGAATGGATCGTATGAATGAGTAAGAATGGATCGTACGAATGAATTAGAATGAATCATACGAATGAATTAGAATGGATCGTACGAATTAATTAGAATGGATCGTACGAATGAATTAGAATGGATCGTACGAATGAATTAGAATGGATATATTCATGCGAATGAATTAGAATGGATCGTACGAATGAATTAGAATGGATACATTTGTGCGAATGAATTAGAATGGATTGTACGAATGAATTAGAATGGATCGTATGAATGAATTAGAATGGATCGTACGAATGAATTAGAATGGATCGTGCGAATGAATCAGAATGGATCGTACGAATGAATTAGAATGGATCGTACGAATGAACTAGAATGGATACATTCGTGCGAATGAATTAGAATGGATCATACGAATGAATTAGAATGGATCGTACGAATGAATTAGAATGGATCTTACGAATGAATTAGAATGGATCGTACGAATGAATTAGAATGGATCGTACGAATGAATTAGAATGGATACATTCGTGCGAATGAATTAGAATGGAACGGACGAATGAATTAGAATGGATCGTACGAATGAATTAGAATGGATCGTACTAATAAATTAGAATGGATACATTCGTCCGAATGAATTAGATTGGATCATACGAATGAGTAAGAATGGATCGTACGAATGAAATAGAATAGATTGTACGAATGAATTAGAATGGATCTTACGAATGAATTAGAATGGATCGTGTGAAAGAATTAGAATGGATTGTAGGAATGAATTAGAATGGATCGTGCGAATGAATTAGAATGGATCATACGAATGAATTAGAATGGATACATTTGTGCGAATGAATTAGAATGGATCGTACGAATGAATTAGAATGGATCGTATGAATGGATTAGAATGGATCGTACGAATAAATTAGAATGGATCGTGCGAATGAATTAGAATGGATACATTCTAATTCATTCGTACGATCCATTCTAATTCATTCATACGATCTATTCTAATTCATTCATACAATCCATTCTAATTCTTTCACACGAACCTTTCTAATTCATTCGTACGATCCATTCTAATTCCTTCGTATGATCCATTCTAATTCATTCGTACGATCTATTCTAATTCATTCGTACGATCCATTCTAATTCATTCGTACGATCCATTCTAATTCCTTCGTATGATCCATTCTAATTCATTCGTACGATCCATTCTAATTCATTTGTATAATCTATTCTAATTCATTCGTACGAATGGATACATTCGTGTGAATGAATTAGAATGGATCGTACGAATGAGTAAGAATGGATCGTACGAATGAAATAGAATAGATTGCACGAATGAATTACAATGGATCGTACGAATGAATTAGAATGGATCATGTGAAAGAATTAGAATGGATTGTATGAATGAATTAGAATGGATCGTACGAATGAATTAGAATGGATCGTACTAGGATCCATTCTAATTCATTCGTACAATCTATTCTATTTCATTCGTACGATCCATTCTTACTCATTCTTATGATCCATTCTAATTCATTCGGACGAATGTATCCATTCTAATTTATTCGTAGGATCCATTCTAATTCATTCGTACGATCCATTCTAATTCATTCGTACGATCCATTCTTACTCATTCGTATGATCCATTCTAATTTATTCGTACGATCCATTCTAATTCATTCGTACGATCGATTCTAATTCATTCGCACTATCCATTCTAATTCATTTGTACGATCCATTCTAATTTATTCGTATGATCCATTCTAATTTATTCGTTCAAATATATCAATTCTAATTCATTTGCACGATCCATTCTAATTCATTCCTAGGATCTATTCTAATTCATTCGTACGATCCATTCTAGTTCATTCTAATTCATTCGTACGATCCATTCTACGATCCATTCTAATTCATTCGTACGATCCATTCTAATTCCTTCGTACGATCCATTCTAATTCATTCGTACGATCCATTCTAATTCATTCGTACGATCCATTCTAATTCCTTCGTACGATCCATTCTAGTTCATTCGTACGATCCATTCTAATTCATTCGCACAATCTATTCTAATTCATTCGTACGATCCATTCTAATTCATTCGTACGATCCATTCTAATTCATTCATACAATCCATTCTAATTTATTCGCACGAATGTATCCATTCTAATTCATTCGTACGATCAATTCTAATTCATTCGCACAATCTATTCTAATTCATTCATACGATCCATTCTAATTCATTCGCACGAATGTATCCATTCTAATTCATTCATACGATCCATTCTACTTCATTCGTACTATCCGTTCTAATTCACTCATACGATCCATTCTAATTCATTCATACGATCCATTCTAATTCATTTGCATGAATATATCCATTCTAATTCATTCGTACGATCCATTCTAATTCCTTCGTACAATCCATTCTAATTCCTTCGTACGATCCATTCTATTTCATTCGTATGATCCATTCTAATTCCTTCGTACGATCCATTCTAATTCCTTCGTATCCATTCTAATTCACTCATACGATCCATTCTAATTCATTCGTACGATCCATTCTAATTCATTCATACAATCCATTCTAATTCATTCGCACGAATGTATCCATTCTAATTCATTCGTACGATCAGTTCTAATTCATTCACAAAATCTATTCTAATTCATTCATACGATCCATTCTAATTCATTCACACGAATGTATCCATTCTAATTCATTCATACGATCCATTCTAATTCATTCGTACGATCCATTCTAATTCACTCATACGATCCATTCTAATACATTCATACGATCCATTCTAATTCATTTGCACGAATATATCCATTCTAATTCATTCGTACGATCCATTCTAATTCCTTCGTACGTTCCATTCTAATTCATTCGTACGATCTATTATAATTCATTCATACGATCCATTCTAATTTATTCATACAATCCATTCTAATTCCTTCGTACGATCCATTCTAATTCATTCGTACGATCCATTCTAATTCATTCATACAATCCATTCTAATTCTTTCACACGATCCATTCTAATTCATTCGTACGATCCATTCTAATTCATTCGTGCAATCCATTCTATTTCATTCATACGATCCATTCTTACTCATTCGTACGATCCATTCTAATTTATTCACACGAATGTATCCATTCGTACGAATGAATTAGAATCGATTGTACGAATGAATTAGAATGGATCGTACGAATAAATTAGAATGGATCGTACGAAGGAATTAGAATGGATCGTACGAATGAATTAGAATGGATCGTATGAATGAATTAGAATAGATCGTACGAATGAATTAGAATGGATCGTACGAAGGAATTAGAATGGATCGTACGAATGAATTAGAATGGATATATTCATGCAAATGAATTAGAATGGATCGTATGAATGTATTAGAATGGATCGTATGAGTGAATTAGAATGGATCGTACGAATGAATTAGAATGGATTGTATGAATGAATTAGAATGGATCGTATGAATGAATTAGAATGGATCATACGAATTAATTAGAATGGATCATACGAATGAATTAGAATGGATCGTACGAATGGATTAGAATTGATCGTACGAATGAATTAGAATGGATACATTCGTGCGAATGAATTAGAATGGATTGTGCGAATGAATAAGAACAGATCGTGCGAATGAATTAGAATGGATCGTACGAATGCGAATGAATTAGAATGGATCATACGAATGAATTAGAATGGATACATTTGTGCGAATGAATTAGAATGGATCGTACGAATGAAATAGAATGGATCGTATGAATGAATTAGAATGGATCGTACGAATGAATTAGAATGGATCGTGCGAATGAATTAGAATGGATCGTACGAATGAATTAGAATATATCGTGTGAAAGAATTAGAATGGATCGTACGAATGAATTAGAATGGATCGTGCGAATGAATTAGAATGGATCGTACAAATGAATTAGAATGGATCGTTCGAATGAATTAGAATGGATCGTACGAATGAATTAGAATGGATCGTGTGAAAGAATTAGAATGGATCGTACATATGAATTAGAATGGATCGTGCGAATGAATTAGAATGGATCGTACGAATGAATTAGAATGGATACATTTGTGCGAATGAATTAGAATGGATCGTACGAATGAATTAGAATGGATCGTATGAATGAATTAGAATGGATCGTGCGAATGAATTAGAATGGATCGTACGAATGAATAAGAATGGATCGTACGAATGAACTAGAATGGATACATTCGTGCGAATGAATTAGAAAGGATAGTACGAATGAATTAGAATGGATCGTACGAATGAATTAGAATGGATCTTACGAATGAATTAGAATGGATCGTACGAATGAATTAGAATGGATCGTACGAATGAATTAGAATGGATCTTACGAATGAATTAGAATGGATCGTACGAATAAATTAGAATGGATTGTATGAATGGTTTAGAATGGATACATTCGTGCGAATGAATTAGAATGGATCGGACGAATGAATTAGAATGGATCGTACGAATGAATTAGAATGGATCAAATGAATGAATTAGAATGGTTACATTCATGCGAATGAATTAGAATGGATCGTACGAATGGATTAGAATGGATCATACGAATGGATTAGAATGGATACATTCGAGCGAATGAATTAGAATGGATCGTACGATCCATTCTAATTCATTCGTACGATCCATTCTAATTCGTTCGCACGAATGTATCCATTCTAGTTCATTCGTACGATCCATTCTAATTCATTCGTACGATCCATTCTAATTCATTCGCACGAATGTATCCATTCTAGTTCATTCGTACGATCCATTCCAATTCATTCGTACGATCCATTCTAATTCATTCGCACGATCCATTCTAATTCATTCGTACGATCTGTTCTAATTCATTCATACGATCCATTCTAATTCATTCGTACGATCCATTCTAATTCATTCGCACAAATGTATCCATTCTAATTCATTCGTATGATCCATTCTAATTCATTCGCACGATCCATTCTAATTCATTCGTACGATCCATTCTAATTCTTTCACACGATCCATTCTAATTCATTCGTACGATCCATTCTAATTGATTAGCACGATCCATTCTAATTCATTCGTACGATCCATTCTAATTCATTCATACGATCCATTCTAATTCATTCGTACGATCCATTCTAATTCATTCGCACAAATGTATCCATTCTAATTCATTCGTTCGATCCATTCTAATTCATTCGCACGATCCATTCTCATTCATTCGTACGATCCATTCTAATTCATTCGTACGATCCATTCTAATTCATTCGTATGATCCATTCTAATTAATTCGTATGATCCATTCTAATTCATTCGTACGATCCATTCTAATTCATTTATACAATCCATTCTAATTCATTCGCACGAATGTATCCATTCTAATTAATTCGTACGATCCATTCTAATTCATTCGTATGATCTATTCTTATTCATTCGCACGATCAAGTCTAATTGATTCGCACGATCCATTCTAATTTATTTGTACGATCCATTCTAATTAATTCGTACGATCCATTCTAATTTATTCGTATGATCCATTCTAATTCATTCGCACGATCAAGTCTAATTCATTCGCACGAATGTATCCATTCTAATTCATTCGTACGAATGAATTAGAATGGATTGTATGAATGAATTAGAATGGATCTTACGAATGAATTAGAATGGATCGTACGAATGAATTAGAATGGATCCTACGAATGAATTAGAATGGATACATTCGTGCGAATGAATTAGAATGGATCGGACGAATGAATTAGAATGGATCGTACGAATAAATTAGAATGGATCGTACGAATTAATTAGAATGGATCGTACAAATAAATTAGAATGGATACATTCGTCCGAATGAATTAGAATTGATCATACGAATGAGTAAGAATGGATCGTACGAATGAAATAGAATAGATTGTACGAATGAGTTAGAATGGATCCTACGAATGAATTAGAATGGATCGTGTGAAAAATTAGAATGGATTGTATGAATGAATTAGAATGGATTGTATGAATGAATTAGAATGGATCGTGCGAATGAATTCGAATGGATCGTACGAATTCATTCTAATTCATTCATACAATCCATTCTAATTCTTTCACACGATCCATTCTAATTCATTTGTATGTTCCATTCTAATTCATTAGCACGATCCATGCTAATTCATTCGTTCGATCCATTCTAATTCATTCGTACGATCCATTCTAATTCATTCGCACGATCCATTCTAATTCATTCATAGGATCCATTCTAATTCATTCATACGATCTATTCTAATTCTTTCGCACGAATGTATGCATTCTAATTCATTCGCACGAATGTATCCATTCTAATTCATTCGTACGATCCATTCTAATTCATTCATACGATCCATTCTAATTCATTCATACGATCTATTCTAATTCATTCATACAATCCATTCTAATTCTTTCACACGATCCATTCTAATTCATTCGTACGATCCATTCTAATTCATTCGCACAATCCATTCTATTTCATTCGTACGATCCATTCTTACTCATTGGTACGATCCATTCTAATTCATTCGCACAAATGTATCCATTCTAATTCATTCGTACGAATCCATTCTAATTCATTCGTATAATCCATTCTATTTCATTCGTACGATCCATTCTTACTCATTCGTATGATCCATTCTAATTCATTCGCACAAATGTATCCATTCTAAATCATTCGTACGATCCATTCTAATTCATTCGTACGATCCATTCTAAATCATTCGTACAATCCATTCTATTTCATTCGTACGATCAATTCTAATTCATTAGCACGATCCATTCTAATTCATTTTTACGATCCATTCAAATTCATTCGCACGATCCATTCTAATTCATTCGTACAATCCATTCTATTTCATTCGTACGATCCATTCTTACTCATTCGTATGATCCATTCTAATTCATTCGCACGAATGTATCCATTCTAATCCATTCGTATGATCCATTCTAATCCATTCGTACGATCCATTCTAATTCATTCGCATGAATGTAACCATTCTAATTCATTCATTTGATCCATTCTAATTCATTCGTACGATCCATTCTAATTCATTCGTCCGATCCATTCTAATTCATTCGCACGAATGTATCCATTCTAAATCATTCATACGATCCATTCTAATTTATTCGTATGATCCATTCTAATTCATTCGTAAGATCCATTCTAATTCATTCGTACGATCCATTCTAATTCATTCGTACGATCCATTCTAATTCATTCGTAAGATCCATTCTAATTCATTCGTACGATCCATTCTAATTCATTCGTACGATCCATTCTAATTCTTTCGCACGAATGTATCCATTCTAGTTCATTCGTACGATCCATTCTAATTCATTCGTACGATCCATTCTAATTCATTCACACGATCCATTCTAATTCATTCGTACGATCCATTCTAATTTATTCATACGATCCATTCTAATTCATTCGTACGATCCATTCTAATTCATTCGCACAAATGTATCCATTCTAATTCATTCGCCATTCTAATTCTTTCACACGATCCATTCTAATTCATTCGTACGATCCATTCTAATTCATTCGCACAATCCATTCTATTTCATTCGTACGATCCATTCTTACTCATTCATATGATCCATTCTAATTCATTCGCACGAATGTATCCATAATGGATCATACGAATGAGTAAGAATGGATCGTACGAATGGATTAGAATGGATCGTACGAACGAATTAGAATAGATCTTATGAATGAATTAAAATGGATCGTACGAATAAATTAGAATGGATCGTATGAATGGTTTAGAATGGATACATTCGTGCGAATGAATTAGAATGGATCGGACGAATGAATTAGAATGGATCGTACGAATGAATTAGAATGGATCAAATGAATGAATTAGAATGGTTACATTCATGCGAATGAATTAGAATGGATCGTACGAATGGATTAGAATAGATCGTACGAATGGATTAGAATGGATACATTCGTGCGAATGAATTAGAATGGATCATACGAATGAGTAAGAATGGATCGTACGAATGAAATAGAATGGATTATACGAATGAATTAGAATGGATCGTGCGAATGAATTTGAATGGATCGTACGAATGAATTAGAATGGATCGTGCTAATGAATTAGAATTGATCGTACGAATGAAATAGAATGGATTGTATGAATGATATAGAATGGATCGTACTAATGAATTAGAATGGATCGTACGGATGATTTAGAATGGATACATTCGTGCGAATGAATTAGAATGGATCATACGAATGAGTAAGAATGGAACGTATGAATGAAATAGAATGGATTGTACGAATGAATTAGAATGGATTTGTACGAATGAATTAGAATGGATACATTCGTGCAAATGAATTAGAATGGATCGTACCAATGAGTAAGAATGGATCGTACGAATGAAATAGAATGGATTGTGCGAATGAATTAGAATGGATCAAATAAATGAATTAGAATGGATCGTGTGAAAGAATTAGAATGGATTGTATGAATGAATTAGAATAGATCGTATAAATGAATTAGAATGGATCGTACAAATGAATTAGAATGGATCGTACGAATGAATTAGAATGGATACATTCGTGCGAATGAATTAGAATGGATACATTCGTGCGGAAGAATTAGAATAGATCGTATGAATGAATTAGAATGGATCCTATGAATGAATTAGAATGGATCGTGCGAATGAATTAGAATGGATCGTACGAATGAATTAGAATGGATCGTGCTAATGAATTAGAATTGATCGAACGAATGAATTAGCATGGATCGTGCTAATGAATTAGAATGGAACGTACGAATGAATTAGAATGGATCGTGTGAAAGAATTAGAATAGATTGTATAAATGAATTAGAATGAATTCGTACGATCCATTCGAATTCATTCGCACGATCCATTCTAATTCATTCATATGATCCATTCTAATTCATTCATGCAATCCATTCTAATTCTTTCACACGATCCATTCTAATTCATTCGTAGGATCCATTCTAATTCATTCGTACAATCTATTCTATTTCATTCGTACGATCCATTCTTACTCATTCGTATGATCCATTCTAATTCATTCGGACGAATGTATCCATTCTAATTTATTCGTACGATCCATTCTAATTCATTCGTCCGATCCATTCTAATTCATTCGTCCGATCCATTCTAATTCATTCGCACGAATGTATCCATTCTAATTCATTCGTACGATCCATTCTAATTCATTCGTACGATCCATTCTAATTCATTCGTAAGATCCATTCTAATTCATTCGTACGATCCATTCTAATTCATTCGTACGATCCATTCTAATTCATTCGCACGAATGTATCCATTCTAGTTCATTCGTACGATCCATTCTAATTCATTCGCACGATCCATTCTAAGTCATTCGTACGATCCATTCTAATTCATTCATACGATCCATTATAATTCATTCGTACGATCCATTATAATTCATTCGCACAAATGTATCCATTCTAATTCCTTCGTACGATCCATTCTAATTCATTCGCACGATCCATTCTAATTCATTCGTACGATCCATTCTAATTCATTCGCATGATCTGTTCTTATTCATTCGCACAATCCATTTTAATTCATTCGCACGAATGTATCCATTCTAATTCATTCGTACGATCCATTCTAATTCATTCGTACGATCCATTCTAATTCATTCGTATGATCCATTCTAATTAATTCGTATGATCCATTCTAATTCATTCGTACGATCCATTCTAATTCATTCATACAATCCATTCTAATTCATTCGTACGATCCATTCTAATTCATTCGTGCAATCCATTCTATTTCATTCGTACGATCCATTCTTACTCATTCGTACGATCCATTCTAATTTATTCACACGAATGTATCCATTCGTACGAATGAATTAGAATAGATTGTACGAATGAATTAGAATGGATCGTACGAATGAATTAGAATGGATCGTACGAAGAAATTAGAATGGATCGTACGAAAGAATTAGAATGGATCGTACGAATGAATTAGAATAGATCGTACGAAGGAATTAGAATGGATCGTACGAATGAATTAGAATGGATATATTCGTGCAAATGAATTAGAATGGATCCTATGAATGTATTAGAATGGATCGTATGAGTGAATTAGAATGGATTGTATGAATGAATTAGAATGGATTGTATGAATGAATTAGAATGGATCGTACGAATGAATTAGAATGGATCGTACGAATGAATTAGAATGGATCGTACGAATGAATTAGAATGGATCGTACGAATGAATTAGAATGGATACATTCGTGCAAATGAATTAGAATGGATTGTGCGAATGAATAAGAACAGATCGTGCGAATGAATTAGAATGGATCGTACGAATGAATTAGAATGGATCGTGCGAATGAATTAGAATGGATCGTACGAATGAATTAGAATGGATACATTTGTGCGAATGAATTAGAATGGATCGTACGAATGAATTAGAATGGATCGTATGAATGAATTAGAATTGATCGTACGAATGAATTAGAATGGATCGTGCGAATGAATTAGAATGGATCGTACGAATGAATTAGAATGGATCGTGTGAAAGAATTAGAATGGATCGTACGAATGAATTAGAATGGATCGTGCGAATGAATTAGAATGGATCGTACGAATGAATTCGAATGGATACATTTGTGCGAATGAATTAGAATGGATCGTACGAATGAATTAGAATGGATCGTATGAATAAATTAGAATGGATCGTACGAATGAATTAGAATGGATCGTGCGAATGAATTAGAATGGATCGTACGAATGAACTAGAATGGATACATTCGTGCGAATGAATTAGAATGGATCGTACGAATGAATTAGAATGGATCGTACGAATGAATTAGAATGGATCGTACGAATGAATTAGAATGGATCGTACGAATGAATTAGAATGGATCTTACGAATGAATTAGAATGGATCGTACGAATAAATTAGAATGGATCGTATGAATGGTTTAGAATGGATACATTCGTGCGAATGAATTAGAATGGATCGGACGAATGACTTAGAATGGATCGTACGAATGAATTAGAATGGATCAAATGAATGAATTAGAATGGTTACATTCATGCGAATGAATTAGAATGGATCGTACGAATGGATTAGAATGGATCGTACGAATGGATTAGAATGGATACATTCGTGCGAATGAATTAGAATGGATCATACGAATGAGTAAGAATGGATCGTACGAATGAAATAGAATGGATTGTACGAATGAATTAGAATGGATCGTGCGAATGAATTTGAATGGATCGTACAAATGAATTATAATGGATCGTGCTAATGAATTAGAATTGATCGTACGAATGAAATAGAATGGATTGTATGAATGATTTAGAATGGATCGTACGAATGAATTAGAATGGATCGTACGAATGATTTAGAATGGATACATTCGTGCGAATGAATTAGAATGGATCATACGAATGAGTAAGAATTGATCGTACGAATAAAATAGAATGGATTGTACGAATGAATTAGAATGGATTCGTACGAATGAATTAGAATGGATACATTCGTGCGAATGAATTAGAATGGATCGTACCAATGAGTAAGAATGGATCGTATGAATGAAATAGAACGGATTGTGCGAATGAATTAGAATGGATCGTACGAATGAATTAGAATGGATCGTGTGAAAAAATTAGAATGGATTGTATGAATGAATTAGAATAGATCGTATGAATGAATTAGAATGGATCGTACGAATGAATTAGAATGGATCGTACGAATGAATTAGAATGGATACATTCGTGCGAATGAATTAGAATGGATACATTCGTGCGAAAGAATTAGAATAGATCGTATGAATGAATTAGAATGGATCCTATGAATGAATTAGAATCGATCGTGCGAATGAATTAGAATGGATCGTACGAATGAATTAGAATGGATCGTGCTAATGAATTAGAATTGATCAAACGAATGAATTAGCATGGATCGTGCTAATGAATTAGAATGGAACGTACGAATGAATTAAAATGGATCGTGTGAAAGAATTAGAATGGATTGTATGAATGAATTAGAATGAATTCGTACGATCCATTCGAATTCATTCGCACAATCCATTCTAATTCATTCATACGATCCATTCTAATTCATTCATACAATCCATTCTAATTCTTTCACACGATCCATTCTAATTCATTCGTAGGATCCATTCAATTTCATTCGTACAATCTATTCTATTTCATTCGTACGATCCATTCTTACTCATTCGTATGATCCATTCTAATTCCTTCATACGATCCATTCTAATTCCTTCGTACGATCCATTCTAATTCATTCCCACGATCCATTCTAATTCTTTCATACAATCCAATCTAATTCTTTCGTGCGAATGAATTAGAATGGATACCTTTGTGCATATGAATTAGAATGGATCGTACGAAAGAATTAGAATGGATCATATTAATGAATTAGAATGGATCGTACGAATAAATTAGAATGGATACATTCGTGCGAATGAATTAGAATGGATCGTGCGAATCAATTAGACTGGATCGTACGAATGAATAAGAATAGATCATACAAATGGATTAGAATGGATCGTACGAATTAATTAGAATGGATACATTCGTGCGAATGAATTAGAATGGATTGTATGAATGAATTAGAATGGATCGTACGAATGAATTAGAATGGATCATACGAATTAATTAGAATGGATCATACGAATAAATTAGAATGGATCATACGAATGAATTAGAATGGATCGTACGAATGAATTAGAATGGATCGTGCGAATGAATTAGAATGGATCGTACGAATGAATTAGAATGAATCGTACGAATGAATTAGAATGGATCGTGCAAATGATTTAGAATGGATCGTACGAATGAATTAGAATGGATCGTGTGAAAGAATTAGAATGGATCGTACGAATGAATTAGAATGGATCGTGCGAATGAATTAGAAAGGATCGTACGAATGAATTAGAATGGATCGTATGGATGAATTAGAATGGATCGTACGAATGAATTAGAATGGATCGTGCGAATGAATTAGAATGGATCGTACGAATGAATTAGAATGGATCGTATGAATGAACTTGAATGGATACATTCGTGCGAATGAATTAGAATGGATCGTACGAATGAATTAGAATGGATCGTACGAATGAATTAGAATGGATCTTACGAATGAATTAGAATGGATCGTACGAATGAATTAGAATGGATACATTCATGCGAATGAATTAGAATGGATCGGACGAATGAATTAGAATGGATCATATTAATGAATTAGAATGGATCGTACGAATGAATTATAATGGATACATTCGTACGAATGAATTAGAATGGATCGTGCGAATGAATTAGCATGAATCGTACGAATGTATTAGAATGGATCGTACGAATGATTAGAATGAATCGTACGATCCATTCTAATTCAATCGTCCGATCCATTCTAATTCATTCGCATGAATGTATCCATTCTAATTCATTCGTACAATCCATTCTATTTCATTCGTACGATCCATTCTTACTCATTCGTCTGATCCATTCTAATTCATTCGTATGATCCTTTCTAATTCATTCGTACGATCCATTCTAATTCATTCGTATGATCCATTCTAATTCATTCGCACGATCCATTCTAATTCATTCATACGATCCATTCTAATTCATTCATACGATCCATTCTAATTCATTCCTACAATCCATTCTAATTCATTCGCCCGATCCATTCTAATTCATTCATACGATCCATTCTATTCGAATGGATTATGCGATCCATTCAAATTCATTCGCACGATCCATTCTAATTCATTCATACGATCCATTCTAATTTATTCATACAATGCATTCTAATTCTTTCACACGATCCATTCTAATTCATTCGTACGATCCATTCTAATTCATTCGTACAATCCATTCTATTTCATTTGTACGATCCATTCTTACTCATTCGTATGATTCATTCTAATTCATTCGTACGATCCATTCTAATTCATTTGTACGATCCATTCTAATTCATTCGTACAATCCATTCTATTTTATTCGTACGATCCATTCTTACTCATTCGTATGATCCATTCTAATTCATTCGCACGAATGTCTCCATTCTAATTCATTCATACAATCCATTCTAATTCATTCCGTACGATCCATTCTAATTCATTCGTACGATCGTACGAATGAATTAGAATGGATCGTACGAATGAATTAGAATAGATTATGCGAATGAATTAGAATGGATCGTAAGAATGAATTAGAATGGATCGTACGAATGAATTAGAATGGATCATACGAATAAGTAAGAATGGATCGTACGAATGAATTAGAATGGATCGTACGAATGAATTAGAATGGATCGTACGAATAAATTAGAATGGATACATTCGTCCGAATGAATTAGAATAGATCATACGAATGAGTAAGAATGGATCGTACGAATGAAATAGAATAGATTGTACGAATGAATTAGAATGGATCCTACGAATGAATTAGAATGGATCGTGTGAAAGAATTAGAATGGATTGTATGAATGAATTAGAATGGATCGTATGAATGAATTAGAATGGATCGTGCGAATCAATTCGAATGGATCGTACGAATTCATTCTAATTCATTCATACAATCCATTCTAATTCTTTCACACGATCCATTCTAATTCATTCGTACGTTCCATTCTAATTCATTAGCACGATCCATGCTAATTCATTCGTTCGATCAATTCTAATTCATTAGCACGATCCATTCTAATTCATTCGTACGATCCATTCTAATTCATTTGCACGATCTATTCTAATTCATTTATAGGATCCATTCTAATTCATTCATACGATCTATTCTAATTCTTTCGCACGAATGAATCCATTCTAATTCATTCGCACGAATGTATCCATTCTAATTCATTCGTACGATCCATTCTTATTCTTTCGTACGATCCATTCGAATTCCTTCGCACGATCCATTCTAATTCATTCATATGATCCATTCTAATTCATTCATACAATCCAATCTAATTCTTTCACACGATCCATTCTAATTCATTCGTACGATCCATTCTAATCCATTCGTACAATCCATTCTATTTCATTCGTACGATCCATTATTACTCATTCGTATGATCCATTCTAATTCATTCGTATGATCCATTCTAATTCATTCGTACGATCCATTCTAATTCATTCGTACGATCCATTCTAATTCATTCGTACGATCCATTCTAATTCATTCGCACGAATGTATCCATTCTAGTTCATTCGTACGATCCATTCTAATTCATTCGTACGATCCATTCTAATTCAGGATCGTACGAATGAATTAGAATGGATACATTCGTGCGAATGAAATAGAATTGATCGTACGAATGAATTAGAATGGATCGTGCGAATGAATTAGAATGGATCATACGAATGAATTAGAATGGATCGTACGAATGAACTAGAATGGATACATTCGTGCGAATGAATTAGAATGGATCGTACGAATGAATTAGAATGGATCGTACGAATGAATTAGAATGGATCTTACGAATGAATTAGAATGGATCGTACGAATGAAT
Organism: Chamaelirium japonicum; assembly: GCA_947650365.1. Lineage (NCBI taxonomy): Eukaryota > Viridiplantae > Streptophyta > Magnoliopsida > Liliales > Melanthiaceae > Chamaelirium > Chamaelirium japonicum. The sequence continues at coordinate 117,928 of CANTAL010000126.1, read as the reverse complement.
TAGAATGGATCGTACGATCGCACAATCTATTCTAATTCATTCATATGATCCATTCTAATTCATTCGCACGAATGTATCCATTCTAATTCATTCGTACGAATCCATTCTAATTCATTCGTACAATCCATTCTATTTCATTCGTACGATCCATTCTTACTCATTCGTATGATCCATTCTAATTCATTCGCACGAATGTATCCATTCTATATCATTCGTACGATCAATTCTAATTCATTCGTACGATCCATTCTAAATCATTCGTACAATCCATTCTATTTCATTCGTACGATCAATTCTAATTCATTAGCACGATCCATTCTAATTCATTCGTACAATCCATTCAAATTCATTCGCACGATCCATTCTAATTCATTCGTACAATCCATTCTATTTCATTCATACGATCCATTCTTACTCATTCGTATGATCCATTCTAATTCATTCGCACGAATGTATCCATTCTAATCTATTCGTCCGATCCATTCTAATCCATTCGTACAATCCATTCTAATTCATTCGCATGAATGTAACCATTCTAATTCATTCATTTGATCCATTCTAATTCATTCGTACGATCCATTCTAATTTATTCGTCCGATCCATTCTAATTCATTCGCACGAATGTATCCATTCTAAATCATTCATACGATCCATTCTAATTTATTCGTACGATCTAATCTAATTCATTCGTAAGATCCATTCTAATTCATTCGTACGATCCATTCTAATTCATTCGTACGATCCATTATAATTCATTCGTAAGATCCATTCTAATTCATTCGTACAATCCATTCTAATTCATTCGTACGATCCATTCTAATTCATTCGCACGAATGTATCCATTCTAATTCATTCGTATGATCCATTCTAATTCATTCATACAATCCATTCTAATTCATTCGCACGATCCATTCTAATTAATTCGTACGATCCATTCTAATTCTTTCATACGATCCATTCTAATTCATTCGTACGATCCATTCTAATTCATTCGCACAAATGTATCCATTCTAATTCATTCGCCATTCTAATTCTTTCACACGATCCATTCTAATTCATTCGGACGAATGTATCCATTCTATTTTATTCGTAGGATCCATTCTAATTCATTCGTACGATCCATTCTAATTCATTCGTCCGATCCATTCTAATTCATTCGCACGAATGTATCCATTCTAATTCATTCGTACGATCCATTCTAATTCATTCGTACGATCCATTCTAATTCATTCGAAAGATCCATTCTAATTCATTTGTACGATCCATTCTAATTCATTCGTATGATCCATTCTAATTCATTCGCACGAATGTATCCATTCTAGTTCATTCATATGATCCATTCAAATTCATTCGTACGATCCATTCTAATTCATTCGCACGATCCATTCTAATTCATTCGTACGATCCATTCTAATTCATTCGTACGATCCATTCTAATTCATTCGCACAAATGTATCCATTCTAATTCATTCGTACGATCCATTCTAATTCATTCGCACGATCCATTCTAATTCATTCGTACGATCCATTCTAATTCATTCGCACGATCTGTTCTTATTCATTCGCACAATCCATTTTAATTCATTCGCACGAATGAATCCATTCTAATTCATTCGTACGATCCATTCTAATTCATTCGTATGATCCATTCTAATTAATTCGTATGATCCATTCTAATTCATTCGTACGATCCATTCTAATTCATTCATACAATCCATTCTAATTCATTCGCACGAATGTATCCATTCTAATTAATTCGTACGATCCATTCTAATTCATTCGTATGATCTATTCTTATTCATTCGCACGATCCAGTCTAATTGATTCGCACGATCCATTCTAATTCATTCGCACGAATGTATCCATTATAATTCATTCGTACGATCCATTCTAATTCATTAATATGATCCATTCTAATTCATTCGTACGATCCATTCTAATTCATATGCATAAAGGTATCCATTCTAATCCATTCGTAGGATCCAATCTAATCCATTCGTACGATCCATTCTAATTCATTCGTATGATCCGTTCTAATTCATTCGCTCGAATGTATCCATTCTAATCCATTCGTACGATCCATTCAAATCCATTCGTACGATCCATTCTAATTCATTCGCATGAATGTAACCACTCTAATTCATTCATTTAATCCATTCTAATTCATTCGTACGATCCATTCTAATTCATTCGTCCGATCCATTCTAATTCATTCGCACGAATGTATCCATTCTAATTCATTCGTACGATCCATTCTAATTCATTCGTACGATCCATTCTAATTCATTCGTAAGATCCATTCTAATTCATTCGTACGATCCAGTCTAATTCATTCGTACGATCCATTCTAATTCATTCGCACGAATGTATCCATTCTAGTTCATTCGTACGATCCATTCTAATTCATTCATGCGATCCATTCTAATTCATTCGCACGATCCATTCTAATTCATTCATACGATCAATTCTAATTCATTCGCATGAATGTATCCATTCTAATTCATTCGTACGATCCTGAATTAGAATGGATCGTACGAATGAATTAGAATGGATACCTATGTGCATATGAATTAGAATGGATCGTACGAATGAATTAGAAGGGATCATATTAATGAATTAGAATGGATCGTACGAATGAATTAGAATGGATACATTCGTGCGAATGAATTATAATGGATCGTGCACGAATGTATCCATTCTAATTCATTCGTACGATCCATTCTAATTCATTAATATGATCCATTCTAATTCATTCGTACGATCCATTCTAATTCATATGCACAAAGGTATCCATTCTAATCCATTCGTAGGATCCATTCTAATCCATTCGTACGATCCATTCTAATTCATTCGTACGATCCATTCTAATTCATTCGCTCGAATGTATCCATTCTAATCCATTCATACGATCCATTCTAATCAATTCGTACGATCCATTCTAATTCATTCGCATGAATGTAACCATTCTAATTCATTCATTTGACCCATTCTAATTCATTCGTACGATCCATTCTAATTCATTCGTCCGATCCATTCTAATTCATTTGCACGAATGTATCCATTCTAATTCGTTCGTACGATCCATTCTAATTTAGTCGTACGATCCATTGTAATTCATTCGTAAGATCCATTCTAATTCATTCGTACGATCCATTCTAATTCATTCGTACGATCCATTCTAATTCATTCGCACGAATGTATCCATTCTAGTTCATTCGTACGATCCATTCTAATTCATTCGTACGATCCATTCTAATTCATTCGCACGATCCATTCTAATTCATTCGTACGATCAATTCTAATTCATTCGCACGAATGTATCCATTCTAATTCATTCGTACGATCCATTTTAATTCATTCGTACGATCCATTCTAATTCATTCGTCCGATCCATTCTAATTCATTCGCACGAATGTATCCATTCTAATTCATTCGTATGATCCATTCTAATTCATTCGTACGATCCATTCTAATTCATTCGCACAATCCATTCTAATTCATTCGCACGAATGTATCCATTCTAATTCATTCGTACGATCCATTCTAATTCCTTCGTACGATCCATTCTAATTCATTCGTACGATCCATTCTAATTCATTCGTACAATCTATTCTACGAATGAATTAGAATGGATTGCACGAATGAATTAGAATGGATTGCACGAATGAATTAGAATGGATCGTACGAATGAATTAGAATGGATCGTGTGAAAGAATTAGAATGGATTGTATGAATGAATTAGAATGGATCGTATGAATGAATTAGAATGGATCGTACGAAGAAATTAGAATGGATCGTACGAATGAAATAGAATGGATTGCACGAATGAATTAGAATGGATCGTACGAATGAATTAGAATGGATCGTGTGAAAGAATTAGAATGGATTGTATGAATGAATTAGAATGGATCGTACGAATGAATTAGAATGGATCGTACGAAGGAATTAGAATGGATCGTACGAATGAATTAGAATGGATCGTACGAATGAATTAGAATAGATCGTACGAATGAATTAGAATGGATCGTACGAAGGAATTAGAATGGATCGTACGAATGAATTAGAATGGATATATTCATGCAAATAAATTAGAATGGATCGTATGAATGTATTAGAATGGATCGTATGAGTGAATTAGAATCGATCGTACGAATGAATTAGAATGGATCGTATGAATGATTTAGAATGGATATATTCGTGTGAATGAATTAGAATGGATCGTATGAATGAATTACAATAGATTTTGTGAATGAATTAGAACTGATCGTACGAATTAATTAGAATGGATACATTCGTGCGAAAGAATTAGAATGGATTGTATGAATAAATTAGAATGGATCGTACGAATGAATTAGAATGGATCGTATGAGTGAATTAGAATGGATACGAAGGAATTAGAATGGATCGTACGAAGGAATTAGAATGGATCATACGAATGAAATAGAATGGATCGTACGAAGGAATTAGAATGGATCGTACGAAGGAATTAGAATGGATCGTACGAATGAATTAGAATGGATATATTCGTGCAAATGAATTAGAATGGATCGTATGAATGAATTAGAATGGATCGTATCAGTGAATTAGAACGGATAGTACGAATGAAGTAGAATGGATCATATGAATGAATTAGAATGGATACATTCGTGCGAATGAATTAGAATGGATCGTATGAATGAATTAGAATAGATTGTGCGAATGAATTAGAATGCATCGTACGAATGAATTAGAATGGATACATTCGTGCGAATAAATTAGAATGGATTGTATGAATGAATTAGAATGGATCGTACGAATGAATTAGAATGGATCGTATGAATGAATTAGAATAGATTGCGCGAATGAATTAAAATGGATCGTACGAATGAATTAGAACGGATCGTACAAAGGAATTAGAATGGATCGTACGAATGAATTAGAATTGATCGTACGAATGAATTAGAATGGATCGTACGAAGGAATTAGAATGGATCGTACGAATGAATTAGAATGGATCGTACGATTGAATTAGAATGGATCATACGAATGAGTAAGAATGGATCGTATGAATGAATTAGATTGGATCGTACGATCTATTCTAATTCATTAGCATGGATCGTGCTAATGAATTAGAATGGAATATACGAATGAATTAGAATGGATCGTAGAATGGATCGTACGAATGAATTAGAATTAATTAGAATGGATCGTACAAATGAATTAGAATAGATCGTGCAAATGAATTAGAATGGATACATTCGTGTGAATGAATTAGAATGGATCGTGCGAATGAATTAGAATGGATCGTACGAATGAATTTGAATGGATATATTTGAATGAATAAATTAGAATGGATCATACGAATGAATTAGAATGGATCGTACGAATGAATTAGAATGGATAGTGCGAATGAATTAGAATCGATCGTACGAATGAATTAGAATGGATCGTACGAATGAATTAGATCGTACGAATGAATTAGAATGGATCATACGAATGAATTAAAATGGATACATTCGAGCGAATGAATTAGAATAGATCGTAGGAATGAATTAGAATGGATCGTACGAATGAATTAGAATGGATACATTTGTGAGAATGAATTAGAATGGATCGTACGAATGAATTAGAATGCATCGTACGAAAGAATTAGAATGGATATATTCATGCGAATGAATTAGAATGGATCGTACGAATGAATTAGACTGGATCGTACGAATGAATTTGAATGGATACATTTGTCCGAATGAATCTAAATGGATTGTATGAATGAATTAGAATGGATCGTACGAATGAATTAGAATGGAGCGTATGAATGAATTAGAATAGCTCATACGAATGAATTAGAATGAATCGTATGAATTAATTAGAATGGTTACATTCGTGCGAATAAATTAGAATAGATCGTACGAATGAATTGGAATGGATCGTACGAATAAATTAGAATGGATCGTGGGAATGAATTAGAATGGATCTTACGAATGAATTAGAATGGATCGTACGAATGAATTAGAATGGATCGTACGAATGAATTAGAATGGATACATTCGTACGAATGAATTAGAATGGATCGTACGAATGAATTAGAATGGATCATATGAATGAATTAGAATGGATCGTACGAATGAATTAGAATGGATCGTACGAATGAACTAGAATGGATACATTCGTGCGAATGAATTAGAATGGATCGTACGAATGAATTAGAATGGATCATATGAATGAATTAAAATGGATCGTACGAATGAATTAGAATGGATCGTGCAAATGAATTAGAATGGATCGTACGAATAAATTAGAATGGATCGTACGAATGAACTAGATTGGATACATTCGTGCGAATGAATTAGAATGGATCGTACGAATGAATTAGAATGGATCGTACGAATGAATTAGAATGGATCTTACGAATGAATTTGAATAGATCGTACGAATGAATTAGAATGGATCGTACGAATGAATTAGAATGGATTATATTAATGAATTAGAATGGCTCGTACGAATGAATTAGAATGGATACATTCGTACGAATGAATTAGAATGGATCGTGCGAATGAATTAGCATGAATAGTACGAATGTAATAGAATGGATCGTACGAATGAATTAGAATGAATCGTACGATCCATTCTAATTCAATCGTCCGATCCATTCTAATTCATTCACATGAATGTATCTATTCTAATTCATTCGTACAATCCATTCTATTTCATTCGTACGATCCATTCTTACTCATTCATATGATCCATTCTAATTCATTTGTAGGATCCATTCTAATTCATTCGTACGATCCATTCTAATTCATTCGAACGATCCATTCTAATTCATTCGCACGATCCATTCTAATTCATTCATACGATCCATTCTAATTCATTCATACGATCCATTCTAATTCATTCCTACAATCCATTCTAATTCATTCGCCCGATCCATTGTAATTCAATCATACGATCCATTCTATTCGAATGGATCATGCGATCCATTCGAATTCATTCGCACGATCCATTCTAATTCATTCATACGATCCATTCTAATTCATTCACACGATCCATTCTAATTCTTTCACACGATCCATTCTAATTCATTCGTACGATCCATTCTAATTCATTCGAACAATCCATTCTATTTCATTTGTACGATCCATTCTTACTCATTCGTATGATATATTCTAATTCATTCTTACGATCCATTCTAATTCATTTGTACGATCCATTCAAATTCATTCGTACAATCCATTCTATTTCATTCGTACGATCCATTCTTACTCATTCGTATGATCTATTCTAATTCATTCGCACGAATGTATCTATTCTAATTCATTCATTCAATCCATTCTAATTCATTCCGTACGATCCATTCTAATTCATTCGTACGATCGTACGAATGAATTAGAATGGATCGTACGAATGAATTAGAATAGATTGTGCGAATGAATTAGAATGGATCGTACGAATGAATTAGAATGGATCGTACGAATGAATTAGAATGGATCATACAAATGGGTAAGAATGGATCGTACAAATGAATTAGAATGGATCGTACGAATGAATTAGAATGGATCGTACGAATAAATTAGAATGGATACATTTGTCCGAATGAATTAGAATGGATTGAACAAATGAATTAGGATGGATCCTATGAATGAATTAGAATGAATCGTGTGAAAGAATTAGAATGGATTGTATGAATGAATTAGAATGGATCGTATGAATGAATTAGAATGGATCGTGCGAATGAATTCGAATGGATCGTACGAATTCATTCTAATTCATTCATACAATCCATTCTAATTCTTTTACACGATCCATTCTAATTCATTCGTACGTTCCATTCTAATTCATTAGCACGATCCATGCTAATTCATTCGTTCGATCAATTCTAATTCATTAGCATGATCCATTCTAATTCATTCGTACGATCCATTCTAATTCATTCGCACGATCCATTCTAATTCATTCATAGGATCCATTCTAATTCATTCATACGATCTATTCTAATTCTTTCGCACGAATGTATCCATTCTAATTCATTCGCACGAATATATCCATTCTAATTCATTCGTACGATCCATTCTAATTCATTCGTACGATCCATTCGAATTCATTCGCACGATCCATTCTAATTCATTCATATGATCCTTTCTAATTCATTCATACAATCCATTCTAATTCTTTCACACGATCCATTCTAATTCATTCGTACGATCCATTCTAATTCATTCGTACAATCCATTCTATTTCAATCGTACGATCCATTCTTATTCATTCGTATTATCCATTCTAATTCATTCGTATGATCCATTCTAATTCATTCGTATGATCCATTCTAATTCATTCGTACGATCCATTCTAATTCATTCGTACGATCCATTCTAATTTATTCGCACGAATGTATCCATTCTAGTTCATTCGTACGATCCATTCTAATTCATTCGTACGATCCATTCTAATTCAGGATCGTACGAATGACTTAGAATGGATACATTCGTGCGAATAAATTAGAATTGATCGTACGAATGAATTAGAATGGATCGTGCGAATGAATTAGAATGGATCGTACGAATGAATTAGAATGGATCGTACGAATGAACTAGAATGGATACATTCGTGCGAATGAATTAGAATGGATCGTACGAATGAATTAGAATGGATCGTACGAATGAATTAGAATGGATCTTACGAATGAATTAGAATGGATCGTACGAATGAATTAGAATGGATCGTACGATCGCACAATCTATTCTAGTTCATTCATACGATCCATTCTAATTCATTCGCACGAATGTATCCATTCTAATTCATTCCTACGAATCCATTCTAATTCATTCGTACAATCCATTCTATTTCATTCGTACGATCCATTCTTACTCATTCGTATGATCCATTCTAATTCATTCGCATGAATGTATCAATTCTAAATCATTCGTACGATCCATTCTAATTCATTCGTACGATCCATTCTAAATCATTTGTACAATCCATTCTATTTCATTCGTACGATCAATTCTAATTCATTAGCACGATCCATTCTAATTCATTCGTACGATCCATTCAAATTCATTCGCACGATCCATTCTAATTCATTCGTACAATCCATTCTATTTCATTCGTACGATCCATTCTTACTCATTCGTATTATCCATTCTAATTCATTCGCACGAATGTATCCATTCTAATCCATTCGTACGATCCATTCTAATCCATTTGTACGATCCATTCTAATTCATTCGCATGAATGTAACCATTCTAATTCATTCATTTGATCCATTCTAATTCATTCGTACGATCCATTCTAATTCATTCGTCCAATCCATTCTAATTCATTCGCACGAATGTATCCATTCTAAATCATTCATACGATCCATTCTAATTTATTCGTACGATCCATTCTAATTCATTCGTAAGATCCATTCTAATTCATTCGTACGATCCATTCTAATTCATTCGTACAATCCATTCTAATTCATTCGTAAGATTCATTCTAATTCATTCGTACAATCCATTCTAATTCATTCGTACGATCCATTCTAATTCATTCGCACGAATGTATCCATTCTAATTCATTCATACGATCTATTCTAATTCATTCGTACGATCCATTCTAATTCATTCGCACGATCCATTCTAATTCATTCGTACGATCCATTCTAATTCATTCGTACGATCCATTCTAATTCATTCGTACGATCTATTCTAATTCATTCGCACAAATGTATCCATTCTAATTCATTCGCCATTCTAATTCTTTCACACGATCCATTCTAATTCATTCGTACGATCCATTCTAATTCATTCGCACAATCCATTCTATTTCATTCGTACGATCCATTCTTACTCATTCGTATGATCCATTCTAATTCATTCGCACGAATGTATCCATAACGGATCATACGAATGAGTAAGAATGGATCGTACAAATGGATTAGAATGGATCGTACGAATGAATTATAATAGATCTTACGAATGAATTAGAATGGATCGTACGAATAAATTAGAATGGATCGTATGAATGGTTTAGAACGGATACATTCATGCGAATGAATTAGAATGGATCGGACGAATGAATTAGAATGGATCGTACGAATGAATTAGAATGGATCAAATGAATGAATTAGAATGGTTACATTCATGCGAATGAATTAAAATGGATCGTACGAATGGATTAGAATAGATCGTACGAATGGATTAGAATGGATACATTCGTGCGAATGAATTAGAATGGATCATACGAATGAGTAAGAATCGATCGTACGAATGAAATAGAATGGATTATACGAATGAATTAGAATGGGTCGTGCGAATGAATTTGAATGGATCGTACGAATGAATTAGAATGGATCATGCTAATGAATTAGAATTGATCGTATGAATGAAATAGAATGGATTGTACGAATAATATAGAATGGATCGTATGAATGAATTAGAATGGATCGTACGGATGATTTAGAATGGATACATTCGTGCGAATGAATTAGAATGGATCATACGAATGAGTAAGAATGGAACGTATGAATGAAATAGAATGGATTGTACGAATGAATTAGAATGGATTCGTACGAATGAATTAGAATGGATACATTCGTGCGAATGAATTAGAATGGATCGTACCAATGAGTAAGAATGGATCGTACGAATGAAATAGAATGGATTGTGCGAATGAATTAGAATGGATCGTACGAATGAATTAGAATGGATCGTGTGAAAGAATTAGAATGGATTGTATGAATGAATAAGAATAGATCGTATGAATGAATTAGAATGGATCATACGAATGAATTAGAATGGATACATTCGTGCGAATGAATTAGAATGGATACATTCGTGCGAAAGAATTAGAGTAGATCATATGAATGAATTAGAATGGATCCTATGAAGGAATTAGAATGGATCGTGCGAATGAATTAGAATGGATCATACGAATGAATTAGAATGGATCGTGCTAATGAATTAGAATTGATCGAACGAATGAATTAGCATGGATCGTGCTAATGAATTAGAATGGAACGTACGAATGAATTAGAATGGATCGTGTGAAAGAATTAGAATGGATTGTATAAATGAATTAGAATGAATTCGTACGATCCATTCGAATTCATTCGCACGATCCATTCTAATTCATTCATACGATCCATTCTAATTCATTCATACAATCCATTCTAATTCTTTCACACGATCCATTCTAATTCATTCGTAGGATCCATTCTAATTTATTCGTACAATCTATTCTATTTCATTCGTACGATCCATTCTTACTCATTCATATGATCCATTCTAATTCATTCGGACGAATGTATCCATTCTAATTTATTCGTACGATCCATTCTAATTAATTCGTTTGATCCATTCTAATTCATTCGTACGATCCATTCTAATTCATTCGTCCGATCCATTCTAATTCATTCGCACGAATGTATCCATTCTAATTCATTCGTACGATCCATTCTAATTCATTCGTACAATCCATTCTAATTCATTCGTAAGATCCATTCTAATTCATTCGTACGATCCATTCTAATTCATTCGCACGAATGTATCTATTCTAGTTCATTCGTACGATCCATTCTAATTCATTCGTACGATCCATTCTAATTCATTCGCACGATCCATTCTAATTCATTCGTACGATCCATTCTAATTCATTCATACGATCCATTCTAATTCATTCGTACGATCCATTCTAATTCATTCGCACAAATGTATCCATTCTAATTCATTCGTACGATCCATTCTAATTCATTCTCACGATCCATTCTAATTCATTCGTACGATCCATTCTAATTCATTCGCACGATCTGTTCTTATTCATTCGCACAATCCATTTTAATTCATTCGCACGAATGTATCCATTCTAATTCATTCGTACGATCCATTCTAATTCATTCGTACAATCCATTCTAATTCATTCGTATGATCCATTCTAATTAATTCGTATGATCCATTCTAATTCATTCGTACGATCCATTCTAATTCATTCATACAATCCATTCTAATTCATTCGCACGAATGTATCCATTCTAATTAATTCGTACGATCAATTCTAATTCATTCGTATGATCTATTCTTATTCATTCGCACGATCCAGTCTAATTGATTCGCACGATACATTCTAATTCATTCGCACGAATGTATCCATTCTAATTCATTCGTACGATCCATTCTAATTCATTAATATGATCCGGCTTCGATTGAAGCAAGTTCTCTCCTGTCCTCAAACATTTCTAATTCATTCGTACGATCCATTCTAATTCATATGCACAAAGGTATCCATTCTAATCCATTCGTAGGATCCATTCTAATCCATTCGTACGATCCATTCTAATACATTCGTACGATCCATTCTAATTCATTTGCTCGAATGTATCCATTCTAATCCATTCGTACGATCCATTCTAATCCATTCGTACGATCCATTCTAATTCATTCGCATGAATGTGACCACTCTAATTCATTCATTTGATCCATTCTAATTCATTCGTACGATCCATTCTAATTCATTCGTCCGATCCATTGTAATTCATTCGCACGAATGTATCCATTCTAATTCATTCGTACGATCCATTCTAATTCATTCGTAAGATCGATTCTAATTCATTCGTATGATCCATTTTAATTCATTCGTACGATCCATTCTAATTCATTCGCACGAATGTATCCATTCTAGTTCATTCGTACGATACATTCTAATTCATTCGTGCGATCCATTCTAATTCATTCGCACGATCCATTCTAATTCATTCGTATGATCAATTCTAATTCATTCGCACGAATGTGTCCATTCTAATTCATTCGTACGATCCTGAATTAGAATGGATTGTACGAATGAATTAGAATGGATACCTTTGTGCATATGAATTAGAATGGATCGTACGAATGAATTAGAATGGATCATATTAATGAATTAGAATGGATCGTACGAATGAATTAGAATGGATACATTCGTGCGAATGAATTAGAATGGATCGTGCACGAATGTATCCATTCTAATTCATTCGTATGATCCATTCTAATTCATTAATATGATCCATTCTAATTCATTCGTACGATCCATTCTAATTCATATGCACAAAGGTATCCATTCTAATCCATTCGTAGGATCCATTCTAATCCATTCGTACGATCCATTCTAATTCATTCGCTCGAATGTATCCATTCTAATCCATTCGTACGATCCATTCTAATCCATTCGTACGATCCATTCTAATTAATTCGCATGAATGTAACCATTCTAATTCATTCATTTGATCCATTCTAATTCATTCGTACGATCCATTCTAATTCATTCGTCCGATCCATTCTAATTCATTCGCACGAATGTATCCATTCTAATTCATTCGTACGATCCATTCTAATTCATTCGTACGATCCATTCTAATTCATTCGTACGATCCATTCTAATTCATTCGCAAGAATGTATCCATTCTAGTTCATTCGTACGATCCATTCTAATTCATTCGTACGATCCATTCTAATTCATTCGGATGATCCATTCTAATTCATTCGTACGATCAATTCTAATTCATTCGCACGAATGTATCCATTCTAATTCATTCATACGATCCATTCTAATTCATTCGTACGATCCATTCTAATTCATTCGTACAATCCATTCTAATTCATTCGTCCGATCCATTCTAATTCATTCGCACGAATGTATCCATTCTAATTTATTCGTACGATCCATTCTAATTCATTCGTACGATCCATTCTAATTCATTCGCACAATCCATTCTAATTCATTCGCACGAATGTATCCATTCTAATTCATTCGTACGATCCATTCTAATTCCTTCGTACGATCCATTCTAATTCATTCGTACGATCCATTCTAATTCATTCGTACAATCTATTCTACGAATGAATTAGAATGGATTGCACGAATGAATTAGAATGGATTGCACGAATGAATTAGAATGGATCGTACGAATGAATTAGAATGGATCGTGTGAAAGAATTAGAATGGATTGTATGAATGAATTAGAATGGATCGTACGAATGAATTAGAATGGATCGTACGAAGGAATTAGAATGGATTATACGAATGAAATAGAATGGATTGCACGAATGAATTAGAATGGATCGTACGAATGAATTAGAATGGATCGTGTGAAAGAATTAGAATGGATTGTATGAATGAATTAGAATGGATCGTACGAATGAATTAGAATGGATCGTACGAAGGAATTAGAATGGATCGTACGAATGAATTAGAATGGATCGTACGAATGAATTAGAATAGATCGTACGAATGAATTAGAATGGATCGTACGAAGGAATTAGAATGGATCGTACGAATGAATTAGAATGGATATATTCGTGCAAATAAATTAGAATGGATCGTATGAATGTATTAGAATGGATCGTATGAGTGAATTAGCATGGATCGTACGAATAAATTAGAATGGATCGTATGAATGAATTAGAATGGATACATTCGTGTGAATGAATTAGAATGGATCGTATGAATGAATTAGAATAGATTTTGTGAATGAATTAGAACTGATCGTACGAATGAATTAGAATGGATACATTCGTGCGAATGAATTAGAATGGATTGTATGAATGAATTAGAATGGATCGTACGAATGAATTAGAATGGATCGTATGAGTGAATTAGAATGGATACGAAGGAATTAGAATGGATCGTACGAAGGAATTAGAATGGATCATACGAATGAATTAGAATGGATCGTACGAATGAATTAGAACAGATCGTACGAAGGAATTAGAATGGATCGTAGGAATGAATTAGAATGGATCGTACGAATGAATTAGAATGGATCGTACGAATGAATTAGAATGGATCGTACGATTGAATTAGAATGGATCATATGAATGAGTAAGAATGGATCGTATGAATGAATTAGATTGGATCGTACGATCCATTCTAAGTCATTAGCATGGATCGTGCTAATGAATTAGAATGGAATATACGAATGAATTAGAATGGATCGTAGAATGGATCGTACGAATGAATTAGAATGAATTAGAATGGATCGTACGAATGAATTAGAAAAGATCATAGGAATGAATTAGAATGGATCATGCAAATGAATTAGAATGGATACATTCGTGCGAATGAATTAGAATGGATCGTGCGAATGAATTAGAATGGATCGTACAAATGAATTAGAATGGATATATTTGAACGAATAAATTAGAATGGATCATACGAATGAATTAGAATGGATCGTACGAATGAATTAGAATGGATAGTGCGAATGAATTAGAATCGATCGTACGAATGAATTAGAATGGATCATACGAATGAATTAGATCGTACGAATGAATTAGAATGGATCGTACGAATGAATTAAAATGGATACATTCGAGCGAATGAATTAGAATAGATCGTAGGAATTAATTAGAATGGATCGTACGAATGAATTAGAATGGATACATTTGTGAGAATGAATTGGAATGGATCGTACGAATGAATTAGAATGCATCGTACGAAAGAATTAGAATGGATATATTCGTGCGAATGAGTTAGACTGGATCGTACGAATAAATTAGACTGGATCGTACGAATGAATTTGAATGGATACATTTGTGTGAATGAATCTAAATGGATTGTACGAATGAATTAGAATGGATCGTACGAATGAATTAGAATAGCTCATACGAATGAATTAGAATGAATCGTATGAATGAATTAGAAAGGTTACATTCGTGCGAATGAATTAGAATTGATCGTACGAATGAATTAGAATGGATCGTACGAATAAATTAGAATGGATCGTGGGAATGAATTAGAATGGATCTTACGAATGAATTAGAATGGATCGTATGAATGAATTAGAATGGATCGTACGAATGAATTAGAATGGATACATTCGTGCGAATGAATTAGAATGGATCGGACGACTGAATTAGAATGGATCGTACGAATGAATTAGAATAGATCAAATGAATGAATTAGAATGGTTACATTCATGCGAATGAATTAGAATGGATCGTACGAATGGATTAGAATGGATCGTACGAATGGATTAGAATGGATACATTCGTGCGAATGAATTAGAACGGATTGTATGAATGAATTAGAATGGATCGTACGAATGAATTAGAATGGATCATACAAATGAATTAGAATGGATCATACGAACGAATTAGAATGGATCGTACGAACGAATTAGAATGGATCATATAAACGAATTAGAATGGATCGTACGAATGAATTAGAATGGATACATTCGAGCGAATGAATTAGAATGGATCGTACGAATGAATTAGAATAGATCATAGGAATGAATTAGAATGGATCGTGCAAATAAATTAGAATGGATACATTCGTGCGAATTAATTAGAATGGATCGTGCGAATGAATTAGAATGGATCGTACGAATGAATTAGAATGGATATATTTGAACGAATAAATTAGAATGGATCATACGAATGAATTAGAATGGATCGTACGAATGAATTAGAATGGATAGTGCGAATGAATTAGAATCGATCGTACGAATGAATTAGAATGGATCATACGAATGAATTAGATCGTACGAATGAATTAGAATGGATCGTACGAATGAATTAAAATGGATACATTCGAGCGAATGAATTAGAATAAATCGTAGGAATTCTAATCCATTCGTACGATCCATTCTATTTCATTTGCATGAATGTAACCATTCTAATTCATTCATTTGATCCATTCTAATTCATTCGTACGATCCATTCTAATTCATTCGTCCGATCCATTCAAATTCATTCGCACGAATGTATCCATTCTAATTCATTCGTACGATCCATTCTAATTCATTCGTACGATCTATTCTAATTCATTCGTAAGATCCATACTAATTCATTCGTATGATCCATTCTAATTCATTCGCACAAATGTATCCATTCTAGTTCATTCGTTCGATCAATTCTAATTCATTAGCACGATCCATTCTAATTCATTCGTACGATCCATTCTAATTCATTCGCACAATCCATTCAAATTCATTCGTACGATCCATTCTAATTCTTTCACACGATCCATTCTAATTCATTCGTACGATCCATTCTAATTCATTCGTACGATCTAGTCTAATTCATTCGTACAATCCATTCTAATTCATTCGTACGATCCATTCTAATTCCTTCGTACGATCCATTTTAATTCATTCATACAATCCATTCTAATTCTTTCACACGATCCATTCTAATTCATTCGTATGATCCATTCTAATTCATTCGTGCAATCCATTCTATTTCATTCGTACGATCCATTCTTACTCATTCGTACGATCCATTCTAATTCATTCACACGAATGTATCCATTCGTACAAATGAATTAGAATAGATTGTACGAATGAATTAGAATGGATCGTACGAATGAATTAGAATGGATCGTACGAAGGAATTAGAATGGATCGTACGAATGAATTAGAATGGATCGTACGAATGAATTAGAATAGATCGTACGAATGAATTAGAATGGATCGTACGAAGGAATTAGAATGGATCATACGAATGAATTAGAATGGATATATTCGTGCAAATGAATTAGAATGGATCGTATGAATGTATTAGAATGGATCGTATGAGTGAATTTGAATGCATCGTACAAATGAATTAGAATAGATTGTATGAATGAATTAGAATGGATCGTATGAATGAATTAGAATGGATCGTATGAATGAATTAGAATGGATCGTACGAATGAATTAGAATGGATCGTGCGAATGAATTAGAATGGATCGTACGAATGAATTAGAATGGATCATACGAATAAATTAGAATGGATACGTTCGTCCGAATGAATTAGAATGGATCATATGAATGAGTAAGAATGGATCGTACGAATGAATTAGAATGGATCATATGAATGAATTAGAATGGATCGTACGAATGAATTAGAATGGATCGTGCGTATGAATTAGAATGGATCGTACAAATGAATTTGAATGGATCATACGAATAAATTAGAATAGATACGTTCGTCCGAATGAATTAGAATGGATCATATGAATAAGTAAGAATGGATCGTACGAATGAAATAGAATAGATTGTACGAATGAATTAGAATAGATCGTACGAATGAATTAGAATGGATCATACGAATGAGAAAGAATGGATCGTACGAATGAAATAGAATAGATTGTACGAATGAATTAGAATGGATCCTACGAATGAATTAGAATGGATCGTGTGAAAGAATTAGAATGGATTGTATGAATGAATTAGAATGGATCGTATGAATGAATTAGAATGGATCGTGCGAATGAATTCGAATGGATCGTACGAATTCATTCTAATTCATTCATACAATCCATTCTAATTCTTTCACATGATCTATTCTAATTCATTCGTAGGATCCATTCTAATTCATTCGTACAATCTATTCTATTTCATTCATACGATCCATTCTTACTCATTCGAATGATCCATTCTAATTCATTCGGACGAATGTATCCATTCTAATTTATTCGTACGATCCATTCTAATTCATTCGTACGATCCATTCTAATTCATTCGTAAGATCCATTCTAATTCATTCGTACGGTCCATTCTAATTCATTTGTACGATCCATTCTAATTCATTCGTACGACCCATTCTAATTCATTCATACGATCTATTCTGATTCATTCATACAATCCATTCTAATTCTTTCACACGATCCATTCTAATTCATTCGTACGATCCATTCTAATTCATTCGGACAATGCATTCTATTTCATTCGTACGATCCATTCTTACTCATTCGTATGATCCATTCTAATTCATTCGCACAAATGTATCCATAATGCATCATACAAATGAGTAAGAATGGATCATACGAATAAAATAGAATGGATTGTGCGAATGTATTAGAATGGACCGTACGAATGAATTAGAATGGATACATTCCTGAGAATGAATTAGGATGGATCGGACGAATGAATTAGAATGGATCGTACGAATGAATTAGAATGGATCCATTCTAATTCATTTGCACGAATGTATCCACTCTAATATATTTGTACGATCAGTTCTAATTCATTCACAAAATCTATTCTAATTCATTCATACGATCCATTCTAATTCATTCACACGAATGTATCCATTCTAATTCATTCATACGATCCATTCTAATTCATTCGTACGATCCATTCTAATTAACTCATACAATCCATTCTAACACATTCATACGATCCATTCTAATTCATTTGCACGAATATATCCATTCTAATTCATTCGTACGATCCATTCTAATTCCTTCGTACGATCCATTCTAATTCATTCGTACGATCTATTCTATTTCATTCGTACGATCCATTCTTACTCATTCGTACGATCCATTCTAATTCATTCGTCCGATCCATTCTAATTCATTCGCACGAATGTATCCATTCTAATTCATTCGTTCGATCAATTCTAATTCATTAGCACGATCCATTATAATTCATTCATACGATCCATTCTAATTCATTCGCACGATCCATTCTAATTCATTCATAGGATCCATTCTAATCCATTCATACGATCTATTCAAATTCTTTTGCACGAATGTATCCATTCTAATTAATTCGCACGAATGTAATCATTCTAATTCATTCGTACGATCCATTCTAATTCATTCGTACGATCCATTCTAATTCATTCGTATGATCCATTCTAATTCATTCATACGATCCATTCTAATTCATTCGTACGATCCATTCTAATTCATTCGCACGAATGTATCCATTCTAATTCATTCGTACGATCTATTCTAATTCATTTGCATGGATCGTGCATTCGTACGATCCATTCTAATTCATTCGTAAGATCCATTCTAATTCATTCGTACGATCCATTCAAATTCATTCGTACGATCCATTCTAATTCATTCGCACGAATGTATCCATTTTAGTTCATTCGTACGATCCATTCTAGTTCATTCGTACGATCCATTCTAATTCATTCATACGATCTATTCTAATTCATTCATACAATCCATTCTAATTCTTTCACACGATCCATTCTAATTCATTCGTACGATCCATTCTAATTCATTCGCACAATCCATTCTATTTCATTCGTACGATCCATTCTTACTCATTCGTATGATCCATTCTAATTCATTCGCACGAATGTATCCATAATGGATCATACGAATGAGTAAGAATGGATCGTACGAATAAAATAGAATGGATTGTGCGAATGAATTAGATAGGACTGTACGAATGAATTAGAATGGATACATTCGTGCGAATGAATTAGAATAGATCGGACGAATGAATTAGAATGGATCGTACGAATGAATTAGAATGGATCGTACGAATGAATTAGAATGGATCGTACGAATAAATTAGAATAGATACATTCGTCCGAATGAATTAGAATGGATCATACGAATGAGTAAGAATGGATCGTACGAATGAAATAGAATAGATTGTACGAATGAATTAGAATGGATCCTACGAATGAATTAGAATAGATCGTGTGAAAGAATTAGAACGGATTGTATGAATGAATTAGAGTGAATTCGTACGATCCATTCGAATTCATTCGCACGATCCACTCTAATTCATTCATACGATCCATTCTAATTCATTCATACAATCCATTCTAATTCTTTCACACGATCCATTCTAATTCATTCGTAGGATCCATTCTTATTTATTCGTACAATCTATTCTATTTCATTCGTACGATCCATTCTTACTCATTCGTATGATCCATTCTAATTCATTCGGATGAATGTATCCATTCTAATTTATTCGTACGATCCATTCTAATTCATTCGTACGATCCATTCTAATTCATTCGTACGATCCATTCTAATTCATTCGTAAGATCCATTCTAATTCATTCGTACGATCCATTCTAATTCATTCGTACGATCCATTCTAATTCATTCGCACGAATGTATCCATTCTAGTTCATTCATATGATCCATTCTAATTCATTCGTACGATCCATTCTAATTCATTCACACGATCCATTCTAATTCATTTGTACGATCCATTCTAATTCATTCATACGATCCATTCTAATTCATTCGTACGATCCATTCTAATTCATTCGCACGATCCATTCTAATTCATTCGTACGATCCATTCTAATTCATTAGCACGATCTGTTCTTATTCATTCGCACAATCCATTCTAATTCATTCGCACGAATATATCCATTCTAATTCATTCGTACGATCCATTCTAATTAATTCGTACGATCTATTCTAATTCATTCGTATGATCCATTCTAATTAATTCGTATGATCCATTCTAATTCATTCGTACGATCCATTCTAATTCATTCATACAATCCATTCTAATTCATTCGCACGAATGTATCCATTCTAATTAATTCGTACGATCCATTCTAATTCATTCGTATGATCTATTCTTATTCATTCGCACGATCCAGTCTAATTGATTCGCACGATCCATTCTAATTCATTCGCACGAATGTATCCATTCTAATTCATTCGTACGATCCATTCTAATTCATTAATATGATCCATTCTAATTCATTCGTTCGATCCATTCTAATTCATATGCACAAAGGTATCCATTCTAATCCATTCGTAGGATCCATTCTAATCCATTTATACGATCCATTCTAATTCATTCGTACGATCCATTCTAATTCATTCGCTCGAATGTATCCATTCTAATCCATTTGTATGAATGTAACCATTCTAATTCATTCATTTGATCCATTCTAATTCATTCGTACGATCCATTCTAATTCATTCGTCCGATCCATTCAAATTCATTCGTACGATCTAGTCTAATTCATTCGTACGATCCATTCTAATTCATTCGTACGATCCATTCTAATTCCTTCGTACGATCCATTCTAATTCATTCATACAATCCATTCTAATTCTTTCACACGATCCATTCTAATTCATTCGTATGATCCATTCTAATTCATTCGTGCAATCCATTCTATTTCATTCGTACGATCCATTCTTACTAATTCGTACGATCCATTCTAATTCATTCACACGAATGTATCCATTCGTACGAATGAATTAGACTAGATTGTACGAATGAATTAGAATGGATCGTACGAATGAATTAGAATGGATCGTACGAAGGAATTAGAATGGATCGTACGAATGAATTAGAATGGATCGTACGAATGAATTAGAATAGATCGTACGAATGAATTAGAATGGATCGTATGAAGGAATTAGAATGGATCATACGAATGAATTAGAATGGATATATTCGTGCAAATGAATTAGAATGGATCGTATGAATGTATTAGAATGGATCGTATGAGTGAATTTGAATGGATCGTACAAATGAATTAGAATGGATTGTATGAATGAATTAGAATGGATCATACGAATGAATTAGAATGGATCGTATGAATGAATTAGAATGGATCGTACGAATGAATTAGAATGGATCGTGCGAATGAATTAGAATGGATCGTACGAATGAATTAGAATGGATCATACGAATAAATTAGAATGGATACGTTCGTCCGAATGAATTAGAATGGATCATATGAATGAGTAAGAATGGATCGTACGAATGAATTAGAATGGATCATATGAATGAATTAGAATGGATCGTACGAATGAATTAGAATGGATCGTGCGTATGAATTAGAATGGATCGTACGAATGAATTAGAATGGATCATACGAATAAATTAGAATGGATACGTTCGTCCGAATGAATTAGAATGGATCATACGAATGAGTAAGAATGGATCGTACGAATGAAATAGAATAGATTGTACGAATGAATTAGAATAGATCGTACGAATGAATTAGAATGGATCATACGAATGAGAAAGAATGGATCGTACGAATGAAATAGAATAGATTGTACGAATGAATTAGAATGGATCCTACGAATGAATTAGAATGGATCGTGTGAAAGAATTAGAATGGATTGTATGAATGAATTAGAATGGATCGTATGAATGAATTAGAATGGATTGTGCGAATGAATTCGAATGGATCGTACGAATTCATTCTAATTCATTCATACAATCCATTCTAATTCTTTCACATGATCTATTCTAATTCATTCGTAGGATCCATTCTAATTCATTCGTACAATCTATTCTATTTCATTCATACGATCCATTCTTACTCATTCGTATGATCCATTCTAATTCATTCGGACGAATGTATCCATTCTAATTTATTCGTACGATCCATTCTAATTCATTCGTACGATCCATTCTAATTCATTCGTAAGATCCATTCTAATTCATTCGTACGATCCATTCTAATTCATTCGTACGATCCATTCTAATTCATTCGTACGACCCATTCTAATTCATTCATACGATCTATTCTGATTCATTCATACAATCCATTCTAATTCTTTCACACGATCCATTCTAATTCATTCGTACGATCCATTCTAATTCATTCGCACAATGCATTCTATTTCATTCGTACGATCCATTCTTACTCATTCGTATGATCCATTCTAATTCATTCGCACGAATGTATCCATAATGGATCATACAAATGAGTAAGAATGGATCGTACGAATAAAATAGAATGGATTATGCGAATGAATTAGAATGGACCGTACGAATTAATTAGAATGGATACATTCCTGCGAATGAATTAGAATGGATCGGACGAATGAATTAGAATGGATCGTACGAATGAATTAGAATGGATCCATTCTAATTCATTCGCACGAATGTATCCACTCTAATATATTCGTACGATCAGTTCTAATTCATTCACAAAATCTATTCTAATTCATTCATACGATCCATTCTAATTCATTCACACGAATGTATCCATTCTAATTCATTCATACGATCCATTCTAATTCATTCGTACGATCCATTCTAATTAACTCATACAATCCATTCTAGTACATTCATACGATCCATTCTAATTCATTTGCACGAATATATCCATTCTAATTCATTCGTACGATCCATTCTAATTCCTTCGTACGATCCATTCTAATTCATTCGTACGATCTATTCTATTTCATTCGTACGATCCATTCTTACTCATTCGTACGATCCATTCTAATTCATTCGTCCGATCCATTCTAATTCATTCGCACGAATGTATCCATTCTAATTCATTCGTTCGATCAATTCTAATTCATTAGCACGATCCATTATAATTCATTCATACGATCCATTCTAATTCATTCGCACGATCCATTCTAATTCATTCATAGGATCCATTCTAATTCATTCATACGATCTATTCAAATTCTTTCGCACGAATGTATCCATTCTAATTAATTCGCACGAATGTAATCATTCTAATTCATTCGTACGATCCATTCTAATTCATTCGTACGATCCATTCTAATTCATTCGTATGATCCATTCTAATTCATTCATACGATCCATTCTAATTCATTCGTACGATCCATTCTAATTCATTCGCACGAATGTATCCATTCTAATTCATTCGTACGATCTATTCTAATTCATTTGCATGGATCGTGCATTCGTACGATCCATTCTAATTCATTCGTAAGATCCATTCTAATTCATTCGTACGATCCATTCAAATTCATTCGTACGATCCATTCTAATTCATTCGCACGAATGTATCCATTTTAGTTCATTCGTACGATCCATTCTAATTCATTCGTACGATCCATTCTAATTCATTCATACGATCTATTCTAATTCATTCATACAATCCATTGTAATTCTTTCACACGATCCATTCTAATTCATTCGTACGATCCATTCTAATTCATTCGCACAATCCATTCTATTTCATTCGTACGATCCATTCTTACTCATTCGTATGATCCATTCTAATTCATTCGCACGAATGTATCCATAATGGATCATACGAATGAGTAAGAATGGATCGTACGAATATAATAGAATGGATTGTGCGAATGAATTAGATAGGACTGTACGAATGAATTAGAATGGATACATTCGTGCGAATGAATTAGAATGGATCGGACGAATGAATTAGAATGGATCGTACGAATGAATTAGAATGGATCGTACGAATGAATTAGAATGGATCGTACGAATAAATTAGAATGGATACATTCGTCCGAATGAATTAGAATGGATCATACGAATGAGTAAGAATGGATCGTACGGATGAAATAGAATAGATTGTACGAATGAATTAGAATGGATCCTACGAATGAATTAGAATAGATCGTGTGAAAGAATTAGAATGGATTGTATGAATGAATTAGAGTGAATTCGTACGATCCATTCGAATTCATTCGCACGATCCATTCTAATTCATTCATACGATCCATTCTAATTCATCCATACAATCCATTCTAATTCTTTCACACGATCCATTCTAATTCATTCGTAGGATCCATTCTTATTTATTCGTACAATCTATTCTATTTCATTCGTACGATCCATTCTTACTCATTCGTATGATCCATTCTAATTCATTCGGATGAATGTATCCATTCTAATTTATTCGTACGATCCATTCTAATTCATTCGTACGATCCATTCTAATTCATTCGTACGATCCATTCTAATTCATTCGTAAGATCCATTCTAATTCATTCGTACGATCCATTCTAATTCATTCGTACGATCCATTCTAATTCATTCGCACGAATGTATCCATTCTAGTTCATTCGTATGATCCATTCTAATTCATTCGTACGATCCATTCTAATTCATTCACACGATCCATTCTAATTCATTCGTACGATCCATTCTAATTCATTCATACGATCCATTCTAATTCATTCGTATGATCCATTCTAATTCATTCGCACAAATGTATCCATTCTAATTCATTCGTACGATCCATTCTAATTCATTCGCACGATCCATTCTAATTCATTCGTACGATCCATTCTAATTCATTAGCACGATCTGTTCTTATTCATTCGCACAATCCATTCTAATTCATTCGCACGAATGTATCCATTCTAATTCATTCGTACGATCCATTCTAATTAATTCGTACGATCTATTCTAATTCATTCGTATGATCCATTCTAATTAATTCGTATGATCCATTCTAATTCATTCGTACGATCCATTCTAATTCATTCATACAATCCATTCTAATTCATTCGCACGAATGTATCCATTCTAATTAATTCGTACGATCCATTCTAATTCATTCGTATGATCTATTCTTATTCATTCGCACGATCCAGTCTAATTGATTCGCACGATCCATTCTAATTCATTCGCACGAATGTATCCATTCTAATTCATTCGTACGATCCATTCTAATTCATTAATATGATCCATTCTAATTCATTCGTTCGATCCATTCTAATTCATATGCACAAAGGTATCCATTCTAATCCATTCGTAGGATCCATTCTAATCCATTTATACGATCCATTCTAATTCATTCGTACGATCCATTCTAATTCATTCGCTCGAATGTATCCATTCTAATCCATTCGTATGAATGTAACCATTCTAATTCATTCATTTGATCCATTCTAATTCATTCGTACGATCCATTCTAATTCATTCGTCCGATCCATTCTAATTCATTCGCACGAATGTATCCATTCTAATTCATTCGTACGATCCATTCTAATTCATTCGTACGATCCATTCTAATTCATTCGTAAGATCCATTCTAATTCATTCGTACGATCCATTCTAATTCATTCGTACGATCCATTCTAATTCATTCGCACGAATGTATCCATTCTAGTTCATTCGAACGATCCATTCTAATTCATTCGTACGATCCATTCTAATTCATTCGCACGATCCATTCTAATTCATTCGTACGATCAATTCTAATTCATTTGCACGATTGTATCCATTCTAATTCATTCGTACGATCCTGAATTAGAATGGATCGTACGAATGAATTAGAATGGATACCTTTGTGCAAATGAATTAGAATGGATCGTATGAATGAATTAGAATGGATCATATTAATGAATTAGAATGGATCGTACGAATGAATTAGAATGGATACATTCGTGCGAATGAATTAGAAAGGATCGTGCACGAATGTATCCATTCTAATTCATTCGTACGATCCATTCTGCACAAAGGTATCCATTCTAATCCATTCGTAGGATCCATTCTAATCCATTCGTACGATCCATAATAATTCATTCGTATGATCCATTCTAATTCATTCGCTCGAATGTATCCATTCTAATCCATTCGTACGATCCATTCTAATCCATTCGTACAATCCATTCTAATTCATTCGCATGAATGTAACCATTCTAATTCATTCATTTGATCCATTCTAATTCATTCGTACGATCCATTCTAATTCATTCGTCCGATCCATTCTAATTCATTTGCACGAATGTATCCATTCTAATTCATTCGTACGATCCATTCTAATTCATTCGTACAATCCATTCTAATTCATTCGTAAGATCCATTCTAATTCATTCGTACGATCCATTCTAATTCATTCGCTCGAATGTATCCATTCTAGTTCATTCGAACGATCCATTCTAATTCATTCGTACGATCCATTCTAATTCATTCGTACGATCAATTCTAATTCATTCGCACGAATGTATCCATTCTAATTCATTCGTACGATCCTGAATTAGAATGGATCGTACGAATGAATTAGAATGGATACCTTTGTGCATATGAATTAGAATGGATCGTATGAATGAATTAGAATGGATCATATTAATGAATTAAAATGGATCGTACGAATGAATTAGAATGGATACATTCGTGCGAATGAATTAGAAAGGATCGTGCATGAATGTATCCATTCTAATTCATTCGTACGATCCATTCTGCACAAAGGTATCCATTCTAATCCATTCGTAGGATCCATTCTAATCCATTCGTACGATCCATTCTAATTCATTCGTATGATCCATTCTAATTCATTCGCTCGAATGTATCCATTCTAATCCATTCGTACGATCCATTCTAATCCATTCGTACGATCCATTCTAATTCATTCGCATGAATGTAACCATTCTAATTCATTCATTTGATCCATTCTAATTCATTCGTATGATCCATTCTAATTCATTCGTCCGATCCATTCTAATTCATTCGCACGAATGTATCCATTCTAATTCCTTCGTACGATCCATTCTAATTCATTCGTACGATCCATTCTAATTCATTCCTAAGATCCATTCTAATTCATTCGTACGATCCATTCTAATTCATTCGCATGAATGTATCCATTCTAGTTCATTCGTACGATCCATTCTAATTCATTTGCACGATCCATTCTAATTCATTCGTACAATCAATTCTAATTCATTCGCACGAATGTATCCATTCTAATTCATTCGTACGATCCTGAATTAGAATGGATCATACGAATGAATTAGAATGGATACCTTTGTGCATATGAATTAGAATGGATCGTACGAATGAATTAGAATGGATTATATTAATGAATTAGAATGGATCGTACGAATGAATTAGAATGGATCGTACGAATGAACTAGAATGGATACATTCGTGCGAATGAATTAGAATGGATCGTACGAATGAATTAGAATGGATCGTACGAATGAATTAGAATGGATCTTACGAATGAATTAGAATGGATCGTACGAATGAATTAGAATGGATCATACGAATGAATTAGAATTGATCATATTAATGAATTAGAATGGATCGTACGAATGAATTAGAATAGATACATTCGTGCGAATGAATTAGAATGGATCGGGCGAATGAATTAGAATGGATCGTATGAATGAATTAGAATGGATCAAATGAATGAATTAGAATGATTACATTCATGCGAATGAATTAGAATGGATCGTACGAATGGATTAGAATGGATACATTCGAGCGAATGAATTAGAATGGATCGTACGAATGAATTAGAATGGATCGTACGAATGGATTAGAATGGATCCAATGAATGGATTAGAATGGATACCTTTGTGCATATGAATTAGAATGGATCGTACGAATGAATTAGAATGGATCGTAAGAATGGATTAGAATGGATCCTACGAATGGATTAGAATGGATCATACGAATGAATTAGAATGGATCGTACGAATGGATTAGAATGGATCCTACGAATGGATTAGAATGGATACCTTTGTGCATATGAATTAGAATGGATCGTACGAATGAATTAGAATGGATCATATTAATGAATTAGAATGGATCGTACGAATGAATTAGAATGGATACATTCGTGCGAATGAATTAGAATGGATCGTGCGAATCAATTAAACTGGATCGTGCGAATAAATAAGAATAGATCATACGAATGAATTAGAATGGATCGTACGAATTAATTAGAATGGATACATTCGTGCGAATGAATTAGAATGGATTGTATGAATGAATTAGAATGGATCGTACGAATGAATTAGAATGGATCATACGAATGAATTAGAATGGATCGTACGAATGAATTAGAATGGATACATTCGTGCGAATGAATTAGAATGGATTGTGCGAATGAATAAGAACAGATCGTGCGAATGAATTAGAATGGATCGTACGAATGAATTAGAAGGGATCGTGCGAATGAATTAGAATGGATCATACGAATGAATTAGAATGGATACATTTGTACGAATGAATTAGAATGGATCGTACGAATGAATTAGAATGGATCGTATGAATGAATTAGAATGGATCGTACGAATGAATTAGAATGGATCGTGCGAATGAATTAGAATGGATCGTACGAATGAATTAGAATGGATCGTACGAATGAACTACAATGGATATATTCGTGCGAATGAATTAGAATGGATCGTGCGAATGAATTAGAATGGATCGTACGAATGAATTAGAATGGATCGTGTGAAAGAATTAGAATGGATCGTGCGAATGAATTAGAATGGATCGTACGAATGAATTAGAATGGATACATTTGTGCAAATGAATTAGAATGGATTGTACGAATGAATTAGAATGGATCGTATGAATGAATTAGAATGGATCGTACGAATGAATTAGAATGGATCGTGCGAATGAATTAGAATGGATCGTACGAATGAATTAGAATGGATCGTACGAATGAACTAGAGTGGATACATTCGTGCGAATGTATTAGAATGGATCGTACGAATGAATTAGAATGGATCGTACAAATGAATTAGAATGGATCTTACGAATGAATTAGAATGGATCGTACGAATGAATTAGAATGGATCGTACGAAAATATTAGAATGGATACATTCGTGCGAATGAATTAGAATGGATCGGACGAATGAATTAGAATGGATCGTACGAATGAATTAGAATGGATCGTACGAATAAATTAGAATGGATACATTCGTCCGAATGAATTAGAATAGATCATACGAATGAGTAAGAATGGATCGTACGAATGAAATAGAATAGATTGTACGAATGAATTAGAAAGGATTCGTACGAATGAATTAGAATGGATACATTCGTGCGAATAAATTAGAATGGATCGTATCAATGAGTAAGAATGGATCGTACGAATGAAATAGAATGGATTGTGCGAATGTATTAGAATGGATCGTACGAATGAATTAGAATGGATCGTACCAACAAGTAAGAATGGATCGTACGAATGAAATAGAATGGATTGTGCGAATGAATTAGAATGGATCGTACGAATGAATTAGAATGGATCATGAGAAAGAATTAGAATGGATTGTATGAATGAATTAGAATAGATCGTATGAATGAATTAGAATGGATCGTATGAATGAATTAGAATGGATCATACGAATGAATTAGAATGGATCGTACGAGTGAATTAGAATGGATACATTCGTGCGAATGAATTAGAATGGATACATTCGTGCGAAAGAATTGGCATGGATCGTGCTAATGAATTAGAATGGAACGTACGAATGAATTAGAATGGATCGTGGGAAAGAATTAGAATGGATTGTATGAATGAATTAGAATAAATTCGTACGATCCATTCGAATTCATTCGCACTATCCATTCTAATTCATTCATATGATTCATTCTAATTCATTCATACAATCCATTCTAATTCTTTCACACGATCCATTCTAATTCATTCGTAGGATCCATTCTAATTCATTCGTACAATCTATTCTATTTCATTCGTACGATCCATTCTTACTCATTCGTATGATCCATTCTAATTCATTCGGACGAATGTATCCATTCTAATTTATTCGTACGATCCATTCTAATTCATTGATACGATCCATTCTAATTCATTCGTATGATCCATTCTAATTCATTCGTACGATCCATTCTAATTCATTCGCACGATCCATTCTAATTCATTCGCACGAATGTATCCATTCTAATTCATTTGCACGATCCATTCTAATTCATTCCTATGATCTATTCTAATTCATTCGTACGATCCATTCTAATTCATTCGTACGATCCATTCTAAGATCCATTCTAATTCATTCGTATATTCCATTCTAATTCATTAGCACGATCCATGCTAATGAATTAGAATGGATCGTACGATCCAATCTAATTCATTCATACGATCCCTTCTTACTCATTCGTATGATCCATTCTAATTCAATCGTACGATCCATTCTAATTCATTCGTATGATCCATTCTAATTCATTCGTACGATCCATTCTAATTCATTCGTACGATCCATTCTAATTCCTTCGTACGATCCATTCTAATTCATTCGTACGATCCATTCTAATTCATTCGCACAATTTATTCTAATTCATTCGTACGATCCATTCTAATTCATTCGTACGATCCATTCTAATTCATTCATACAATCCATTCTAATTTCTTCGCACAAATGTATCAATCTAATTCATTCGTACGATCCATTCTAATTCATTCGCATAATCTATTCTAATTCATTCATACGATCCATTCTAATTCATTCGCACGAATGTATCCATTCTAATTCATTCATACGATCCATTCTACTTTATTCGTACTATCCATTCTAATTCACTCATACGATCCATTCTAATTCATTCATACAATCCATTCTAATTCATTTGCACGAATATATCCATTCTAATTCATTCGTACGATCCATTCTAATTCCTTCGTACGATCCATTCTAATTCCTTCGTACGATCCATTCTAATTCCTTCGTACGATCCATTCTTATTCATTCGTATGATCCATTCTAATTCCTTCGTACGATCCATTCTAATTCCTTCGTATCCATTCTAATTCACTCATACGATCCATTCTAATTCATTCGTACGATCCATTCTAATTCATTCATACAATCCATTCTAATTCATTCGCACGAATGTATCCATTCTAATTCATTCGTACGATCAGTTCTAATTCATTCACAAAATCTATTCTAATTCATTCATACGATCCATTCTAATTCATTCACACGAATGTATCCATTCTAATTCATTCATACGATCCATTCTAATTCATTCGTACGATCCATTCTAATTCACTCATACGATCCATTCTAATACATTCATACGATCCATTCTAATTCATTTGCACGAATATATCCATTCTAATTCATTCGTACGATCCATTCTAATTCCTTCGTACGATCCATTCTAATTTATTCGTACGATCTATTCTAATTCATTCGTACGATCCATTCTAATTCATTCGTACGATCCATTCTAATTCTTTCGTACGATCCATTCTAATTCATTCGTACGATCCATTCTAATTCATTCATACAATCCATTCTAATTCTTTCACACGATCCATTCTAATTCATTCGTACGATCCATTCTAATTCATTCGTGCAATCCATTCTATTTCATTCGTACGATCCATTCTTACTCATTCGTACGATCCATTCTAATTCATTCACACGAATGTATCCATTCGTACGAATGAATTAGAATAGATTGTACGAATGAATTAGAATGGATCATACGAATGAATTAGAATGGATCGTACGAATAAATTAGAATAGATCGTACGAATGAATTAGAATGGATCGTACGAAGGAATTAGAATGGATCGTACGAATGAATTAGAATGGATATATTCGTGCAAATGAATTAGAATGGATCGTATGAATGTATTAGAATGGATCGTATGAGTGAATTAGAATGGATCGTACGAATGAATTAGAATGGATTGTATGAATGAATTAGAATGGATCGTACGAATGAATTAGAATGGATCATACGAATTAATTAGAATGGATCATACGAATGAATTAGAATGGATCGTACGAATGAATTAGAATTGATCGTACGAATGAATTAGAATGGATACATTCGTGCGAATGAATTAGAATGGATTGTGCGAATGAATAAGAACAGATCGTGCGAATGAATTAGAATGGATCGTACGAATGAATTAGAATGGATCGTGCGAATGAATTAGAATGGATCGTACGAATGAATTAGAATGGATACATTTGTGCGAATGAATTAGAATGGATCGTACGAATGAAATAGAATGGATCGTATGAATGAATTAGAATGGATCGTACGAATGAATTAGAATGGATCGTGCGAATGAATTCGAATGGATCGTACGAATGAATTAGAATATATCGTGTGAAAGAATTAGAATGGATCGTACGAATGAATTAGAATGGATCGTGCGAATGAATTAGAATGGATCGTACGAATGAATTAGAATGGATCGTGCGAATGAATTAGAATGGATAGTACGAATGAATTAGAATGGATCGTGAGAAAGAATTAGAATGGATCGTACGAATGAATTAGAATGGATCGTGCGAATGAATTAGAATGGATCGTACGAATGAATTAGAATGGATACATTTGTGCGAATGAATTAGAATGGATCGTACGAATGAATTAGAATGGATCGTATGAATGAATTAGAATGGATCGTGCGAATGAATTAGAATGGATCGTACGAATGAATTAGAATGGATCGTACGAATGAACTAGAATGGATACATTCGTGCGAATGAATTAGAAAGGATAGTACGAATGAATTAGAATGGATCGTACGAATGAATTAGAATGGATCTTACGAATCAATTAGAATGGATCGTACGAATGAATTAGAATGGATCGTACGAATGAATTAGAATGGATCTTACGAATCAATTAGAATGGATCGTACGAATGAATTAGAATGGATCGTACGAATGAATTAGAATGGATCTTACGAATGAATTAGAATGGATCCATTCTAATTCATATGCACAAAGGTATCCATTCTAATTCATTCGCACGAAAGAATTAGAATGGATTGTCTGAAAGAATTAGAATGGATCGTGCGAATGAATTAGAATGGATCGTACAAAGGAATTAGAATGGATCGTATGAATGAGTAAGAATGGATCGTACGAATGAATTAGAATGAATCATACGAATGAATTAGAATGGATCGTACGAATTAATTAGAATATATCGTACGAATGAATTAGAATGGATCGTACGAATGAATTAGAATGGATATATTCGTGCGAATGAATTAGAATGGATCGTACGAATGAATTAGAATGGATCGTACGAATGAATTAGAATGGATACATTTGTGCGAATGAATTAGAATGGATTGTACGAATGAATTAGAATGGATCGTATGAATGAATTAGAATGGATCGTACGAATGAATTAGAATGGATCGTGCGAATGAATTAGAATGGATCGTACGAATGAATTAGAATGGATCGTACGAATGAACTAGAATGGATACATTCGTGCGAATGAATTAGAATGGATCGTACGAATGAATTAGAATGGATCATACGAATGAATTAGAATGGATCTTACGAATGAATTAGAATGGATCGTACGAATGAATTAGAATGGATCGTACGAATGAATTAGAATGGATACATTCGTGCGAATGAATTAGAATGGAACGGACGAATGAATTAGAATGGATCATACGAATGAATTAGAATGGATCGTACGAATGAATTAGAATGGATCGTACTAATAAATTAGAATGGATACATTCGTCCGAATGAATTAGATTGGATCATACGAATGAGTAAGAATGGATCGTACGAATGAAATAGAATAGATTGTACGAATGAATTAGAATGGATCTTACGAATGAATTAGAATGGATCGTGTGAAAGAATTAGAATGGATTGTAGGAATGAATTAGAATGGATCGTGCGAATGAATTAGAATGGATCATACGAATGAATTAGAATGGATACATTTGTGCGAATGAATTAGAATGGATCGTACGAATGAATTAGAATGGATCGTATGAATGAATTAGAATGGATCGTACGAATAAATTAGAATGGATCGTGCGAATGAATTAGAATGGATACATTCTAATTCATTCGTACGATCCATTCTAATTCATTCAAACGATCTATTCTAATTCATTCATACAATCCATTCTAATTCTTTCACACGAACCATTCTAATTCATTCGTACGATCCATTCTAATTCCTTCGTACGATCCATTCTAATTCATTCGTACGATCTATTCTAATTCATTCGTACGATCCATTCTAATTCATTCGTACGATCTATTCTAATTCCTTCGTATGATCCATTCTAATTCATTCGTACGATCCATTCTAATTCATTTGTATAATCTATTCTAATTCATTCGTACGAATGGATACATTCGTGTGAATGAATTAGAATGGATCGTACGAATAAGTAAGAATGGATCGTACGAATGAAATAGAATAGATTGCACGAATGAATTAGAATGGATCGTACGAATGAATTAGAATGGATCATGTGAAAGAATTAGAATGGATTTTATGAATGAATTAGAATGGATCGTACGAATGAATTAGAATGGATCGTACGAATGAATTAGAATGGATCGTACTAGGATCCATTCTAATTCATTCGTACAATCTATTCTATTTCATTCGTACGATCCATTCTTACTCATTCGTATGATCCATTCTAATTCATTCGGACGAATGTATCCATTCTAATTTATTCGTACGATCCATTCTAATTCATTCGTACGATCCATTCTAATTCATTCGTACGATCCATTCTTACTCATTCGTATGATCCATTCTAATTTATTCGTACGATCCATTCTAATTCATTCGTACGATCGATTCTAATTCATTCGCACTATCCATTCTAATTCATTCGTACGATCCATTCTAATTTATTCGTATGATCCATTCTAATTTATTCGTTCAAATATATCAATTCTAATTCATTCGTACGATCCATTCTAATTCATTCGCACGATCCATTCTAATTCATTCGCATGAATGTATCCATTCTAATTCATTTGCACGATCCATTCTAATTCATTCCTAGGATCTATTCTAATTCATTCGTACGATCCATTCTAGTTCATTCTAATTCATTCGTACGATCCATTCTAATTCATTCGTACGATCCATTCTAATTCCTTCGTACGATCCATTCTAATTCATTCGTACGATCCATTCTAATTCATTCGTACGATCCATTCTAATTCCTTCGTACGATCCATTCAAGTTCATTCGTACGATCCATTCTAATTCATTCGCGCAATCTATTCTAATTCATTCGTACGATCCATTCTAATTCATTCGTACGATCCATTCTAATTCATTCATACAATCCATTCTAATTTATTCGCACGAATGTATCCATTCTAATACATTCGTACGATCAATTCTAATTCATTCGCACAATCTATTCTAATTCATTCATACGATCCATTCTAATTCATTCGCACGAATGTATCCATTCTAATTCATTCATACGATCCATTCTACTTCATTCGTACTATCCATTCTAATTCACTCATACGATCCATTCTAATTCATTCATACGATCCATTCTAATTCATTTGGATGAATATATCCATTCTAATTCCTTCGTATGATCCATTCTAATTCCTTCGTACGATCCATTCTATTTCATTCGTATGATCCATTCTAATTCCTTCGTACGATCCATTCTAATTCCTTCGTATCCATTCTAATTCACTCATACGATCCATTCTAATTCATTCGTACGATCCATTCTAATTCATTCATACAATCCATTCTAATTCATTCGCACGAATGTATCCATTCTAATTCATTCGTACGATCAGTTCTAATTCATTCACAAAATCTATTCTAATTCATTCATACGATTCATTCTAATTCATTCACACGAATGTATCCATTCTAATTCATTCGTACGATCCATTCTAATTCACTCATACGATCCATTCTAATACATTCATACGATCCATTCTACTTCATTTGCATGAATATATCCATTCTAATTCATTCGTACGATCCATTCTAATTCCTTCGTACGTTCCATTCTAATTCATTCATACGATCTATTATAATTCATTCATACGATCCATTCTAATTCATTCGTACAATCCATTCTAATTCCTTCGTACGATCCATTCTAATTCATTCTTACGATCCATTCTAATTCATTCATACAATCCATTCTAATTCTTTCACACGATCCAGTCTAATTCATTCGTACGATCCATTCTAATTCATTCGTGCAATCCATTCTATTTAATTCGTACGATCCATTCTTACTCATTCGTACGATCCATT
This sequence comes from Chamaelirium japonicum, assembly GCA_947650365.1. Classification (NCBI taxonomy): domain Eukaryota; kingdom Viridiplantae; phylum Streptophyta; class Magnoliopsida; order Liliales; family Melanthiaceae; genus Chamaelirium; species Chamaelirium japonicum. The sequence goes on along the minus strand of CANTAL010000126.1, from coordinate 80,754 downwards.
CTAATTCATTCACACGAATGTATCCATTCGTACGAATGAATTAGAATAGATTGTACGAATGAATTAGAATGGATCGTACGAATAAATTAGAATGGATCGTACGAAGGAATTAGAATGGATCGTACGAATGAATTAGAATGGATCGTATGAATGAATTAGAATAGATCGTACGAATGAATTAGAATGGATCGTACGAAGGAATTAGAATGGATCGTACGAATGAATTAGAATGGATATATTCATGCAAATGAATTAGAATGGATCGTATGAATGTATTAGAATGGATCGTATGAGTGAATTAGAATGGATCGTACGAATGAATTAGAATGGATTGTATGAATGAATTAGAATGGATCGTACGAATGAATTAGAATGGATCATACGAATTAATTAGAATGGATCATACGAATGAATTAGAATGGATCGTACGAATGAATTAGAATTGATCGTACGAATGAATTAGAATGGATACATTCGTGCGAATGAATTAGAATGGATTGTGCGAATGAATAAGAACAGATCGTGCGAATGAATTAGAATGGATCGTACGAATGAATTAGAATGGATCGTGCGAATGAATTAGAATGGATCGTACGAATGAATTAGAATGGATACATTTGTGCGAATGAATTAGAATGGATCGTACGAATGAAATAGAATGGATCGTATGAATGAATTAGAATGGATCGTACGAATGAATTAGAATGGATCGTGCGAATGAATTAGAATGGATCGTACGAATGAATTAGAATATATCGTGTGAAAGAATTAGAATGGATCGTACGAATGAATTAGAATGGATCGTGCGAATGAATTAGAATGGATCGTACGAATGAATTAGAATGGATCGTGCGAATGAATTAGAATGGATCGTACGAATGAATTAGAATGGATCGTGTGAAAGAATTAGAATGGATCGTGCGAATGAATTAGAATGGATCGTACGAATGAATTAGAATGGATACATTTGTGCGAATGAATTAGAATGGATCGTACGAATGAATTAGAATGGATCGTATGAATGAATTAGAATGGATCGTATGAATGAATTAGAATGGATCATGCGAATGAATTAGAATGGATCGTACGAATGAATTAGAATGGATCGTACGAATGAACTAGAATGGATACATTCGTGCGAATGAATTAGAAAGGATAGTACGAATGAATTAGAATGGATCGTACGAATGAATTAGAATGGATCTTACGAATGAATTAGAATAGATCGTACGAATGAATTAGAATGGATCGTACGAATGAATTAGAATGGATCTTACGAATGAATTAGAATGGATCGTATGAATAAATAAGAATGGATCGTATGAATGGTTTAAAATGGATACATTCGTGCGAATGAATTAGAATGGATCGGACGAATGAATTAGAATGGATCGTACGAATGAATTAGAATGGATCAAATGAATGAATTAGAATGGTTACATTCATGCGAATGAATTTGAATGGATCGTACGAATGGATTAGAATGGATCATACGAATGGATTAGAATGGATACATTCGAGCGAATGAATTAGAATGGATCGTACGATCGATTCTAATTCATTCGTACGATCCATTCTAATTCATTCGCACGAATGTATCCATTCAAGTTCATTCGTACGATCCATTCTAATTCATTCGTACGATCCATTCTAATTCATTCGCACGAATGTATCCATTCTAGTTCATTCGTACGATCCATTCTAATTCATTCGTACGATCCATTCTAATTCATTCGCACGATCCATTCTAATTCATTCGTACGATCTGTTCTAATTCATTCATACGATCCATTCTAATTCATTCGTACGATCCATTCTAATTCATTCGCACAAATGTATCCATTCTAATTCATTCGTACGATCCATTCTAATACATTCGCACGATCCATTCTAATTTATTCGTACGATCCATTCTAATTCTTTCACACGATCCATTCTAATTCATTCGTACGATCCATTCTAATTGATTAGCATGATCCATTCTAATTCATTTGTACGATCCATTCTAATTCATTCATACGATCCATTCTAATTCATTCGTACGATCCATTCTAATTCATTCGCACAAATGTATCCATTCTAATTCATTCGTTCGATCCATTCTAATTCATTCGCACGATCCATTCTCATTCATTCGTACGATCCATTCTAATTCATTCGTACGATCCATTCTAATTCATTCGTACGATCCATTCTAATTAATTCGTATGATCCATTCTAATTCATTCGTACGATCCATTCTAATTCATTTATACAATCCATTCTAATTCATTCGCACGAATGTATCCATTCTAATTAATTCGTACGATCCATTCTAATTCATTCGTATGATCTATTCTTATTCATTCGCACGATCAAGTCTAATTGATTCGCACGATCCATTCTAATTTATTTGAACGATCCATTCTAATTAATTCGTACGATCCATTCTAATTTATTCGTACGATCCATTCTAATTCATTCGCACGATCAAGTCTAATTCATTCGCACGAATGTATCCATTCTAATTCATTCGTACGAATGAATTAGAATGGATTGTATGAATGAATTAGAATGGATCTTACGAATGAATTAGAATGGATCGTACGAATGAATTAGAATGGATCCTACGAATGAATTAGAATGGATACATTCGTGCGAATGAATTAGAATGGATCGGACGAATGAATTAGAATGGATCGTACGAATAAATTAGAATGGATCGTACGAATTAATTAGAATGAATCGTACAAATAAATTAGAATGGATACATTCGTCCAAATGAATTAGAATGGATCATACGAATGAGTAAGAATGGATCGTACGAATGAAATAGAATAGATTGTACGAATGAATTAGAATGGATCCTACGAATGAATTAGAATGGATCGTGTGAAAAATTAGAATGGATTGTATGAATGAATTAGAATGGATTGTATGAATGAATTAGAATGGATCGTGCGAATGAATTCGAATGGATCGTACGAATTCATTCTAATTCATTCATACAATCCATTCTAATTCTTTCACACGATCCATTCTAATTCATTTGTATGTTCTATTCTAATTCATTAGCACGATCCATGCTAATTCATTCGTTCGATCAATTCTAATTCATTAGCACGATCCATTCTAATTCATTCGTACGATCCATTCTAATTCATTCACACGATCCATTCTAATTCATTCATAGGATCCATTCTAATTCATTCATACGATCTATTCTAATTCTTTCGCACGAATGTATGCATTCTAATTCATTCGCACGAATGTATCCATTCTAATTCATTCGTACGATCCATTCTAATTCATTCATACGATCCATTCTAATTCATTCATACGATCTATTCTAAGTCATTCATACAATCCATTCTAATTCTTTCACACGATCCATTCTAATTCATTCGTACGATCCATTCTAATTCATTCGCACAATCCATTCTATTTCATTCGTACGATCCATTCTTACTCATTGGTACGATCCATTCTAATTCATTCGCACAAATGTATCCATTCTAAATCATTCGTACGATCCATTCTAATTCATTCGTACGATCCATTCTAAATCATTCGTACAATCCATTCTATTTCATTCGTATGATCAATTCTAATTCATTAGCACGATCCATTCTAATACATTTTTACGATCCATTCAAATTCATTCGCACGATCCATTCTAATTCATTCGTACAATCCATTCTATTTCATTCGTACGATCCATTCTTACTCATTCGTATGATCCATTCTAATTCATTCGCACGAATGTATCCATTCTAATCCATTCGTATGATCCATTCTAATCCATTCATACGATCCATTCTAATTCATTCGCATGAATGTAACCATTCTAATTCATTCATTTGATCCATTCTAATTCATTCGTACGATCCATTCTAATTCATTCGTCCGATCCATTCTAATTCATTCGCACGAATGTATCCATTCTAAATCATTCATACGATCCATTCTAATTTATTCGTATGATCCATTCTAATTCATTCGTAAGATCCATTCTAATTCATTCGTACGATCCATTCTAATTCATTCGTACGATCCATTCTAATTCATTCGTAAGATCCATTCTAATTCATTCGTACAATCCATTCTAATTCATTCGTACGATCCATTCTAATTCTTTCGCACGAATGTATCCATTCTAGTTCATTCGTACGATCCATTCTAATTCATTCGTACGATCCATTCTAATTCATTCGCACGATCCATTCTAATTCATTCGTACGATCCATTCTAATTTATTCATACGATCCATTCTAATTCATTCGTACGATCCATTCTAATTCATTCGCACAAATGTATCCATTCTAATTCATTCGCCATTCTAATTCTTTCACACGATCCATTCTAATTCATTCGTACGATCCATTCTAATTCATTCGCACAATCCATTCTATTTCATTCGTACGATCCATTCTTACTCATTCATATGATCCATTCTAATTCATTCGCACGAATGTATCCATAATGGATTATACGAATGAGTAAGAATGGATCGTACGAATGGATTAGAATTGATCGTACGAACGAATTAGAATAGATCTTATGAATGAATTAGAATGGATCGTACGAATAAATTAGAATGGATCGTATGAATGGTTTAGAATGGATACATTCGTGCGAATGAATTAGAATGGATCGGACGAATGAATTAGAATGGATCGTACGAATGAATTAGAATGGATCAAATGAATGAATTAGAATGGTTACATTCATGCGAATGAATTAGAATGGATCGTACGAATGGATTAGAATAGATCGTACGAATGGATTAGAATGGATACATTCGTGCGAATGAATTAGAATGGATCATACGAATGAGTAAGAATGGATCGTACGAATGAAATAGAATGGATTATACGAATGAATTAGAATGGATCGTGCGAATGAATTTGAATGGATCGTACGAATGAATTAGAATGGATCATGCTAATGAATTAGAATTGATCGTACGAATGAAATAGAATGGATTGTACGAATGATATAGAATGGATCGTACGAATGAATTAGAATAGATCGTACGGATGATTTAGAATGGATACATTCGTGCGAATGAATTAGAATGGATCATACGAATGAGTAAGAATGGAACGTATGAATGAAATAGAATGGATTGTACGAATGAATTAGAATGGATTTGTACGAATGAATTAGAATGGATACATTCGTGCAAATGAATTAGAATGGATCGTACCAATGAGTAAGAATGGATTGTACGAATGAAATAGAATGGATTGTGCGAATGAATTAGAATGGATCGTATGAATGAATTAGAATGGATCGTGTGAAAGAATTAGAATGGATTGTATGAATGAATTAGAATAGATCGTATAAATGAATTAGAATGGATCGTACAAATGAATTAGAATGGATCGTACAAATGAATTAGAATGGATACATTCGTGCGAATGAATTAGAATGGATACATTCGTGCGGAAGAATTAGAATAGATCGTATGAATGAATTAGAATGGATCCTATGAATGAATTAGAATGGATCGTGCGAATGAATTAGAATGGATCGTACGAATGAATTAGAATGGATCGTGCTAATGAATTAGAATTGATCGAACGAATGAATTAGCATGGATCGTGCTAATGAATTAGAATGGAACGTACGAATGAATTAGAATGGATTGTGTGAAAGAATTAGAATAGATTGTATAAATGAATTAGAATGAATTCGTACGATCCATTCGAATTGATTCGCACGATCCATTCTAATTCATTCATATGATCCATTCTAATTCATTCATGCAATCCATTCTAATTCTTTCACACGATCCATTCTAATTCATTCGTAGGATCCATTCTAATTAATTCGTACAATCTATTCTATTTCATTCGTACGATCCATTCTTACTCATTCGTATGATCCATTCTAATTCATTCGGACGAATGTATCCATTCTAATTTATTCGAACGATCCATTCTAATTCATTCGTACGATCCATTCTAATTCATTCGTACGATCCATTCTAATTCATTCGTCTGATCCATTCTAATTCATTCGCACGAATGTATCCATTCTAATTCATTCGTACGATCCATTCTAATTCATTCGTACGATCCATTCTAATTCATTCGTAAGATCCATTCTAATTCATTCGTACGATCCATTCTAATTCATTCGTATGATCCATTCTAATTCATTCGCACGAATGTATCCATTCTAGTTCATTCGTACGATCCATTCTAATTCATTCGCACGATCCATTCTAATTCATTCGTATGATCCATTCTAATTCATTCATACGATCCATTATAATTCATTCGTACGATCCATTCTAATTCATTCGCACAAATGTATCCATTCTAATTCCTTCGTACGATCCATTCTAATTCATTCGCACGATCCATTCTAATTCATTCGTACGATCCATTCTAATTCATTCGCATGATCTATTCTTATTCATTCGCACAATCCATTTTAATTCATTCGCACGAATGTATCCATTCTAATTCATTCGTACGATCCATTCTAATTCATTCGTATGATCCATTCTAATTAATTCGTATGATCCATTCTAATTCATTCGTACGAACCATTCTAATTCATTCATACAATCCATTCTAATTCATTCGTACGATCCATTCTAATTCATTTGTGCAATCCATTCTATTTCATTCGTACGATCCATTCTTACTCATTCGTACGATCCATTCTAATTCATTCACACGAATGTATCCATTCGTACGAATGAATTAGAATAGATTGTACGAATGAATTAGAATGGATCGTACGAATGAATTAGAATGGATCGTACGAAGAAATTAGAATGGATCGTACGAAAGAATTAGAATGGATCGTACGAATGAATTAGAATAGATCGTACGAAGGAATTAGAATGGATCGTACGAATGAATTAGAATGGATATATTCGTGCAAATGAATTAGAATGGATCCTATGAATGTATTAGAATGGATCGTATGAGTGAATTAGAATGGATCGTACGAATGAATTAGAATGGATTGTATGAATGAATTAGAATGGATTGTATGAATGAATTAGAATGGATCGTACGAATGAATTAGAATGGATCATACGAATGAATTAGAATGGATCGTACGAATGAATTAGAATGGATCGTACGAATGAATTAGAATGGATCGTACGAATGAATTAGAATGGATACATTCGTGCGAATGAATTAGAATGGATTGTGCGAATGAATAAGAACAGATTGTGCGAATGAATTAGAATGGATCGTACGAATGAATTAGAATGGATCGTGCGAATGAATTAGAATGGATCGTACGAATGAATTAGAATGGATACATTTGTGCGAATGAATTAGAATGGATCGTACGAATGAATTAGAATGGATCGTATGAATGAATTAGAATTGATCGTACGAATGAATTAGAATGGATCGTGCGAATGAATTAGAATGGATCGTACGAATGAATTAGAATGGATCGTGTGAAAGAATTAGAATGGATCGTACGAATGAATTAGAATGGATCATGCGAATGAATTAGAATGGATCGTACGAATGAATTAGAATGGATACATTTGTGCGAATGAATTAGAATGGATCGTACGAATGAATTAGAATGGATCGTATGAATGAATTAGAATGGATCGTACGAATGAATTAGAATGGATCGTGCGAATGAATTAGAATGGATCGTACGAATGAATTAGAATGGATCGTACGAATGAACTAGAATGGATACATTCGTGCAAATGAATTAGAATGGATCGGACGAATGAATTAGAATGGATCGTACGAATGAATTAGAATGGATCGTACGAATGAATTAGAATGGATCTTACGAATGAATTAGAATAGATCGTACGAATAAATTAGAATGGATCGTATGAATGGTTTAGAATGGATACATTCGTGCGAATGAATTAGAATGGATCGGACGAATGAATTAGAATGGATCGTACGAATGAATTAGAATGGATCAAATGAATGAATTAGAATGGTTACATTCATGCGAATGAATTAGAATGGATCATACGAATGGATTAGAATGGATCGTACGAATGGATTAGAATGGATACATTCGTGTGAATGAATTAGAATGGATCATACGAATGAGTAAGAATGGATCGTACGAATGAAATAGAATGGATTGTACGAATGAATTAGAATGGATCGTGCGAATGAATTTGAATGGATCGTACAAATGAATTATAATGGATCATGCTAATGAATTAGAATTGATCGTACGAATGAAATAGAATGGATTGTACGAATGATTTAGAATGGATCGTACGAATGAAATAGAATGGATCGTACGAATGATTTAGAATGGATACATTCGTGCGAATGAATTAGAATGGATCATACGAATGAGTAAGAATGGATCGTACGAATGAAATAGAATGGATTGTACGAATGAATTAGAATGGATTCGTACGAATGAATTAGAATGGATACATTCGTGCGAATGAATTAGAATGGATCATACCAATGAGTAAGAATGGATCGTATGAATGAAATAGAACGGATTGTGCGAATGAATTAGAATGGATCGTACGAATGAATTAGAATGGATCGTGTGAAAAAATTAGAATGGATTGTATGAATGAATTAGAATAGATCGTATGAATGAATTAGAATGGATCGTACGAATGAATTAGAATGGATCGTACGAATGAATTAGAATGGATACATTCGTGCGAATGAATTAGAATGGATACATTCGTGCGAAAGAATTAGAATAGATCGTATGAATGAATTAGAATGGATCCTATGAATGAATTAGAATGGATCGTGCGAATGAATTAGAATGGATCGTACGAATGAATTAGAATGGATCGTGCTAATGAATTAGAATTGATCGAACGAATGAATTAGCATGGATCGTGCTAATGAATTAGAATGGAACGTACGAATGAATTAGAATGGATCGTGTGAAAGAATTAGAATGGATTGTATGAATGAATTAGAATGAATTCGTACGATCCATTCGAATTCATTCGCACAATCCATTCTAATTCATTCATACGATCTATTCTAATTCATTCATACAATCCATTCTAATTCTATCACACGATCCATTCTAATTCATTCGTAGGATCCATTCAATTTCATTCGTACAATCTATTCTATTTCATTCGTACGATCCATTCTTACTAATTCGTATGATCCATTCTAATTCCTTCATACGATCCATTCTAATTCCTTCGTACGATCCATTCTAATTCATTCACACGATCCATTCTAATTCTTTCATACAATCCATTCTAATTCTTTCGGGCGAATGAATTAGAATGGATACCTTTGTGCATATGAATTAGAATGGATCGTACGAATGAATTAGAATGGATCATATTAATGAATTAGAATGGATCGTACGAATGAATTCGAATGGATACATTCGTGCGAATGAATTAGAATGGATCGTGCGAATCAATTAGACTGGATCGTACGAATGAATAAGAATAGATCATACAAATGGATTAGAATGGATCGTACGAATTAATTAGAATGGATACATTCGTGCGAATGAATTAGAATGGATTGTATGAATGAATTAGAATGGATCGTACGAATGAATTAGAATGGATCATACGAATTAATTAGAATGGATCATACGAATAAATTAGTATGGATCATATGAATGAATTAGAATGGATCGTGCAAATGATTTAGAATGGATCGTACGAATGAATTAGAATGGATCGTGTGAAAGAATTAGAATGGATCGTACGAATGAATTAGAATGGATCGTGCGAATAAATTAGAATGGATCGTACGAATGAATTAGAATGGATCGTATGAATGAATTAGAATGGATCGTACGAATGAATTAGAATGGATCGTGCGAATGAATTAGAATGGATCGTACGAATGAATTAGAATGGATCGTATGAATGAACTAGAATGGATACATTCGTGCGAATGAATTAGAATGGATCGTACGAATGAATTAGAATGGATCGTACGAATGAATTAGAATGGATCTTACGAATGAATTAGAATGGATCGTACGAATGAATTAGAATGGATACATTCGTGCGAATGAATTAGAATGGATCGGACGAATGAATTAGAATGGATCATATTAATGAATTAGAATGGATCGTACGAATGAATTAGAATGGATACATTCGTACGAATGAATTAGAATGGATCGTGCGAATGAATTAGCATGAATCGTACGAATGTATTAGAATGGATCGTACGAATGATTAGAATGAATCGTACGATCCATTCTAATTCAATCGTCCGATCCATTCTAATTCATTCGCATGAATGTATCCATTCTAATTCATTCGTATAATCCATTCTATTTCATTCATACGATCCATTCTTACTCATTCGTATGATCCATTCTAATTCATTCGTATGATCCTTTCTAATTCATTCGTACGATCCATTCTAATTCATTCGTAAGATCCATTCTAATTCATTCGCACGATCCATTCTAATTCATTCATACGATCCATTCTAATTCATTCATACGATCCATTCTAATTCATTCCTACAATCCATTCTAATTCATTCGCCCGATCCATTCTAATTCATTCATATGATCCATTCTATTCGAATGGATTATGCGATCCATTCGAATTCATTCGCACGATCCATTCTAATTCATTCATACGATCCATTCTAATTCATTCATACAATGCATTCTAATTCGTTCACACGATCCATTCTAATTCATTCGTACGATCCATTCTAATTCATTCGTACAATCCATTCTCTTTCATTTGTACGATCCATTCTTACTCATTCGTATGATTCATTCTAATTCATTCGTACGATCCATTCTAATTCATTTGTACGATCCATTCTAATTCATTCGTACAATCCATTCTATTTCATTCGTACGATCCATTCTTACTCATTCGTATGATCCATTCTAATTCATTCACACGAATGTCTCCATTCTAATTCATTCATACAATCCATTCTAATTCATTCTGTACGATCCATTCGAATTCATTCGTACGATCGTACGAATGAATTAGAATGGATCGTACGAATGAATTAGAATGGATCGTACGAATGAATTAGAATAGATTATGCGAATGAATTAGAATGGATCGTAAGAATGAATTAGAATGGATCGTACGAATGAATTAGAATGGATCATACGAATAAGTAAGAATGGATCGTACGAATGAATTAGAATGGATCGTACGAATGAATTAGAATGGATCGTACGAATAAATTAGAATGGATACATTCGTCCGAATGAATTAGAATGGATCATACGAATGAGTAAGAATGGATCGTACGAATGAAATAGAATAGATTGTTCGAATGAATTAGAATGGATCCTACGAATGAATTAGAATGGATCGTGTGAAAGAATTAGAATGGATTGTATGAATGAATTAGAATGGATCGTAGGAATGAATTAGAATGGATCGTGCGAATCAATTCGAATGGATCGTACGAATTCATTCTAATTCATTCATACAATCCATTCTAATTCTTTCACACGATCCATTCTAATTCATTCGTACGTTCCATTCTAATTCATTAGCACGATCCATGCTAATTCATTCGTTCGATCAATTCTAATTCATTAGCACGATCCATTCTAATTCATTCGTACGATCCATTCTAATTCATTTGCACGATCTATTCTAATTCATTTATAGGATCCATTCTAATTCATTCATACGATCTATTCTAATTCTTTCGCACGAATGAATCCATTCTAATTCATTCGCACGAATGTATCCATTCTAATTAATTCGTACGATCCATTCTAATTCTTTCGTACGATCCATTCGAATTCCTTCGCACGATCCATTCTAATTCATTCATATGATCCATTCTAATTCATTCATACAATCCAATCTAATTCTTTCACACGATCCATTCTAATTCATTCGTACGATCCATTCTAATTCATTCGTACAATCCATTCTATTTCATTCGTACGATCCATTATTACTCATTCGTATGATCCATTCTAATTCATTCGTATGATCCATTCTAATTCATTCGTACGATCCATTCTAATTCATTCGTATGATCCATTCTAATTCATTCGTACGATCCATTCTAATTCATTCACACGAATGTATCCATTCTAGTTCATTCGTACGATCCATTCTAATTCATTCGTACGATCCATTCTAATTCAGGATCGTACGAATGAATTAGAATGGATACATTCGTGCGAATGAAATAGAATTGATCGTACGAATGAATTAGAATGGATCGTGCAAATGAATTAGAATGGATCGTACGAATGAATTAGAATGGATCGTATGAATGAACTAGAATAGATACATTCGTGCGAATGAATTAGAATGGATCGTACGAATGAATTAGAATAGATCGTACGAATGAATTAGAATGGATCTTACGAATGAATTAGAATGGATCGTACGAATGAATTAGAATGGATCGTACGATCGCACAATCTATTCTAATTCATTCATACGATCCATTCTAATTCATTCGCACGAATGTATCCATTCTAATTCATTCGTACGAATCCATTCTAATTCATTCGTACAATCCATTCTATTTCATTCGTACGATCCATTCTTACTCATTCGTATGATCCATTCTAATTCATTCGCACGAATATATCCATTCTATATCATTCGTACGATCCATTCTAATTCATTCGTATGATCCATTCTAAATCATTCCTACAATCCATTCTATTTCATTCGTACGATCAATTCTAATTCATTAGCACGATCCATTCTAATTCATTCGTACAATCCATTCAAATTCATTCGCACGATCCATTCTAATTCATTCGTACAATCCATTCTATTTCATTCGTACGATCCATTCTTACTCATTCGTATGATCCATTCTAATTTATTCGCACGAATGTATCCATTCTAATCCATTCGTCCGATCCATTCTAATCCATTCGTACGATCCATTCTAATTCATTCGCATGAATGTAACCATTCTAATTCATTCATTTGATCCATTCTAATTCATTCCTACGATCCATTCTAATTCATTCGTCCGATCCATTCTAATTCATTCGCACGAATGTATCCATTCTAAATCATTCATACGATCCATTCTAATTTATTCGTACGATCTAATCTAATTCATTCGTAAGATCCATTCTAATTCATTCGTACGATCCATTCTAATTCATTCGTACGATCCATTATAATTCATTCGTAAGATCCATTTTAATTCATTCGTACAATCCATTCTAATTCATTCGTACGATCCATTCTAATTCATTCGCAAGAATGTATCCATTCTAATTCATTCGTATGATCCATTCTAATTCATTCATACAATCCATTCTAATTCATTCGCACGATCCATTCTAATTAATTCGTACGATCCATTCTAATTCTTTCATACGATCCATTCTAATTCATTCGTACGATCCATTCTAATTCATTCGCACAAATGTATCCATTCTAATTCATTCGCCATTCTAATTCTTTCACACGATCCATTCTAATTCATTCGGACGAATGTATCCATTCTAATTTATTCGTAGGATCCATTCTAATTCATTCGTACGATCCATTCTAATTCATTCGTACGATCCATTCTAATTCATTCGTCCGATCCATTCTAATTCATTCGCACGAATGTATCCATTCTAATTCATTCGTACGATCCATTCTAATTCATTCGTACGATCCATTCTAATTCATTCGAAAGATCCATTCTAATTCATTTGTACGATCCATTCTAATTCATTCGTATGATCCATTCTAATTCATTCGCACGAATGTATCCATTCTAGTTCATTTGTATGATCCATTCAAATTCATTCGTACGATCCATTCTAATTCATTCGCACGATCCATTCTAATTCATTCGTACGATCCATTCTAATTCATTCATACGATCCATTCCAATTCATTCGTACGATCCATTCTAATTCATTCGTACAAATGTATCCATTCTAATTCATTCGTACGATCCATTCTAATTCATTCGCACGATCCATTCTAATTCATTCGTACGATCCATTCTAATTCATTCGCACGATCTGTTCTTATTCATTCGCACAATCCATTTTAATTCATTCGCACGAATGAATCCATTCTAATTCATTCGTACGATCCATTCTAATTCATTCGTATGATCCATTCTAATTAATTCGTATGATCCATTCTAATTCATTCGTACGATCCATTCTAATTCATTCATACAATCCATTCTAATTCATTCGCATGAATGTATCCATTCTAATTAATTCGTACGATCCATTCTAATTCATTCGTATGATCTATTCTTATTCATTCGCACGATCCAGTCTAATTGATTCGCACGATCCATTCTAATTCATTCGCACGAATGTATCCATTCTAATTCATTCGTACGATCCATTCTAATTCATTAATATGATCCATTCTAATTCATTCGTACGATCCATTCTAATTCATATGCATAAAGGTATCAATTCTAATCCATTCGTAGGATCCATTCTAATCCATTCGTACGATCCATTCTAATTCATTCGTATGATCCGTTCTAATTCATTCGCTCGAATGTATCCATTCTAATCCATTCGTATGATCCATTCGTATCCATTCGTACGATCCATTCTAATTCATTCGCATGAATGTAACCACTCTAATTCATTCGTACGATCCATTCTAATTCATTCGTCCGATCCATTCTAATTCATTCGCACGAATGTATCCATTCTAATTCATTCGTACGATCCATTCTAATTCATTCGTACGATCCATTCTAATTCATTCGTAAGATCCATTCTAATTCATTCGTACGATCCATTCTAATTCATTCGTACGATCCATTCTAATTCATTCGCACGAATGTATCCATTCTAGTTCATTCGTACGATCCATTCTAATTCATTCATGCGATCCATTCTAATTCATTCGCACGATCCATTCTAATTCATTCATACGATCAATTCTAATTCATTCGCACGAATGTATCCATTCTAATTCATTCGTACGATCCTGAATTAGAATGGATCGTACGACTGAATTAGAATGGATACCTATGTGCATATGAATTAGAATGGATCGTACGAATGAATTAGAAGGGATCATATTAATGAATTAGAATGGATCGTACGAATGAATTAGAATGGATACATTCGTGCGAATAAATTATAATGGATCGTGCACGAATGTATCCATTCTAATTCATTCGTACGATCCATTCTAATTCATTAATATGATCCATTCTAATTCATTCGTACGATCCATTCTAATTCATATGCACAAAGGTATCCATTCTAATCCATTCGTAGGATCCATTCTAATCCATTCGTACGATCCATTCTAATTCATTCGTACGATCCATTCTAATTCATTCGCTCGAATGTATCCATTCTAATCCATTCATACGATCCATTCTAATCCATTCGTACGATCCATTCTAATTCATTCGCATGAATGTAACCATTCTAATTCATTCATTTGACCCATTCTAATTCATTCGTATGATCCATTCTAATTCATTCGTCCGATCCATTCTAATTCATTTGCACGAATGTATCCATTCTAATTCATTCGTACGATCCATTCTAATTTAGTCGTACGATCCATTCTAATTCATTCGTAAGATCCATTTTAATTCATTCGTACGATCCATTCTAATTCATTCGTACGATCCATTCAAATTCATTCGCACGAATGTATCCATTCTAGTTCATTCGTACGATCCATTCTAATTCATTCGTACGATCCATTCTAATTCATTCGCACGATCCATTCTAATTCATTCGTACGATCAATTCTAATTCATTCGCACGAATGTATCCATTCTAATTCATTCGTACGATCCATTCTAATTCATTGGTACGATCCATTCTAATTCATTCGTCCGATCCATTCTAATTCATTCGCACGAATGTATCCATTCTAATTCATTCGTATGATCCATTCTAATTCATTCGTACGATCCATTCTAATTCATTCGCACAATCTATTCTAATTCATTCGCACGAATGTATCCATTCTAATTCATTCGTACGATCCATTCTAATTCCTTCGTACGATCCATTCTAATTCATTCGTACGATCCAATCTAATTCATTCGTACAATCTATTCTACGAATGAATTAGAATGGATTGCACGAATGAATTAGAATGGATTGCACGAATGAATTAGAATGGATCTTACGAATGAATTAGAATGGATCGTGTGAAAGAATTAGAATGGATTGTATGAATGAATTAGAATGGATCGTATGAATGAATTAGAATGGATCGTACGAAGAAATTAGAATGGATCGTACGAATGAAATAGAATGGATTGCACGAATGAATTAGAATGGATCGTACGAATGAATTAGAATGGATCGTGTGAAAGAATTAGAATGGATTGTATGAATGAATTAGAATGGATCGTACGAATGAATTAGAATGGATCGTACGAAGGAATTAGAATGGATCGTACGAATGAATTAGAATGGATCGTACGAATGAATTAGAATAGATCGTACGAATGAATTAGAATGGATCGTACGAAGGAATTAGAATGGATCGTACGAATGAATTAGAATGGATATATTCGTGCAAATAAATTAGAATGGATCGTATGAATGTATTAGAATGGATCGTATGAGTGAATTAGAATGGATCGTACGAATGAATTAGAATGGATCGTATGAATGATTTAGAATGGATATATTCGTGTGAATGAATTAGAATGGATCGTATGAATGAATTAGAATAGATTTTGTGAATGAATTAGAACTGATCGTACGAATGAATTAGAATGGATACATTCGTGCGAAAGAATTAGAATGGATTGTATGAATAAATTAGAATGGATCGTACGAATGAATTAGAATGGATCGTATGAGTGAATTAGAATGGATACGAAGGAATTAGAATGGATCGTACGAAGGAATTAGAATGGATCATACGAATGAAATAGAATGGATCGTACGAAGGAATTAGAATGGATCGTACGAAGGAATTAGAATGGATCGTACGAATGAATTAGAATGGATATATTCGTGCAAATAAATTAGAATGGATCGTATGAATGAATTAGAATGGATCGTATCAGTGAATTAGAACGGATAGTACGAATGAAGTAGAATGGATCATATGAATGAATTAGAATGGATACATTCGTGCGAATGAATTAGAATGGATCGTATGAATGAATTAGAATAGATTGTGCGAATGAATTAGAATGCATCGTACGAATGAATTAGAATGGATACATTCGTGCGAATAAATTAGAATGGATTGTATGAATGAATTAGAATGGATCGTACGAATGAATTAGAATGGATCGTACGAATGAATTAGAATAGATTGCGCGAATGAATTAAAATGGATCGTACGAATGAATTAGAACGGATCGTACAAAGGAATTAGAATGGATCGTACGAATGAATTAGAATGGATCGTACGAATGAATTAGAATGGATCGTACGAAGGAATTAGAATGGATCGTACGAATGAATTAGAATGGATCGTACGATTGAATTAGAATGGATCATACGAATGAGTAAGAATGGATCGTATGAATGAATTAGATTGGATCGTACGATCCATTCTAATTCATTAACATGGATCGTGCTAATGAATTAGAATGGAATATACGAATGAATTAGAATGGATCGTAGAATGGATCGTACGAATGAATTAGAATGAATTAGAATGGATCGTACAAATGAATTAGAATAGATCGTGCAAATGAATTAGAATGGATACATTCGTGTGAATGAATTAGAATGGATCGTGCGAATGAATTAGAATGGATCGTACGAATGAATTAGAATGGATATATTTGAATGAATAAATTAGAATGGATCATACGAATGAATTAGAATGGATCGTACGAATGAATTAGAATGGATAGTGCGAATGAATTAGAATCGATCGTACGAATGAATTAGAATGGATCGTACGAATGAATTAGATCGTACGAATGAATTAGAATGGATCATACGAATGAATTAAAATGGATACATTCGAGCGAATGAATTAGAATAGATCGTAGGAATGAATTAGAATGGATCGTACGAATGAATTAGAATGGATACATTTGTGAGAATGAATTAGAATGGATCGTACGAATGAATTAGAATGCATCGTACGAAAGAATTAGAATGGATATATTCATGCGAATGAATTAGAATGGATCGTACGAATGAATTAGACTGGATCGTACGAATGAATTTGAATGGATACATTTGTGCGAATGAATCTAAATGGATTGTATGAATGAATTAGAATGGATCGTACGAATGAATTAGAATGGAGCGTATGAATGAATTAGAATAGCTCATACGAATGAATTAGAATGAATCGTATGAATGAATTAGAATGGTTACATTCGTGCGAATGAATTAGAATAGATCGTACGAATGAATTAGAATGGATCGTACGAATAAATTAGAATGGATCGTGGGAATGAATTAGAATGGATCTTACGAATGAATTAGAATGGATCGTACGAATGAATTAGAATGGATCGTACGAATGAATTAGAATGGATACATTCGTACGAATGAATTAGAATGGATGTACGAATGAATTAGAATGGATCATATGAATGAATTAGAATGGATCGTACGAATGAATTAGAATGGATCGTGCGAATGAATTAGAATAGATCGTACGAATGAATTAGAATGGATCGTACGAATGAACTAGAATGGATACATTCGTGCGAATGAATTAGAATGGATCGTACGAATGAATTAGAATGGATCATATGAATGAATTAAAATGGATCGTACGAATGAATTAGAATGGATCGTGCAAATGAATTAGAATGGATCGTACGAATGAATTAGAATGGATCGTACGAATGAACTAGATTGGATACATTCGTGCGAATGAATTAGAATAGATCGTACGAATGAATTAGAATGGATCGTACGAATGAATTAGAATGGATCTTACGAATGAATTAGAATAGATCGTACGAATGAATTAGAATGGATCGTACGAATGAATTAGAATGGATCATATTAATGAATAGAATGGCTCGTACGAATGAATTAGAATGGATACATTCGTACGAATGAATTAGAATGGATCGTGCGAATGAATTAGCATGAATCGTACGAATGTAATAGAATGGATCGTACGAATGAATTAGAATGAATCGTACGATCCATTCTAATTCAATCGTCCGATCCATTCTAATTCATTCACATGAATGTATCCATTCTAATTCATTCGTATAATCCATTCTAGTTCATTCGTACGATCCATTCTTACTCATTCGTATGATCCATTCTAATTCATTTGTATGATCCATTCTAATTCATTCGTACGATCCATTCTAATTCATTCGAACGATCCATTCTAATTCATTCGCACGATCCATTCTAATTCATTCATACGATCCATTCTAATTCATTCATACGATCCATTCTAATTCATTCCTACAATCCATTCTAATTCATTCGCCCGATCCATTCTAATTCAATCATACGATCCATTCTATTCGAATGGATCATGCGATCCATTCGAATTCATTCGCACGATCCATTCTAATTCATTCATACGATCCATTCTAATTCATTCACACGATCCATTCTAATTCTTTCACATGATCCATTCTAATTCATTCGTACGATCCATTCTAATTCATTCGAACAATCCATTCTATTTCATTTGTACGATCCATTCTTACTCATTCGTATGATACATTCTAATTCATTCTTACGATCCATTCTAATTCATTTGTACGATCCATTCTAATTCATTCGTACAATCCATTCTATTTCATTCGTACGATCCATTCTTACTCATTCGTATGATCTATTCTAATTCATTCGCACGAATGTATCCATTCTAATTCATTCATTCAATCCATTCTAATTCATTCCGTACGATCCATTCTAATTCATTCGTACGATCGTACGAATGAATTAGAATGGATCGTACGAATTAATTAGAATAGATTGTGCGAATGAATTAGAATGGATCGTACGAATGAATTAGAATGGATCGTACGAATGAATTAGAATGGATCATACAAATGAGTAAGAATGGATCGTACAAATGAATTAGAATGGATCGTACGAATGAATTAGAATGGATCGTACGAATAAATTAGAATGGATACATTTGTCCGAATGAATTAGAATGGATCATACGAATGAGTAAGAATGGATCGTACGAATGAAATAGAATAGATTGAACAAATGAATTAGGATGGATCCTATGAATGAATTAGAATGAATCGTGTGAAAGAATTAGAATGGATTGTATGAATGAATTAGAATGGATCGTATGAATGAATTAGAATGGATCGTGCGAATGAATTCGAATGGATCGTACAAATTCATTCTAATTCATTCATACAATCCATTCTAATTCTTTCGCACGATCCATTCTAATTCATTCATAGGATCCATTCTAATTCATTCATACGATCTATTCTAATTCTTTCGCACGAATGTATCCATTCTAATTCATTCGCACGAATATATCCATTCTAATTCATTCGTACGATCCATTCTAATTCATTCGTACGATCCATTCGAATTCATTCGCACGATCCATTCTAATTCATTCATATGATCCTTTCTAATTCATTCATACAATCCATTCTAATTCTTTCACATGATCCATTCTAATTCATTCGTACGATCCATTCTAATTCATTCGTACAATCCATTCTATTTCAATCGTACGATCCATTCTTACTCATTCGTATGATCCATTCTAATTCATTCGTATGATCCATTCTAATTCATTCGTACGATCCATTCTAATTCATTCGTACGATCCATTCTAATTCGTTCGTACGATCCATTCTAATTTATTCGCACGAATGTATCCATTCTAGTTCATTCGTACGATCCATTCTAATTCATTCGTACGATCCATTCTAATTCAGGATCATACGAATGACTTAGAATGGATACATTCGTGCGAATGAATTAGAATTGATCGTACGAATGAATTAGAATGGATCGTGCGAATGAATTAGAATGGATCGTACGAATGAATTAGAATGGATCGTACGAATGAACTAGAATGGATACATTCGTGCGAATGAATTAGAATGGATCGTACGAATGAATTAGAATGGATTGTACGAATGAATTAGAATGGATCTTACGAATGAATTAGAATGGATCGTACGAATTAATTAGAATGGATCGTACGATCGCACAATCTATTCTAGTTCATTCATACGATCCATTCTAATTCATTCGCACGAATGAATCCATTCTAATTCATTCCTACGAATCCATTCTAATTCATTCGTACAATCCATTCTATTTCATTCGTACGATCCATTCTTACTCATTCGTATGATCCATTCTAATTCATTCGCATGAATGTATCCATTCTAAATTATTCGTACGATCCATTCTAATTCATTCGTATGATCCATTCTAAATCATTTGTACAATCCATTCTATTTCATTCGTACGATCAATTCTAATTCATTAGCACGATCCATTCTAATTCATTCGTACGATCCATTCAAATTCATTCGCACGATCCATTCTAATTCATTCGTATAATCCATTCTATTTCATTCGTACGATCCATTCTTACTCATTCGTATTATCCATTCTAATTCATTCGCACGAATGTATCCATTCTAATCCATTCGTACGATCCATTCTAATCCATTTGTACGATCCATTCTAATTCATTCGCATGAATGTAACCATTCTAATTCATTCATTTGATCTATTCTAATTCATTCGTACGATCCATTCTAATTCATTCGTCCAATCCATTCTAATTCATTCGCACGAATGTATCCATTCTAAATCATTCATACGATCCATTCTAATTTATTCGTACGATCCATTCTAATTCATTCGTAAGATCCATTCTAATTCATTCGTACGATCCATTCTAATTCATTCGTACAATCCATTCTAATTCATTCGTAAGATCCATTCTAATTCATTCGTACAATCCATTCTAATTCATTCGTACGATCCATTCTAATTCATTCGCACGAATGTATCCATTCTAATTCATTCATACGATCCATTCTAATTCATTCGTACGATCCATTCTAATTCATTTGCACGATCCATTCTAATTCATTCGTACGATCCATTCTAATTCATTCATACGATCCATTCTAATTCATTCGTACGATCCATTCTAATTCATTCGCACAAATGTATCCATTCTAATTCATTCGCCATTCTAATTCTTTCACACGATCCATTCTAATTCATTCGTACGATCCATTCTAATTCATTCGCACAATCCATTCTATTTCATTCGTACGATCCATTCTTACTCATTCGTATGATCCATTCTAATTCATTCGCACGAATGTATCCATAACGGATCATACGAATGAGTAAGAATGGATCGTACAAATGGATTAGAATGGATCGTACGAATGAATTATAACAGATCTTACGAATGAATTAGAATGGATCGTACGAATAAATTAGAATGGATCGTATGAATGGTTTAGAATGGATACATTCGTGCGAATGAATTAGAATGGATCGGAGGAATGAATTAGAATGGATCGTACGAATGAATTAGAATGGATCAAATAAATGAATTAGAATGGTTACATTCATGCGAATGAATTAAAATGGATCGTACGAATGGATTAGAATAGATCGTACGAATAGATTAGAATGGATACATTCGTGCGAATGAATTAGAATGGATCATACGAATGAGTAAGAATGGATCGTACGAATGAAATAGAATGGATTATACGAATGAATTAGAATGGATCGTGCGAATGAATTTGAATGGATCGTACGAATGAATTAGAATGGATCGTGCTAATGAATTAGAATTGATCGTACGAATGAAATAGAATGGATTGTACGAATGATATAGAATGGATCGTACTAATGAATTAGAATGGATCGTACGAATGATTTAGAATGGATACATTCGTGCGAATGAATTAGAATGGATCATACGAATGAGTAAGAATGGAACGTATGAATGAAATAGAATAGATTGTACGAATGAATTAGAATGGATTCGTACGAATGAATTAGAATGGATACATTCGTGCGAATGAATTAGAATGGATCGTACCAATGAGTAAGAATGGATCGTACGAATGAAATAGAATGGATTGTGCGAATGAATTAGAATGGATCGTACGAATGAATTAGAATGGATCGTGTGAAAGAATTAGAATGGATTGTATGAATGAATAAGAATAGATCGTATGAATGAATTAGAATGGATCGTACGAATGAATTAGAATGGATACATTCATGCGAATGAATTAGAATGGATACATTCGTGCGAAAGAATTAGAATAGATCATATGAATGAATTAGAATGGATCCTATGAAGGAATTAGAATGGATCGTGCGAATGAATTAGAATGGATCGTACGAATGAATTAGAATGGATCGTGCTAATGAATTAGAATTGATCGAACGAATGAATTAGCATGGATCGTGCTAATGAATTAGAATGGAACGTACGAATGAATTAGAATGGATCGTGTGAAAGAATTAGAATGGATTGTATAAATGAATTAGAATGAATTCGTACGATCCATTCGAATTCATTCGCACAATCCATTCTAATTCATTCATACGATCCATTCTAATTCATTCATACAATCCATTCTAATTCTTTCACACGATCCATTCTAATTCATTCGTAGGATCCATTCTAATTCATTCGTACAATCTATTCTATTTCATTCGTACGATCCATTCTTACTCATTCGTATGATCCATTCTAATTCATTCGGACGAATGTATCCATTCTAATTTATTCGTACGATCCATTCTAATTCATTCGTTTGATCCATTCTAATTCATTCGTACGATCTATTCTATTTCATTCGTCCGATCCATTCTAATTCATTCGCACGAATGTATCCATTCTAATTCATTCGTACGATCCATTCTAATTCATTCGTACAATCCATTCTAATTCATTCGTAAGATCCATTCTAATTCATTCGTACGATCCATTCTAATTCATTCGCACGAATGTATCCATTCTAGTTCATTCGTACGATCCATTCTAATTCATTCGTACGATCCATTCTAATTCATTCGCACGATCCATTCTAATTCATTCGTACGATCCATTTTAATTCATTCATACGATCCATTCTAATTCATTCGTACGATCCATTCTAATTCATTCACACAAATGTATCCATTCTAATTCATTCGTACGATCCATTCTAATTCATTCTCACGATCCATTCTAATTCATTCGTACGATCCATTCTAATTCATTCGCACGATCTGTTCTAATTCATTCGCACAATCCATTTTAATTCATTCGCACGAATGTATCCATTCTAATTCATTCATACGATCCATTCTAATTCATTCGTACGATCCATTCTAATTCATTCGTATGATCCATTCTAATTAATTCGTATGATCCATTCTAATTCATTCGTACGATCCATTCTAATTCATTCATACAATCCATTCTAATTCATTCGCACGAATGTATCCATTCTAATTAATTCGTACGATCAATTCTAATTCATTCGTATGATCTATTCTTATTCATTCGCACGATCCAGTCTAATTGATTCGCACGATCCATTCTAATTCATTCGCACGAATGTATCCATTCTAATTCATTCGTACGATCCATTCTAATTCATTAATATGATCCGGCTTCGA
Organism: Chamaelirium japonicum; assembly: GCA_947650365.1. Classification (NCBI taxonomy): domain Eukaryota; kingdom Viridiplantae; phylum Streptophyta; class Magnoliopsida; order Liliales; family Melanthiaceae; genus Chamaelirium; species Chamaelirium japonicum. Next base: position 56,298 of record CANTAL010000126.1, on the reverse strand, counting down.
TTGAAGCAAGTTCTCTCCTGTCCTCAAACATTTCTAATTCATTCGTACGATCCATTCTAATTCATATGCACAAAGGTATCCATTCTAATCCATTCGTAGGATTCATTCTAATCCATTCGTACGATCCATTCTAATTCATTCGTACGATCCATTCTAATTCATTTGCTCGAAAGTATCCATTCTAATCCATTCGTACGATCCATTCTAATCCATTCGTACGATCCATTCTAATTCATTCGCATGAATGTAACCACTCTAATTCATTCATTTGATCCATTCTAATTCATTCGTACGATCCATTCTAATTCATTCGTCCGATCCATTGTAATTCATTCGCACGAATGTATCCATTCTAATTCATTCGTACGATCCATTCTAATTCATTCGTAAGATCGATTCTAATTCATTCGTATGATCCATTTTAATTCATTCGTACGATCCATTCTAATTCATTCGCACGAATGTATCCATTCTAGTTCATTCGTACGATACATTCTAATTCATTCGTGCGATCCATTCTAATTCATTCGCACGATCCATTCTAATTCATTCGTATGATCAATTCTAATTCATTCTCACGAATGTGTCCATTCTAATTCATTCATACGATCCTGAATTAGAATGGATTGTACGAATGAATTAGAATGGATACCTTTGTGCATATGAATTAGAATGGATCGTACGAATGAATTAGAATGGATCATATTAATGAATTAGAATGGATCGTACGAATGAATTAGAATGGATACATTCGTGCGAATGAATTAGAATGGATCGTGCACGAATGTATCCATTCTAATTCATTCGTATGATCCATTCTAATTCATTAATATGATCCATTCTAATTCATTCGTACGATCCATTCTAATTCATATGCACAAAGGTATCCATTCTAATCCATTCGTAGGATCCATTCTAATCCATTCGTACGATCCATTCTAATTCATTCGCTCGAATGTATCCATTCTAATCCATTCGTACGATCCATTCTAATTAATTCGCATGAATATAACCATTCTAATTCATTCATTTGATCCATTCTAATTCATTCGTACGATCCATTCTAATTCATTCGTCCGATCCATTCTAATTCATTCGCACGAATGTATCCATTCTAATTCATTCGTACGATCCATTCTAATTCATTCGTACGATCCATTCTAATTCATTCGTACGATCCATTCTAATTCATTCGCACGAATGTATCCATTCTAGTTCATTCGTACGATCCATTCTAATTCATTCGTACGATCCATTCTAATTCATTCGGATGATCCATTCTAATTCATTCGTACGATCAATTCTAATTCATTCGCACGAATGTATCCATTCTAATTCATTCGTACGATCCATTCTAATTCATTCGTACGATCCATTCTAATTCATTCGTACAATCCATTCTAATTCATTCGTCCGATCCATTCTAATTCATTCGCACGAATGTATCCATTCTAATTTATTCGTACGATCCATTCTAATTCATTCGTACGATCCATTCTAATTCATTCGCACAATCCATTCTAATTCATTCGCACGAATGTATCCATTCTAATTCATTCGTACGATCCATTCTAATTCCTTCGTACGATCCATTCTAATTCATTCGTACGATCCATTCTAATTCATTCGTACAATCTATTCTACGAATGAATTAGAATGGATTGCACGAATGAATTAGAATGGATTGCACGAATGAATTAGAATGGATCGTACGAATGAATTAGAATGGATCGTGTGAAAGAATTAGAATGGATTGTATGAATGAATTAGAATGGATCGTACGAATGAATTAGAATGGATCGTACGAAGGAATTAGAATGGATTATACGAATGAAATAGAATGGATTGCACGAATGAATTAGAATGGATCGTACGAATGAATTAGAATGGATCGTGTGAAAGAATTAGAATGGATTGTATGAATGAATTAGAATGGATCGTACGAATGAATTAGAATGGATCGTACGAAGGAATTAGAATGGATCGTACGAATGAATTAGAATGGATCGTACGAATGAATTAGAATAGATCGTACGAATGAATTAGAATGGATCGTACGAAGGAATTAGAATGGATCGTACGAATGAATTAGAATGGATATATTCGTGCAAATAAATTAGAATGGATCGTATGAATGTATTAGAATGGATCGTATGAGTGAATTAGAATGGATCGTTCGAATAAATTAGAATGGATCGTATGAATGAATTAGAATGGATACATTCGTGTGAATGAATTAGAATGGATCGTATGAATGAATTAGAATAGATTTTGTGAATGAATTAGGACTGATCGTACGAATGAATTAGAATGGATACATTCGTGCGAATGAATTAGAATGGATTGTATGAATGAATTAGAATGGATCGTACGAATGAATTAGAATGGATCGTATGAGTGAATTAGAATGGATACGAAGGAATTAGAATGGATCGTACGAAGGAATTAGAATGGATCATACGAATGAAATAGAATGGATCGTACGAAGGAATTAGAATGGATCGTACGAAGGAATTAGAATGGATATATTCGTGCAAATGAATTAGAATGGATCGTATGAATGAATTAGAATGGATCGTATGAGTGAATTAGAACGGATAGTACGAATGAAGTAGAATGGATCGTATGAATGAATTAGAATGGATACATTCGTGCGAATGAATTAGAATGGATCGTATGAATGAATTAGAATAGATTGTGCGAATGAATTAGAATGGATCGTACGAATGAATTAGAATGGATACATTCGTGCGAATAAATTAGAATGGATTGTATGAATGAATTAGAATGGATCGTACGAATGAATTTGAATGGATCGTACGAATGAATTAGAATAGATTGCGCGAATGAATTAGAATGGATCGTACGAATGAATTAGAACGGATCGTACGAAGGAATTAGAATGGATCGTACGAATGAATTAGAATGGATCGTACGAATGAATTAGAATGGATCGTACGAATTAATTAGAATGGATCGTACGATTGAATTAGAATGGATCATATGAATGAGTAAGAATGGATCGTATGAATGAATTAGATTGGATCGTACGATCCATTCTAAGTCATTAGCATGGATCGTGCTAATGAATTAGAATGGAATATACGAATGAATTAGAATGGATCGTAGAATGGATCGTACGAATGAATTAGAATGAATTAGAATGGATCGTACGAATGAATTAGAAAAGATCATAGGAATGAATTAGAATGGATCGTGCAAATGAATTAGAATGGATACATTCGTGCGAATGAATTAGAATGGATCGTGCGAATGAATTAGAATGGATCGTACGAATGAATTAGAATGGATATATTTGAACGAATAAATTAGAATGGATCATACGAATGAATTAGAATGGATCGTACGAATGAATTAGAATGGATAGTGCGAATGAATTAGAATCGATCGTACGAATGAATTAGAATGGATCGTACGAATGAATTAGATCGTACGAATGAATTAGAATGGATCGTACGAATGAATTAAAATGGATACATTCGAGCGAATGAATTAGAATAGATCGTAGGAATTAATTAGAATGGATCCTACGAATGAATTAGAATGGATACATTTGTGAGAATGAATTAGAATGGATCGTACGAATGAATTAGAATGCATCGTACGAAAGAATTAGAATGGATATATTCGTGCGAATGAATTAGAATGGATCGTACGAATGAATTAGACTGGATCGTACGAATGAATTTGAATGGATACATTTGTGCGAATGAATCTAAATGGATTGTACGAATGAATTACAATGGATCGTACGAATGAATTAGAATGGATCGTACGAATGAATTAGAATAGCTCATACGAATGAATTAGAATGAATCGTATGAATGAATTAGAAAGGTTACATTCATGCGAATGAATTAGAATAGATCGTACGAATGAATTAGAATGGATCGTACGAATAAATTAGAATGGATCGTGGGAATGAATTAGAATGGATCTTACGAATGAATTAGAATGGATCGTACGAATGAATTAGAATGGATCGTACAAATGAATTAGAATGGATACATTCGTGCGAATGAATTAGAATGGATCGGACGACTGAATTAGAATGGATCGTACGAATGAATTAGAATAGATCAAATGAATGAATTAGAATGGTTACATTCATGCGAATGAATTAGAATGGATCGTACGAATGGATTAGAATGGATCGTACGAATGGATTAGAATGGATACATTCGTGCGAATGAATTAGAATGGATTGTATGAATGAATTAGAATGGATCGTACGAATGAATTAGAATGGATCATACGAATGAATTAGAATGGATCATACGAACGAATTAGAATGGATCGTACGAACGAATTAGAATGGATCATATAAACGAATTAGAATGGATCGTACGAATGAATTAGAATGGATACATTCGAGCGAATGAATTAGAATGGATCGTACGAATGAATTAGAATAGATCATAGGAATGAATTAGAATGGATCGTGCAAATGAATTAGAATGGATACATTCGTGCGAATTAATTAGAATGGATCGTGCGAATGAATTAGAATGGATCGTACGAATGAATTAGAATGGATATATTTGAACGAATAAATTAGAATGGATCATACGAATGAATTAGAATGGATCGTACAAATGAATTAGAATGGATAGTGCGAATGAATTAGAATCGATCGTATGAATGAATTAGAATGGATCATACGAATGAATTAGATCGTACGAATGAATTAGAATGGATCGTACGAATGAATTAAAATGGATACATTCGAGCGAATGAATTAGAATAAATCATAGGAATTCTAATCCATTCGTACGATCCATTCTAATTCATTTGCATGAATGTAACCATTCTAATTCATTCATTTGATCCATTCTAATTCATTTGTACGATCCATTCTAATTCATTCGTCCGATCCATTCAAATTCATTCGCACGAATGTATCCATTCTAATTCATTCGTACGATCCATTCTAATTCATTCGTACGATCCATTCTAATTCATTCATAAGATCCATACTAATTCATTCGTATGATCCATTCTAATTCATTCGCACAAATGTATCCATTCTAGTTCATTCGTTCGATCAATTCTAATTCATTAGCACGATCCATTCTAATTCATTCGTACGATCCATTCTAATTCATTCGCACGATCCATTCAAATTCATTCGTACGATCCATTCTAATTCTTTCACACGATCCATTCTAATTCATTCGTACGATCTATTCTAATTCATTCGTACGATCTAGTCTAATTCATTCGTACGATCCATCCTAATTCATTCGTACGATCCATTCTAATTCCTTCGTACGATCCATTCTAATTCATTCATACAATCCATTATAATTCTTTCACACGATCCATTCTAATTCATTCGTATGATCCATTCTAATACATTCGTGCAATCCATTCTATTTCATTCGTACGATCCATTCTTACTCATTCGTACGATCCATTCTAATTCATTGACACGAATGTATCCATTCGTACGAATGAATTAGAATAGATTGTACGAATGAATTAGAATGGATCGTACGAATGAATTAGAATGGATCGTACGAAAGAATTAGAATGGATCGTACGAATGAATTAGAATAGATCGTACGAATGAATTAGAATGGATCGTACGAAGGAATTAGAATGGATCATACGAATGAATTTGAATGGATATATTCGTGCAAATGAATTAGAATGGATCGTATGAATGTATTAGAATGGATCGTATGAGTGAATTTGAATGGATCGTACAAATGAATTAGAATGGATTGTATGAATGAATTAGAATGGATCATACGAATAAATTAGAATGGATCGTATGAATGAATTAGAATGGATCGTACGAATGAATTAGAATGGATCGTGCGAATAAATTAGAATGGATCGTACGAATGAATTAGAATGGATCATACGAATAAATTAGAATGGATACGTTCGTCCGAATGAATTAGAATGGATCATACGAATGAGTAAGAATGGATCGTACGAATGAATTAGAATGGATCATATGAATGAATTAGAATGGATCGTACGAATGAATTAGAATGGATCGTGCGTATGAATTAGATAGGATCGTACGAATGAATTAGAATGGATCATACGAATAAATTAGAATGGATACGTTCGTCCGAATGAATTAGAATGGATCATACGAATGAGTAAGAATGGATCGTACGAATGAAATAGAATAGATTGTACGAATGAATTAGAATAGATCGTACGAATTTATTAGAATGGATCATACGAATGAGAAAGAATGGATCGTACGAATGAAATAGAATAGATTGTACGAATGAATTAGAATGGATCCTACGAATGAATTAGAATGGATCGTGTGAAAGAATTAGAATGGATTGTATGAATGAATTAGAATGGATCGTATGAATGAATTAGAATGGATCGTGCGAATGAATTTGAATGGATCGTATGAATTCATTCTAATTCATTCATACAATCCATTCTAATTCTTTCACATGATCTATTCTAATTCATTCGTAGGATCCATTCTAATTCATTCGTACAATCTATTCTATTTCATTCATACGATCCATTCTTACTCATTCGTATGATCCATTCTAATTCATTCGGACGAATGTATCCATTCTAATTTATTCGTACGATCCATTCTAATTCATTCATACGATCCATTCTAATTCATTCGTAAGATCCATTCTAATTCATTCGTACGATCCATTCTAATTCATTCGTACGATCCATTCTAATTCATTCGTACGACCCATTCTAATTCATTCATACGATCTATTCTGATTCATTCATACAATCCATTCTAATTCTTTCACACGATCCATTCTAATTCATTCGTACGATCCATTCTAATTCATTCGCACAATGCATTCTATTTCATTCGTACGATCCATTCTTACTCATTCGTATGATCCATTCTAATTCATTCACACGAATGTATCCATAATGGATCATACAAATGAGTAAGAATGGATCGTACGAATAAAATAGAATGGATTGTGCGAATGAATTAGAATGGACCGTACGAATGAATTAGAATGGAGACATTCGTGCGAATGAATTAGAATGGATCGGACGAATGAATTAGAATGGATCGTACGAATGAATTAGAATGGATCCATTCTAATTCATTCGCACGAATGTATCCACTCTAATATATTCGTACGATCAGTTCTAATTTATTCACAAAATCTATTCTAATTCATTCATACGATCCATTCTAATTCATTCACACGAATGTATCCATTCTAATTCATTCATACGATCCATTCTAATTCATTCGTACGATCCATTCTAATTCACTCATACAATCCATTCTAATACATTCATACGATCCATTCTAATTCATTTGCACGAATATATCCATTCTAATTCATTCGTACGATCCATTCTAATTCCTTCGTACGATCCATTCTAATTCATTCGTACGATCTATTCTATTTCATTCGTACGATCCATTCTTACTCATTCGTACGATCCATTCTAATTCATTCGTCCGATCCATTCTAATTCATTCGCACGAATGTATCCATTCTAATTCATTCGTTCGATCAATTCTAATTCATTAGCACGATCCATTATAATTCATTCATACGATCCATTCTAATTCATTCGCACGATCCATTCTAATTCATTCATAGGATCCATTCTAATTCATTCATACGATCTATTCAAATTCTTTCGCACGAATGTATCCATTCTAATTAATTCGCACGAATGTAATCATTCTAATTCATTCGTACGATCCATTCTAATTCATTCGTACGATCCATTCTAATTCATTCGTATGATCCATTCTAATTCATTCATACGATCTATTCTAATTCATTCGTTCGATCCATTCTAATTCATTCGCACGAATGTATCCATTCTAATTCATTCGTACGATCTATTCTAATTCATTTGCATTAATTGTGCATTCGTACGATCCATTCTAATTCATTCGTAAGATCCATTCTAATTCATTCGTACGATCCATTCAAATTCATTCGTATGATCCATTCTAATTCATTCGCACGAATGTATCCATTTTAGTTCATTCGTACGATCCATTCCAATTCATTCGTACGATCCATTCTAATTCATTCATACGATCTATTCCAATTCATTCATACAATCCATTCTAATTCTTTTACACGATCCATTCTAATTTATTCGTAAGATCTATTCTAATTCATTCGCACAATCCATTCTAATTCATTCTAATTCATTCGTACGATCCATTCTAATTCATTCTAATTCATTCTTACGATCCATTCTAATTCATTCGTACAATCCATTCTAATTCATTCATACGATCTATTCTAATTCATTCATACAATCCATTCTAATTCTTTCACACGATCCATTCTAATTCATTCGTAAGATCCATTCTAATTCATTCGTAAGATCATACGAATGAGTAAGAATGGATCGTACGAATAAAATAGAATGGATTATGCGAATGAATTAGATAGGACTGTACGAATGAATTAGAATGGATACATTCGTGCGAATGAATTAGAATGGATCGGACGAATGAATTAGAATGGATCGTACGAATGAATTAGAATGGATCGTACGAATGAATTAGAATGGATCGTACGAATAAATTAGAATGGATACATTCGTCCGAATGAATTAGAATGGATCATACGAATGAGTAAAAATGGATCGTACGAATGAAATAGAATAGATTGTAAGAATGAATTAGAATGGATCCTACGAATGAATTAGAATAGATCGTGGGAAAGAATTATAATGGATTGTATGAATGAATTAGAGTGAATTCGTACGATCCATTCGAATTCATTCGCACGATCCATTCTAATTCATTCATACGATCCATTCTAATTCATTCATACAATCCATTCTAATTCTTTCACACGATCCATTCTAATTCATTCGTAGGATCTATTCTTATTTATTCGTACAATCTATTCTATTTCATTCGTACGATCCATTCTTACTCATTCGTATGATCCATTCTAATTCATTCGGATGAATGTATCCATTCTAATTTATTCGTACGATCCATTCTAATTCATTCGTACGATCCATTCTAATTCATTCGTACGATCCATTCTAATTCATTCGTAAGATCCATTCTAATTCATTCGTACGATCCATTCTAATTCATTCGTACGATCCATTCTAATTCATTCGCACGAATGTATCCATTCTAGTTCATTCGTATGATCCATTCTAATTCATTCGTACGATCCATTCTAATTTATTCACACGATCCATTCTAATTCATTCGTACGATCCATTCTAATTCATTCATACGATCCATTCTAATTCATTCGTACGATCCATTCTAATTCATTCGCACAAATGTATCCATTCTAATTCATTCGTACGATCCATTCTAATTCATTCGCACGATCCATTCTAATTCATTCGTACGATCCATTCTAATTCATTAGCACGATCTGTTCTTATTCATTCGCACAATCCATTCTAATTCATTCGCATGAATGTATCCATTCTAATTCATTCGTACGATCCATTCTAATTAATTCGTACGATCTATTCTAATTCATTCGTATGATCCATTCTAATTAATTCGTATGATCCATTCTAATTCATTCGTACGATCCATTCTAATTCATTCATACAATCCATTCTAATTCATTCGCACGAATGTATCCATTCTAATTAATTCGTACGATCCATTCTAATTCATTCGTATGATCTATTCTTATTCATTCGCACGATCCAGTCTAATTGATTCGCACGATCCATTCTAATTCATTCGCACGAATGTATCCATTCTAATTCATTCGTACGATCCATTCTAATTCATTAATATGATCCATTCTAATTCATTCGTTCGATCCATTCTAATTCATATGCACAAAGGTATCCATTCTAATCCATTCGTAGGATCCATTCTAATCCATTTATACGATCCATTCTAATTCATTCGTACGATCCATTCTAATTCATTCGCTCGAATGTATCCATTCTAATCCATTCGTATGAATGTAACCATTCTAATTCATTCATTTGATCCATTCTAATTCATTCGTACGATCCATTCTAATTCATTCGTCCGATCCATTCTAATTCATTCGCACGAATGTATCCATTCTAATTCATTCGTACGATCCATTCTAATTCATTCGTACGATCCATTCTAATTCATTCGTAAGATCCATTCTAATTCATTCGTACGATCCATTCTAATTCATTCGTACGATCCATTCTAATTCATTCGCACGAATGTATCCATTCTAGTTCATTCGAACAATCCATTCTAATTCATTGGTACGATCCATTCTAATTCATTCGCACGATCCATTCTAATTCATTCGTACGATCAATTCTAATTCATTTGCACGATTGTATCCATTCTAATTCATTCGTACGATCCTGAATTAGAATGGATCGTACGAATGAATTAGAATGGATACCTTTGTGCATATGAATTAGAATGGATCGTATGAATGAATTAGAATGGATCATATTAATGAATTAGAATGGATCGTACGAATGAATTAGAATGGATACATTCGTGCGAATGAATTAGAAAGGATCGTGCACGAATGTATCCATTCTAATTCATTCGTACGATCCATTCTGCACAAAGGTATCCATTCTAATCCATTCGTAGGATCCATTCTAATCCATTCGTACGATCCATTCTAATTCATTCGTATGATCCATTCTAATTCATTCGCTCGAATGTATCCATTCTAATCCATTCGTACGATCCATTCTAATCCATTCGTACAATCCATTCTAATTCATTCGCATGAATGTAACCATTCTAATTCATTCATTTGATCCATTGTAATTCATTCGTACGATCCATTCTAATTCATTCGTCCGATCCATTCTAATTCATTTGCACGAATGTATCCATTCTAATTCATTCGTACGATCCATTCTAATTCATTCGTACAATCCATTCTAATTCATTCGTAAGATCCATTCTAATTCATTCGTACGATCCATTCTAATTCATTCGCACGAATGTATCCATTCTAGTTCATTCGAACGATCCATTCTACTTCATTCGTACGATCCATTCTAACTCATTCGCACGATCCATTCTAATTCATTCGTACGATCAATTCTAATTCATTCGCACGAATGTATCCATTCTAATTCATTCGTACGATCCTGAATTAGAATGGATCGTACGAATGAATTAGAATGGATACCTTTGTGCATATGAATTAGACTGGATCGTATGAATGAATTAGAATGGATCATTTTAATGAATTAAATGGATCGTACGAATGAATTAGAATGGATACATTCGTGCGAATGAATTAGAAAGGATCGTGCATGAATGTATCCATTCTAATTCATTCGTACGATCCATTCTGCACAAAGGTATCCATTCTAATCCATTCGTAGGATCCATTCTAATCCATTCATACGATCCATTCTAATTCATTCGTGTGATCCATTCTAATTCATTCGCTCGAATGTATCCATTCTAATCCATTCGTACGATCCATTCTAATCCATTTGTACGATCCATTCTAATTCATTCGCATGAATGTAACCATTCTAATTCATTCATTTGATCCATTCTAATTCATTCGTACGATCCATTCTAATTCATTCGTCCGATCCATTCTAATTCATTCGCACGAATGTATCCATTCTAATTCATTCGTACGATCCATTCTAATTCATTCGTACGATCCATTCTAATTCATTCGTAAGATCCATTCTAATTCATTCGTACGATCCATTCTAATTCATTCGCATGAATGTATCCATTCTAGTTCATTCGTACGATCCATTCTAATTCATTTGCACGATCCATTCTAATTCATTCGTACAATCAATTCTAATTCATTCGCACGAATGTATCCATTCTAATTCATTCGTACGATCCTGAATTAGAATGGATCATACGAATGAATTAGAATGGATACCTTTGTGCATATGAATTAGAATGGATCGTACGAATGAATTAGAATGGATTATATTAATGAATTAGAATGGATCGTACGAATGAATTAGAATGGATCGTGCGAATGAATTAGAATGTATCGTACGAATGAATTAGAATGGATCGTACGAATGAATTAGAATGGATCTTACGAATGAATTAGAATGGATCGTACGAATGAATTAGAATGGATCATACGAATGAATTAGAATTGATCATATTAATGAATTAGAATGGATCGTACGAATGAATTAGAATAGATACATTCGTGCGAATGAATTAGAATGGATCGGGCGAATGAATTAGAATGGATCGTATGAATGAATTAGAATGGATCGTATGAATGAATTAGAATGGATCGTACGAATGGATTAGAATGGATCGTACGAATGGATTAGAATGGATACATTCGAGCGAATGAATTAGAATGGATCGTACGAATGAATTAGAATGGATCGTACGAATGGATTAGAATGGATCCTATGAATGGATTAGAATGGATACCTTTGTGCATATGAATTAGAATGGATTGTACGAATGAATTAGAATGGATCGTAAGAATGGATTAGAATGGATCCTACGAATGGATTAGAATGGATCATACGAATGAATTTGAATGGATCGTACGAATGGATTAGAATGGATCCTACGAATGGATTAGAATGGATACCTTTGTGCATATGAATTAGAATGGATCGTACGAATGAATTAGAATGGATCATATTAATGAATTAGAATGGATCGTACGAATGAATTAGAATGGATACATTCGTGCGAATGAATTAGAATGGATCGTGTGAATCAATTAGACTGGATCGTGCGAATAAATAAGAATAGATCATACGAATGAATTAGAATGGATCGTACGAATTAATTAGAATGGATACATTCGTGCGAATGAATTAGAATGGATTGTATGAATGAATTAGAATGGATCGTACGAATGAATTAGAATGGATCATACGAATTAATTAGAATGGATCATACGAATGAATTAGAATGGATCGTACGAATGAATTAGAATGGATACATTCGTGCGAATGAATTAGAATGGATTGTGCGAATGAATAAGAACAGATCGTGCGAATGAATTAGAATGGATCGTACGAATGAATTAGAATGGATCGTGCGAATGAATTAGAATGGATCATACGAATGAATTAGAATGGATAAATTTGTGCGAATGAATTAGAATGGATCGTACGAATGAATTAGAATGGATCGTATGAATGAATTAGAATGGATCGTATGAATGAATTAGAATGGATCGTGCGAATGAATTAGAATGGATCGTACGAATGAACTACAATGGATACATTCGTGCGAATGAATTAGAATGGATCGTGCGAATGAATTAGAATGGATCGTACGAATGAATTAGAATGGATCGTGTGAAAGAATTAGAATGGATCGTGCGAATGAATTAGAATTGATCGTACGAATGAATTAGAATGGATACATTTGTGCGAATGAATTAGAATGGATTGTACGAATGAATTAGAATGGATCGTATGAATGAATTAGAATGGATCGTACGAATGAATTAGAATGGATCGTGCGAATGAATTAGAATGGATCGTACGAATGAATTAGAATGGATCGTACGAATGAACTAGAGTGGATACATTCGTGCGAATGTATTAGAATGGATCGTACGAATGAATTAGAATGGATCGTACAAATGAATTAGAATGGATCTTACGAATGAATTAGAATGGATCGTACGAATGAATTAGAATGGATCGTACGAAAATATTAGAATGGATCGGACGAATGAATTAGAATGGATCGTACGAATGAATTAGAATGGATCGTACGAATAAATTAGAATGGATACATTCGTCCGAATGAATTAGAATAGATCATACGAATGAGTAAGAATGGATCGTACGAATGAAATAGAATAGATTGTACGAATGAATTAGAAAGGATTCGTACGAATGAATTAGAATGGATACATTCGTGCGAATGAATTAGAATGGATCGTACCAATGAGTAAGAATGGATCGTACGAATGAAATAGAATGGATTGTGCGAATGTATTAGAATGGATCGTACGAATGAATTAGAATGGATCGTACCAATGAGTAAGAATGGATCGTACGAATGAAATAGAATGGATTGTGCGAATGAATTAGAATGTATCGTACGAATGAATTAGAATGGATCATGTGAAAGAATTAGAATGGATTGTATGAATGAATTAGAATATATCGTATGAATGAATTAGAATGGATCGTACGAATGAATTAGAATGGATCATACGAATGAATTAGAATGGATCGTACGAATGAATTAGAATGGATACATTCGTGCGAATGAATTAGAATGGATACATTCGTGCGAAAGAATTGGCATGGATCGTGCTAATGAATTAGAATGGAACGTACGAATGAATTAGAATGGATCATGGGAAAGAATTAGAATGGATTGTATGAATGAATTAGAATAAATTCGTACGATCCATTCGAATTCATTCGCACTATCCATTCTAATTCATTCATATGATCCATTCTAATTCATTCATACAATCCATTCTAATTCTTTCACACGATCCATTCTAATTCATTCGTAGGATCCATTCTAATTCATTCGTACAATCTATTCTATTTCATTCGTACGATCCATTCTTACTCATTCGGACGAATGTATCCATTCATACAATCCATTTAGATTCATTCGCACAAATGTATCCATTCAAATTCATTCATACGATCCATTCTAATTCATTCGTACGATCCATTCTAATTCATTCGCACAATCTATTCTAATTCATTCATACGATCCATTCTAATTCATTCGCACGAATGTATCCATTCTAATTCATTCATACGATCCATTCTACTTCATTCGTAAATGGATCGTACGAATGAATTAGAATGGACCGTACGAATGAATTAGAATGCATCATATGAAAGAATTAGAATGGATATATTCGTGCGAATGAATTAGAATGGATCGTACGAATGAATTAGACTGGATCGTATGAATGAATTTGAATGGATACATTTGTGCGAATGAATCTAAATGGATTGTATGAATGGATTACAATGGATCGTACGAATGAATTAGAATGGATCGTACGAATGAATTAGAATAGTTCATACGAATGAATTAGAATGAATCGTATGAATGAATTAGAGTAGTTACATTCGTGCGAATGAATTTGAATAGATCGCACGAATGAATTAGAATGGATCGTACGAATAAATTAGAATGGATCGTGGGAATGAATTAGAATGGATCGTGCTAATGAATTAGAATTGATCGAACGAATGAATTAGCATGGATCGTGCTAATGAATTAGAATGGAACGTACGAATGAATTAGAATGGATCGTGTGAAAGAATTAGAATGGATTGTATGAATGAATTAGAATGAATTCGTACGATCCATTCGAATTCATTCGCACGATCCATTCTAATTCATTCATACGATCCATTCTAATTCATTCATACCATCCATTCTAATTCTTTCACACGATCCATTCTAATTCATTCGTAGGATCCATTCTAATTCATTTGTACAATCTATTCTATTTCAATCGTACGATCCATTCTTACTCATTCGTATGATCCATTCTAATTCATTCGGACGAATGTATCCATTCTAATTTATTCGTATGATCCATTCTAATGCATTTGTACGATCCATTCTAATTCATTCGTACGATCTATTCTTACTCATTCGTATGATCCATTCTAATTCATTCGTATGATCCATTCTAATTCATTCGTACGATCCATTCTAATTCATTCGCACAATCTATTCTAATTCATTCGTACGATCCATTCTAATTCATTCGTACGATCGTACGAATGAATTAGAATGGATCGTACGGAATGAATTAGAATGGATTGTATGAATGAATTAGAATGGATACATTCGTGGGAATGAATTAGAATGGATCATACGTATAAGTAAGAATGGATCGTACGAATGAAATAGAATCGATTGTACGAATGAATTAGAATGGATCGTACAAATGAATTAGAATGGATCGTACGAATGAATTAGAATGGATCATACGAATGAGTAAGAATGGATCGTACAAATGAAATAGAATGGATTGTACGAATGAATTAGAATGGATCGTACGAATGAATTAGAATGGATCGTGTGAAAGAATTAGAATGCATTGTATGAATGAATTAGAATGGATCGTATGAATGATTTAGAATGGATCGTGCAAATGAATTCGAATGGATCGCATGATCCATTCGAATAGAATGGATCGTATGAATGAATTAGAATGGATCGGGCGAATGAATTAGAATGGATCGTATGAATGAATTAGAATGGATCGTATGAATGAATTAGAATGGATCGTGAGAATGAATTAGAATAGATCGTATGAATGAATTATAATGGATCGTACGAATGAATTAGAATGGATCATACGAATGAATTAGAATGGATCATACGAATGAGTAAGAATGGATCGTACGAATGAAAAAGAATGGATTGTACGAATGAATTAGAATGGATACATTCATGCGAATGAATTAGAATGGATCGGACGATTGAATTAGAATGGATCGTACGATTCATTCTAATTCATTCGTACGATCCATTCTAATACATTCGTACGATTCATGCTAATTCATTCGCACGATCTATTCTAATTCATTCGTACGATCCATTCTTATTCATTCATACGATCCATTCTAATTCATTCGCACAATCCATTCTAATTTATTCGTACAATCCATTCTAATTCATTCGTATGATCCATTCTAACTCATTCGGTGGATTCATTCTAATTCATTCGTACGATCCATTCTAATTCATTCCCACGATCCATTCTAATTCATTCGTACGATCCATTCTAATTCACTCATACGATCCATTCTAAAACATTCATACGATCCATTCTAATTCATTTGCACGAATATATCCATTCTAATTCATTCGTACGATCCATTCTAATTCCTTCGTACGATCCATTCTAATTCATTCGTACGATCTATTCTATTTCATTCGTACGATCCATTCTTACTCATTCGTACGAACTATTCTAATTCATTCGTCCGATCCATTCAAATTCATTCGCATGAATGTATCCATTCAAATTCATTCGTTCGATCAATTCTAATTCATTAGCACGATCCATTCTAATTCATTCGTACGATCCATTCTAATTCATTCGCAAGATCCATTCTAATTCATTCATAGGATCCATTCTAATTCATTCATACGATCTATTCTAATTCTTTCGCACGAATGTATCCATTCTAATTCATTCGTACGATCCATTCTAATTCATTAATATGATCCATTCTAATTCATTCGTACGATCCATTCTAATTCATATGCACAAAGGTAACCATTCTAATCCATTCGTAGGATCCATTCTAATCCATTCGTACGATCCATTCTAATTCATTCGTACGATCCATTCTAATTCATTCGTTCGAATGTATCCATTCTAAACCATTCGTACGATCCATTCTAATCCATTCGTACGATCCATTCTAATTCATTCGCATGAATGTAACCATTCTAATTCATTCATTTGATCCATTCTAATTCATTCGTACGATCCATTCTAATTCATTCGTCCGATCCATTCTAATTCATTCGCACGAATGTATCCTTTCTAATTCATTCGTACGATCCATTCTAATTCATTCGTACGATCCATTCTAATTCATTCGCACGAATGTATCCATTCTAGTTCATTCGTACGATCCATTCTAATTCATTCGTACGATCCATTCTAATTCATTCGCACGATCCATTCTAATTCATTCGTACGATCAATTCTAATTCATTCGTGCAATCCATTCTATTTCATTCGTACGATCCATTCTTACTCATTCGTACGATCCATTCTAATTCATTCACACGAATGTATCCATTCGTACGAATGAATTAGAATAGATTGTACGAATGAATTAGAATGGATCGTACGAAGGAATTAGAATGGATCGTACGAATGAATTAGAATGGATCGTACGAAGGAATTAGAATGGATCGTATGAATGAATTAGAATGGATCGTACGATTGAATTAGAATGGATCATACGAATGAGTAAGAATAGATCGTATGAATGAATTAGATTGGATCGTACGATCCATTCTAATTCTTTAGCATGAATCGTGCTAATGAATTAGAATGGAATATACGAATGAATTAGAATGGATCGTACGAATGAATTAGAATGAATTAGAATGGATCGTACGAATGAATTAGAATAGATTATAGGAATGAATTAGAATGGATCGTGCAAATGAATTAGAATGGATACATTCGTGCGAATGAATTAGAATGGATCGTGCGAATGAATTAGAATGGATCGTACGAATGAATTAGAATGGATATATTTGAACGAGTAAATGAGAATGGATCATACGAATGAATTAGAATGGATCATACGAATGAATTAGAATGGATAGTGCGAATGAATTAGAATCGATCGTACGAATGAATTAGAATGGATCGTACGAATGAATTAGAATAGATCATACGAATGAGTAAGAATGGATCGTATGAATGAATTAGAATGGATCGTACGAATGAATTAGAATGGATCGTACGAATAAATTAGAATGGATACATTCGTCCGAATGAATTAGAATGGATCATACGAATGAGTAAGAATAGATCATACGAATGAAATAGAATAGATTGTTTGAATGAATTAGAATTGATCCTACGAATGAATTAGAATGGATCGTGTGAAAGAATTAGAATGGATTGTATGAATGAATTAGAATGGATCGTATGAATGAATTAGAATGGATCATGCGAATGAATTCGAATGGATTGTACGAATTCATTCTAATTCATTCATACAATCCATTCTAATTCTTTCACACGATCCATTCTAATTCATTCGTACGTTTCATTCTAATTCATTAGCACGGTCCATGCTAATTCATTCGTTCGATCAATTCTAATTCATTAGCACGATCCATTCTAATTCATTCGTACGATCCATTCTAATTCATTCGCACGATCCATTCTAATTCATTCATAGGATCCATTCTAATTCATTCATACGATCTATTCTAATTCTTTCGCACGAATGTATCCATTCTAATTTATTCGCACGAATGTATCCATTCTAATTCATTCGTACGATCCATTCTAATTCATTCGTACGATCCATTCTAATTCATTCGTATGATCCATTCTAATTCATTCATACGATCTATTCTAATTCATTCATACAATCCATTCTAATTCGTTCACACGATCCATTCTAATTCATTCGTACAATCCATTCTATTTCATTCGCACAATCCATTCTATTTCATTCGTACGATCCATTCTTACTCATTCGTATGATCCATTCTAATTCATTCGCACGAATGTATCCATAATGGATCATACGAATGAGTAAGAATGGATCGTACGAATGAAATAGAATGGATTGTGCGAATGAATTAGAATGGACCGTACGACTGAATTAGACGTACGAATGAATTAGAATGGATATATTCGTGCGAATAAATTAGAATGGATCATACGAATGAGTAAGAATGGATCGTCATTCTAATTCATTCGTATGATTCATTCTAATTCATTTGTATCCATTCTATTTCATTCGCACGATCCATTCTAATTCATTCGCGCAATCTATTCTAATTCATTCGTACGATCCATTCTAATTCATTCATACGATTCATTCTAATTCATTCATACAATCCATTCTAATTCTTTCACACGATCCATTCTAATTCATTCGTAGGATCCATTCTAATTCATTCGTACAATCTATTCTATTTCATTCGTACGATCCATTCTAATTCATTCGTATGATCCATTCTAATTCATTCGGACGATCCATTCTAATTCATTCGCACGAATGTATCCATTCTAATTCATTCGTACGATCCATTCTAATTCATTCATACAATCCATTTTAATTCTTTCACACGATCCATTCTAATTCATTTGTACGATCCATTCTAATTCATTCGTGCAATCTATTCTATTTCATTCGTACGATCCATTCTTACTCATTCGTACGATCCATTCGAATTCATTCACACGAATGTATCCATTCGTACGAACGAATTAGAATAGATTGTACGAATGAATTAGAATGGATCGTACGAATGAATTAGCATGGATCGTACAAAGGAATTAGAATGGATCGTTCGAATGAATTAGAATGGATCGTACGAATGAATTAGAATAGATCGTACGAATGAATTAGAATGGATCGTACGAAGGAATTAGAATGGATCGTACGAATGAATTAGAATGGATATATTCATGCAAATGAATTAGAATGGATCGTATGAATTAGAATGGATCGTATGTGTGAATTAGAATGGATCGTACGTGTGAATTAGAATGGATACATTCGTGCGAATGAATTAGAATGGATTGTGCGAATGAATAAGAACAGATCGTGGGAATGAATTAGAATGGATCGTACGAATGAATTAGAATGGATCGTGTGAATGAATTAGAATGGATCGTACGAATGAATTAGAATGGATACATTTGTGCCAATGAATTAGAATGGATCGTACGAATGAATTAGAATGGATCGTATGAATGAATTAGAATGGATCGTACGAATGAATTAGAATGGATCGTGCGAATGAATTAGAATGGATCGTACGAATGAATTAGAATGGATCGTACGAATGAACTAGAATGGATACATTTGTGCGAATGAATTAGAATGGATCGTACGAATGAATTAGAATGGATCGTACGAATGAATTAGAATGGATCTTACGAATGAATTAGAATGGATCGTACGAATGAATTAGAATGGATCGTACGAATGAATTAGAATGGATACATTTGTGCGAATGAATTAGAATGGATCGTACGAATGAATTAGAATGGATTGTACGAATGAATTAGAATGGATCGTACGAATGAACTAGAATGGATACATTCGTGCGAATGAATTAGAATGGATCGTACGAATGAATTAGAATGGATCGTACGAATGAATTAGAATGGATCTTACGAATGAATTAGAATGGATCGTACGAATGAATTAGAATGGATCGTACGAATGAATTAGAATGGATACATTCGTGCGAATGAATTAGAATGGATCGGACGAATGAATTAGAATGGATCGTACGAATGAATTAGAATGAATCATATGAATGAATTAGATTGGATCGTACGAATAAATTATAATGAATACATTCGTCCGAATGAATTAGAATAGATCATACGAATGAGTAAGAATGGATCGTACGAATGAAATAGAATAGATTGTACGAATAAATTAGAATGGATTCGTATGAATGAATTAGAATGGATACATTCGTGCGAATGAATTAGAATGGATCGTACCAATGAGTAAGAATGGATCGTACGAATGAAATAGAATGGATTGTGCGAATGAATTAGAATGGATTGTACGAATGAATTAGAATGGATCGTGTGAAAGAATTAGAATGGATTCTATGAATGAATTAGAATAGATCGTATGAATGAATTAGAATAGATCGTATGAGTGAATTAGAATGGATACGAAGGAATTAGAATAGATCGTACGAATGAGTAAGAATGGATCGTACAAATGAAATAGAATGGATTGTACGAATGAATTAGAATGGATCCTACGAATGAATTAGAAAAGATCGTGTGAAAGAATTAGAATGGATTGTATGAATGAATTAGAATGAATTCGTACGATCCATTCGAATTCATTCGCACGATCCATTCTAATTCATTCATATGATCCATTCTAATTCATTCATACAATCCTTTCTAATTCACTCATACGATCTATTCTATTTCATTCGTATGATCCATTCTTACTCATTCGTATGATCCATTCTAATTCATTCAGACGAATGTATCCATTCTAATTTATTCGTACGATCCATTCTAATTCATTCGTACGATCCATTCTAATTCATTCATACGATCCATTCTAATTCATTCGTCCGATCCATTCTAATTCATTCGCACGAATGTATCCATTCTCATTCATTCGTACGATCCATTCTAATTCATTCATACGATCCATTCTAATTCATTCGTAAGATCCATTCTAATTCATTCGTACGATCCATTCTAATTCATTCGTACGATCCATTCTAATTCATTCGTAAGATCCATTCTAATTCATTCGTACGATCCATTCTAATTCATTCGTACGTTCCATTCTAATTCATTCGCACGAACGTATCCATTCTAGTTCATTCGTATGATCCATTCTAATTCATTCGTACGATCCATTCTAATTCATTCGCACGAATGTATCCATTCTAGTTCATTTGTACGATCCATTCTAATTCATTCGTACGATCCATTCTAATTCATTCGCACGATCCATTCTAATTCATTCGTACGATCCATTCTAATTCATTCATACGATCCATTCTAATTCATTCGTACGATCCATTCTAATTCATTCATACGATCCATTCTAATTCATTCGTACGATCTATTCTAATCCATTCTAGTTCATTCGTACGATCCATTTTTATTCCTTCGTACGATCCATTCTAATTCATTCGTACGATCTATTCTAATTCACTCGTCCGATCCATTCTAATTCATTCCCACAAATGTATCCATTCTAATACTTTTATACGATCCATCCTAATTCATTTGCACGAATATATCCATTCTAATTCATTCATACGATCCATTCTAATTCCTTCGTACGATCCATTCTAATTCATTCGTATGATCTATTCTAATTCATTCGTCCGATCCATTCTAATTCATTCGCACGAATGTATCCATTCTAATTCATTCGTACAATCCATTCTAATTCATTCGTACGATCCATTCTAATTAATTCGTATGATCCATTCTAATTAATTCGTACGATCCATTCTAATTCATTCATACAATCCATTCTAATTTATTCGCACGAATGTATCCATTCTAATTAATTCGTACGATCCATTCTAATTCATTCGTATGATCTATTCTTATTCATTCGCACGATTCAGTCTAATTGATTCGCATGATCCATTCTAATTCATTCGCACGAATGTATCCATTCTAATTCATTCATACGATCCATTCTAATTCATTAATATGATCCATTCTAATTCATTCGTACGATCCATTCTAATTCATATGCACAAAGGTATCCATTCTAATTCATTCGTACGATCCATTCTAATTCCGGATCGTACGAATGAATTAGAATGGATACATTCGTGCGAATGAATTAGAATTGATCGTACGAATGAATTAGAATGGATCTTGCGAATGAATTAGAATGGATCGTACGAATGAATTAGAATGGATCGTACGAATGAACTAGAATGGATTCATTCGTGCGAATGAATTAGAATGGATCGTACGAATGAATTAGAATGGATCGTACGAATGAATTAGAATGGATACATTCGTGCGAACAAATTAGAATGGATCGGACGAATGAATTAGAATGGATCGTACGAATAAATTAGAATGGATCAAATGAATGAATTAGAATGGATCGTACGAATGAATTAGAATGGATCGTACGAATGAATTAGAATGGATACATTCGTGCGAATGAATTAGAATGGATCGGACGAATGAATTAGAATAGATCGTACGAATGAATTAGAATGGATCGTACAAAGGAATTAGAATGGATCGTACGAATGAATTAGAATGGATATATTCGTGCAAATGAATTAGAATGGATCGTATGAATGTATTAGAATGGTTCTTATGAGTGAATTAGAATGGATCGTACGAATGAATTAGAATGGATCGTATGAATGAATTAGAATGGATACATTCGTGTGAATGAATTAGAATGGATCGTATGAATGAATTAGAATAGATTTTGTGAATGAATTAGAACTGATCGTACGAATGAATTAGAATGGATACATTCGTGCGAATGAATTAGAATGGATTGTATGAATGAATTAGAATGGATCGTACGAATGAATTAGAATGGATCGTATGAGTGAATTAGAATGGATACGAAGGAATTAGAATGGGTCGTACGAAGGAATTAGAATGGATCATACGAATGAAATAGAATGGATCGTACGAGGGAATTAGAATGGATCGTACGAAGGAATTAGAATGGATCGTACGAAGGAATTAGAATGGATCGTACGAATGAATTAGAATAGATATATTCGTGCAAATGAATTAGAATGGATCGTATGAATGAATTAGAATGGATCGTATGAGTGAATTAGAACGGATAGTACGAATGAAGTAGAATGGATCATATGAATGAATTAGAATGGATACATTCGTGCGAATGAATTAGAATGGATCGTACGAATGAATTAGAATGGATCGTACGAATGAATTAGAATGGATCTTACGAATGATTTAGAATGGATCGTACGAATGAATTAGAATGGATACATTCGTGCGAATGAATTAGAATGGATCAGACGAATGAATTAGAATGGATCGTACGAATGAATTAGAATGGATCAAATGAATGAATTAAAATGGTTACATTCATGCGAATGAATTAGAATGGATTAGAATGGATCGTACGAATGGATTAGAATGGATACATTCGAGCGAATGAATTAGAATGGATCGTATGAATGAATTAGAATGGATCGTACGAATGGATTAGAATGGATTCTACGAATGGATTAGAATGGATACCTTTGTGCATATGAATTAGAATGGATCGTACGAATGAATTAGAATGGATCGTACGAATGAATTAGAATGGATCGTGCTAATGAATTAGAATTGATCGAACGAATGAATTAGCATGGATCGTGCTAATGAATTAGAATGGAACGTACGAATGAATTAGAATGGATCGTGTGAAAGAATTAGAATGGATTGTATGAATGAATTAGAATGAATTCGTACGATCCATTCGAATTCATTCGCACGATCCATTCTAATTCATTCATACGATCCATTCTAATTCATTCATACAATCCATTCTAATTCATTCATACGATCTATTCTAATTCTTTCGCACGAATGTATCCATTCTAATTCATTCGCACGAATGTATCCATTCTAATTCATTCGTACGATCCATTCTAATTCATTCGCACGATCCATTCTAATTCGTTCGTACGATCAATTCTAATTCATTCGCACGAATGTATCCATTCTAATTCATTCGTACGATCTATTCTAATTCATTCATAGGATCCATTCTAATTCATTCATACAATCCATTCTAATTCATTCACACGAATGTATCCATTCTAATTCATTCGTACGATCAGTTCTAATTCATTCACAAAATCTATTCTAATTCATTCATACGATCCATTCTAATTCATTCACACGAATGTATCCATTCTAATTCATTCATACGATCCATTCTAATTCATTCGTACAATCCATTCTAATTCACTCATACGATCCATTCTAATACATTCATATGATCCATTCTAATTCATTTGCACGAATATATCCATTCTAATTCATTCGTACGATCCTTTCTAATTCCTTCGTACGATCCATTCTAATTCATTCGTACGATCTATTCTATTTCATTCGTACGATCCATTCTTACTCATTCGTATGATCCATTCTAATTCATTCGTCCGATCCATTCTAATTCATTCGCACGAATGTATCCATTCTAATTCATTCGTACGATCCATTCTAATTCTTTCACACGATCCATTCTAATTCATTCATACGATCCATTCTAATTCATTCGCACGATCCATTCTAATTCATTCGTACGATTCATTCTAATTCATTCATACGATCCATTCTAATTCATTCGTACGATCCATTCTAATTCATTCGCACAAATGTATCCATTCTAATTCATTCGTACGATCCATTCTAATTCATTCGCACGATCCATTCTAATTCATTCGCACAAATGTATGCATTCTAATTCATTCGTACGATCCATTCTAATTCATTCGCACGATCCATTCTAATTCATTCATACGATCCATCCTAATTCATTCGTACGATCCATTCTAATTCATTCGTATGATCCATTCTAATTAATTTGTATGATCCATTCTAATTCATTCGTATATTCCATTCAAATTCATTTGCACGATCCATTCATTCGTACGATCCATTCTAATACAGGATCGTACGAATGAATTGGAATGGATACATTCGTGTGAATGAATTAGAATTGATCGTACGAATGAATTAGAATGGATCGTGCGAATGAATTAGAACGGATCGTACGAATGAATTAGAATGGATCGTACGAATGAACTAGAATGGATACATTCGTGCGAATGAATTAGAATGAATCGTACGAATGAATTAGAATGGATCGTACGAATGAATTAGAATGGATCTTACGAATGAATTAGAATGGATCGTACGAATGAATTAGAATGGATCGTACGAATGAATTAGAATGGATACATTCGTGCGAATGAATTAGAATGGATCGGACGAATGAATTAGAATGGATCGTACGAATGAATTAGAATGGATCAAATGAATGAATTAGAATGGATCGTACGAATGAATTAGAATGCATCGTACAAAAGAATTAGAATGGATATATTCGTGCGAATGAATTAGAATGGATCGTACGAATGAATTAGACTGGATCGTACGAATGAATTTGAATGGATACATTTGTGCGAATGAATCTAAATGGATTGTATGAATGAATTACAATGGATCGTACGAATGAATTAGAATGGATCGTACGAATGAATTAGAATAGCTCATACGAATGAATTAGAATGAATCGTATGAATGAATTAGAATGGTTACATTCGTGCGAATGAATTAGAATAGATCGTACGAATGAATTAGAATGGATCGTATTAATAAATTAGAATGGATCGTGGGAATGAACTAGAATGGATCGAACGAATGAATTAGAATGGATCCACCGAATGAGTTAGAATGGATCATACGAATGAATTAGAATGGATTGTACGAATGAATTAGAATGGATTGCACGATCCAGTCTAATGGATTCGCACGATTCATTCTGATTCATTCGCACGAATGTATCCATTCTAATTCATACGATCGTGTGAATGAATTAGAATGGTTACATTCATGCGAATGAATTAGAATGGATCGTACGAATGGATTAGAATGGATCGTACGAATGGATTAGAATGGATACATTCGTGCGAATGAATTATAATGGATTGTATGAATGAATTAGAATGGATCGTACGATCCATTCTAATTCATTCGTACGATCCATTCTAATTCATTCCTACGAATGTATCCATTCTAATTCATTTGCACGATCCATTCTAATTCATTCCTATGATCTATTCTATTTCATTCGTACGATCCATTCTAATTCATTCTAATTCATTCGTATGATCCATTCTACGATCCATTCTAATTCATTCGTATATTCCATTCTAATTCATTAGCACGATCCATGCTAATGAATTAGAATGGATCGTACGATCCAATCTAATTCATTCATACGATCCATTCTTACTCATTCGTATGATCCTTTCTAATTCAATCGTACGATCCATTCTAATACATTCGTACGATCCATTCTAATTCCATCGTACGATCCATTCTAATTCATTTATACGATCCATTCTAATTCATTCGTACGATCCATTCTAATTCCTTCGTATGATCCATTCTAATTCATTCGTACGATCCATTCTAATTCATTCTCGCAATCTATTCTAATTCATTCGTATGATGCATTCTAATTCATTGGTACAATCCATTCTAATTCATTCATACAATCCATTCTAATTTATTCGCACGAATGTATCCATTCTAATTCATTCGTACGATCCATTCTAATTCATTCGCACAATCTATTCTAATTCATTCATATGATCCATTCTTATTCATTCGCACGAATGTATCCATTCTAATTCATTCATACAATCCATTCTACTTCATTCGTACTATCCGTTCTAATTCACTCATACGATCCATTCTAATTCATTCATACGATCCATTCTAATTCATTTGCACGAATATATCCATTCTAATTCATTCGTACGATCCATTCTAATTCCTTCGTACGATCCATTCTAATTCCTTCGTACGATCCATTCTATTAAATTCATATGATCCATTCTAATTCCTTCGTACGATCCATTCTAATTCCTTCGTATCCATTCTAATTCACTCATACGATCCATTCTAATTCATTCGTACGATCCATTCTAATTCATTCATACAATCCATTCTAATTCATTCGCACGAATGTATCCATTCTAATTCATTCGTACGATCAGTTCTAATTCATTCACAAAATCTATTCTAATTCATTCATATGATCCATTCTAATTCATTCACACGAATGTATCCATTCTAATTCATTCATACGATCCATTCTAATTCATTCGTACGATCCATTCTAATTCACTCATACGATCCATTCTAATACATTCATACTATCCATTCTAATTCATTTGCACGAATATATCCATTCTAATTCAATCGTACGATCCATTCTAATTCCTTCGTACGATCCATTCTAATTCATTCGTACGATCTATTCTATTTCATTCGTACAATCCATTCTTACTCATTCGTACGATCCATTCTAATTCATTCGTCCGATCCATTCTAATTCATTCGCACGAAAGTATCCATTCTAATTCATTCGTTCGATCAATTCTAATTCATTAGCACGATCCATTCTAATTCATTCGTACGATCCATTCTAATTCATTCGCACGATCCATTCTAATTCATTCATAGGATCCATTCTAATTCATTCATACGATCTATTCTAATTCTTTCGCACGAATGTATCCATTCTAATTCATTCGCACGAATGTATCCATTCTAATTCATTCGTACGATCCATTCTAATTCATTCGTACGATCCATTCTAATTCATTCGTACGATCCATTCTAATTCATTCGTACGATCCATTCTAATTCATTCGCACGGATGTATCCATTCTAGTTCATTCGTACGATCTATTCTAATTCATTCGCATGGATCGTGCATTCGTACGATCCATTCTAATTCATTCGTAAGATCCATTCTAATTCATTCGTACGATCCATTCTAATTCATTCGTACGATCCATTCTAATTCATTCGCACGAATGTATCCATTCTAGTTCATTCGTACGATCCATTCTAATTCATTCGTACGATCCATTCTAATTCATTCATACGATCTATTCTAATTCATTCATACAATCCATTCTAATTCTTTCACACGATCCATTCTAATTCATTCGTATGATCCATTCTAATTCATTCACACAATCCATTCTATTTCATTCGTACGATCCATTCTTACTCATTCGTATGATCCATTCTAATTCATTCATACGATCCATTCTAATTCATTCATACAATGCATTCTAATTCATTCATACGATCCATTCTAATTCATTTGCACGAATATATCCATTCTAATTCATTCGTACGATCCATTCTAATTCCTTCGTACGATCCATTCTAATTCATTCGTACGATCTATTCTAATTCATTCGTACGATCCATTCTAATTCATTCGTACCAATGTATTAGAATGGATTGTAATAATGAATTAGAATAGATCGTACGAATGAACTAGAATGGATACATTCGTGCGAATGAATTAGAATGGATCATATGAATGAATTAGAATGGATCTTACGAATGAAATAGAATAGATTGTACGAATGAATTAGAATGGATTCGTACGAATGAATTAGAATGGATCATACGAATGAATTAGAATGGATCGTACGAATTAATAAGAATGGATACATTCGTGCGAATGAATTAGAATGGATTGTATGAATGAATTAGAATGGATCGTACGAATGAATTAGAATGGATCATATGAATTAATTAGAATGGATCATACGAATGAATTAGAATGGATCGTACGAATGAATTAGAATGGATCGTACGAATGAACTAGAATGGATCGTACGAATGAACTAGAATGGATACATTCGTGCGAATGAATTAGAATGGATCGTACGAATGAATTAGAATGGATCGTATGAATGAACTAGAATGGATACATTCGTGCGAATGAATTAGAATGGATCATACGAATGAATTAGAATGGATCGTATGAATGAATTAGAATGGATCGTACGAATGAATTAGAATGGATCGTACGAATGAATTAGAATGGATCGTACGAATGGATTAGAATGGATCCTACGAATGGATTAGAATGGATACCTTTGTGCATATGAATTAGAATGGATCGTACGAATAAATTAGAATGGATCATATTAATGAATTAGAATGGATCGTACGAATGAATTAGAATGGATACATTCGTGCGAATGAATTAGAATGGATCGTGCGAATCCATTAGACTGGATCGTGCGAATGAATAAGAATGGATCATACGAATGAATTAGAATGGATCATACGAATTAATTAGAATGGATACATTCGTGCGAATGAATTAGAATGGATTGTATGAATGAATTAGAATGGATCGTACGAATGAATTAGAATGGATCATACGAATTAATTAGAATGGATCGTACGAATGAATTAGAATGGATCGTACGAATGAATTAGAATGGATACATTCGTGCGAATGAATTAGAATGGATACATTCGTGCGAAAGAATTAGAATAGATCGTATGAATGAATTAGAATGGATCCTATGAATGAATTAGAATGGATCGTGCGAATGAATTAGAATGGATCGTACGAATGAATTAGAATGGATCGTGTGAAAGAATTAGAATGGATTGTACGAATGAATTAGAATGGATCGTGCGAATGAATTAGAATGGATCGTATGAATGAATTAGAATGGATACATTTGTGCGAATGAATTAGAATGGATCGTACGAATGAAATAGAATGGTTACATTCGTGCGAATGAATTAGAATGGATCGCACGAATGAATTAGAATGGATCATACGAATGAGTAAGAATGGATCGTACGAATGAATTAGAATGGATCGTACGAATGAATTAGAATGAATTAGAATGGATCGTGCGAATGAATTAGAATGGATCGTATGAATGAATTAGAATGTATACATTTGTGCGAATGAATTAGAATGGATCGTACGAATGAATTAGAATGGATCGTATGAATGAATTAGAATGGATCGTACGAATGAATTAGAATGGATCGTGCGAATGAATTAGAATGGATCGTACGAATGAATTAGAATGGATACATTCGCGCGAATGAATTAGAATGGATCGTACGAATGAATTAGAATGGATCGTGCGAATGAATTAGAATGGATCATACGAATGAATTAGAATGGATCGTACGAATGAACTAGAATGGATACATTCATGCGAATGAATTAGAATGAATCGTACGAATGAATTAGAATGGATCGTACGAATGAATTAGAATGGATTTTACGAATGAATTAGAATGGATCGTACGAATAAATTAGAATGGATCGTATGAATGGTTTAGAATGGATACATTCGTGCGAATGAATTAGAATGGATCGGACGAATGAATTAGAATGGATCGTACGAATGAATTAGAATGGATCAAATGAATGAATTAGAATGGTTACATTCATGCGAATGAATTAGAATGGATCGTACGAATGGATTAGAATGGATCGTACGAATGGATTAGAATGGATATTTTCGTGCGAATGAATTAGAATGGATCATACGAATGAGTAAGAATGGATCGTACGAATGAAATAGAATGGATTGTACGAATGAATTAGAATGGATCGTGCGAATGAATTTGAATGGATCGTACGAATGAATTAGAATGGATCGTGCTAATGAATTAGAATTGATCGTACGAATGAAATAGAATGGATTGTACGAATGATTTAGAATGGATCGTACGAATGAATTAGAAATGATCGTACGAATGATTTAGAATGGATACATTCGTGCGAATGAATTAGAATGGATCATACGAATGAGTAAGAATGGATCGTACCAATGAAATAGAATGGATTGTACGAATGAATTAGAATGGATTCGTACGAATGAATTAGAATGGATACATTCGTGCGAATGAATTAGAATGGATCATACCAATGAGTAAGAATGGATCGTACGAATGAAATAGAATGGATTGTGCGAATGAATTACAATGGATCGTACGAATGAATTAGAATGGATCGTGTGAAAGAATTAGAATGGATTGTATGAATGAATTAGAATAGATCATATGAATGAATTAGAATGGATCGTACGAATGAATTATAATGGATCGTTCGAATGAATTAGAATAGATCGTACGAATGAATTAGAATGGATATATTCGTGCGAATGAATTAGAATGGATACATTCGTGCGAAAGAATTAGAATAGACCGTATGAATGAATTAGAATGGATCCTATGAATGAATTAGAATGGATCGTGCGAATGAATTAGAATGGATCGTACGAATGAATTAGAATGGATCGTGCTTATGAATTAGAATTGATCGAACGAATGAATTAGCATGGATCGTGCTAATGAATTAGAATGGAACGTACGAATGAATTAAAATGGATCGTGTGAAAGAATTAGAATGGATTGTATGAATGAATTAGAATGAATTCGTACGATCCATTCGAATTCATTCGCACGATCCATTCTAATTCATTCATACGATCCATTCTAATTCATTCATATAATCCATTTTAATTCTTTCACACGATCCATTCTAATTCATTCGTAGGATCCATTCTAATTCATTCGTACAATCTATTCTATTTCATTTTTACGATCCATTCTTACTCATTCGTATGATCCATTCTAATTCATTCGGACGAATGTATCCATTCTAATTTATTCGTACGAATGAATTAGAATGGATCGTATGAGTGAATTAGAATGGATACGAAGTAATTAGAATGGATCGTACGAAGGAATTAGAATGGATCATACGAATGAAATAGAATAGATCGTACGAGGGAATTAGAATGGATCGTACGAAGGAATTAGAATGGATCGTACGAAGGAGTTAGAATGGATCGTACGAATGAATTAGAATAGATATATTCGTGCAAATGAATTAGAATGGATCGTATGAATGAATTAGAATGGATCGTATGAGTGAATTAGAACGGATAGTACGAATGAAGAAGAATGGATCGTATGAATGAATTAGAATGGATACATTCGTGCGAATGAATTAGAATGGATCGTACGAATGAATTAGAATGGATCGTACGAATGAATTAGAATGGATCTTACGAATGATTTAGAATGGATCGTACGAATGAATTAGAATGGATCGTACGAATGAATTAGAATGGATACATTCGTGCGAATGAATTAGAATGGATCGGACGAATGAATTAGAATGGATCGTACGAATGAATTAGAATGGATCAAATGAATGAATTAGAATGGTTACATTCATGCGAATGAATTAGAATGGATTAGAATGGATCGTACGAATGGATTAGAATGGATACATTCGAGCGAATGAATTAGAATGGATCGTATGAATGAATTAGAATGGATCGTACGAATGGATTAGAATGGATCCTACGAATGGATTAGAATGGATACCTTTGTGCATATGAATTAGAATGGATCGTACGAATGAATTAGAATGGATCGTACGAATGAATTAGAATGGATCGTGCTAATGAATTAGAATTGATCGAACGAATGAATTAGCATGGATCATGCTAATGAATTAGAATGGAACGTTCGAATAAATTAGAATGGATCGTGTGAAAGAATTTGAATGGATTGTATGAATGAATTAGAATAAATTCGTACGATCCATTCGAATTCATTCGCACGATCCATTCTAATTCATTCATACGATCCATTCTAATTCATTCATACAATCAATTCTAATTCATTCATACGATCTATTCTAATTCTTTCGCACGAATGTATCCATTCTAATTCATTCGTACGATCCATTCTAATTCATTCGCACGATCCATTCTAATTCATTCGTACGATCAATTCTAATTCATTCGCACGAATGTATCCATTCTAATTCATTCGTACGATCTATTCTAATTCATTCATAGGATCCATTCTAATTCATTCATACAATTCATTCTAATTCATTCACACGAATGTATCCATTCTAATTCATTCGTACGATCAGTTCTAATTCATTCACAAAATCTATTCTAATTCATTCATACGATCCATTGTAATTCATTCACACGAATGTATCCATTCTAATTCATTCATACGATCCATTCTAATTCATTTGTACGATCCATTCTAATTCACTCATACGATCCATTCTAATACACTCATATGATCCATTCTAATTCATTTGCACGAATATATCCATTCTAATTCATTCGTACGATCCATTCTAATTCCTTCGTACGATCCATTCTAATTCATTCGTACGATCTATTCTATTTCATTCGTACGATCCATTCTTACTCATTCGTACGATCCATTCTAATTCATTCGTCCGATCCATTCTAATTCATTCGCACGAATGTATCCATTCTAATTCATTCGTACGATCCATTCTAATTCATTCGCACGATCCATTCTAATTCATTCGTACGATCCATTCTAATTCTTTCACACGATCCATTCTAATTCATTCGTACGATCCATTCTAATTCATTCGCACGATCCATTCTAATTCATTCGTACGATCCATTCTAATTCATTCATACGATCCATTCTAATTCATTCGTACGATCCATTCTAATTCATTCGCACAAATGTATCCATTCTAATTCATTCGTACGATCCATTCTAATTCATTCGCACGATCCATTCTAATTCATTCATACGATCCATTCTAATTCATTCGTACGATCCATTCTAATTCATTCGTATGATCCATTCTAATTAATTCGTATGATCCATTCTAATTCATTCGTATATTCCATTCAAATTCATTCGCACGATCCATTCATTCGTACGATCCATTCTAATTCAGGATCGTACGAATGAATTGGAATGGATACTTTCGTGCGAATGAATTAGAATTGATCGTACGAATGAATTAGAATGGATCGTGCGAATGAATTAGAACGGATCGTACGAATGAATTAGAATGGATCGTACGAATGAACTAGAATGGATACATTCGTGCGAATGAATTAGAATGGATCGTACGAATGAATTAGAATGGATCGTACGAATGAATTAGAATGGATCTTACGAATGAATTAGAATGGATCGTACGAATGAATTAGAATGGATACATTCGTGCGAATGAATTAGAATGGATCGGACGAATGAATTAGAATGGATCGTACGAATGAATTAGAATGGATCAAATGAATGAATTAGAATGGATCGTACGAATGAATTAGAATGCATCGTACGAAAGAATTAGAATGGATATATTCGTGCGAATGAATTAGAATGGATCGTACGAAAGAATTAGACTGGATCGTACGAATGAATTTGAATGGATACATTTGTGCGAATGAATCTAAATGGATTGTATGAATGAATTACAATGGATCGTACGAATGAATTAGAATGGATCGTACGAATGAATTAGAATAGCTCATACGAATGAATTAGAATGAATCGTATGAATGAATTAGAATGGTTACATTCGTGCGAATGAATTAGAATAGATCGTACGAATGAATTAGAATGGATCGTATTAATAAATTAGAATGGATCGTGGGAATGAACTAGAATGGATCGTACGAATGAATTAGAATGGATCCACCGAATGAGTTAGAATGGATCATACGAATGAATTAGAATGGACTGTACGAATGAATTAGAATGGATTGTGCGAATGAATTAGAATGGATCATATGAATGAATAAGAATGGATCGAACGAATGAATTAGAATGGATCGTGCGAATGAATTAGCATGAATCGTACGAATGTATTAGAATGGATCGTACGAATGAATTAGAATGAATCATACGATCCATTCTAATTCATTCGTACGATCCATTCTAATTCATTCGCACGAATGTATCCATTCTAGTTCATTCGTACGATCCATTCTAGTTCATTCATACGATCCATTCTAATTCATTCGTACGATCCATTCTAATTCATTCGTACGATCCATTCTAATTAATTCGTATGATCCATTCTAATACATTCGTACGATCCATTCTAATTCATTCATACAATCCATTCTAATTCATTCGCACGAATGTTTCCATTCTAATTAATTCGTACGATCCACTCTAATTCATTCGTATGATCCATTCCTATTCATTCGCACGATCCAGTCTAATGGATTCGCACGATCCATTCTGATTCATTCGCACGAATGTATCCATTCTAATTCATACGATCGTGTGAATGAATTAGAATGGATCATACGAATGGATTAGAATGGATACATTCGTGCGAATGAATTAGAATGGATTGTATGAATGAATTAGAATGGATCGTACGATCCATTCTAATTCATTCGTACGATCCATTCTAATTCATTCGTACGATCCATTCTAATTCATTCGTACGAATGTATCCATTCTAATTCATTTGCACGATCCATTCTAATTCATTCCTATGATCTATTCTAATTCATTCGTACGATCCATTCTAATTCATTCTAATTCATTCGTACGATCCATTCTACGATCCATTCTAATTCATTCGTATATTCCATTCTAATTCATTAGCACGATCCTTGCTAATGAATTAGAATGGATCGTACGATCCAATCTAATTCATTCATACGATCCATTCTTACTCATTCGTATGATCCATTCTAATTCAATCGTACGATCCATTCTAATACATTCGTACGATCCATTCTAATTCCTTCATACGATCCATTCTAATTCATTTATACGATCCATTCTAATTCATTCGTACGATCCATTCTAATTCCTTCGTACGATCCATTCTAATTCATTCGCACGAATGTATCCATTCTAAACCATTCATACGATCCTTTCTAATTTATTCATACGATCCATTCTAATTCATTCGTAAGATCTATTCTAATTCATTCGTACGATCCATTCTAATTCATTCGTACGATCCATTCTAATTCATTCGTAAGATCCATTCTAATTCATTCGTACGATCCATTCTAATTTATTCGCACGAATGTATCCATTCTAGTTCATTCGTACGATCCATTCTAATTCATTCGTACGATCCATTCTAATTCATTCGCACGAATGTATCCATTCTAGTTCATTCGTACGATCCATTCTAATTCATTCGTACGATCCATTCTAATTCATTCATACGATCTATTCTAATTCATTCATACAATCCATTCTAATTCTTTCTCACGATCCATTGTAATTCATTTGTACGATCCATTCTAATTCATTCGCACAATCCATTCTATTTCATTCGTACGATCCATTCTTACTCATTCGTATGATCCATTCTAATTCATTCATACGATCCATTCTAATTCATTCATAGAATGCATTCTAATTCATTCATACGATCCATTCTAATTCATTTACACGAATATATCCATTCTAATTCATTCGTACGATCCATTCTAATTCCTTCGTACGATCCATTCTAATTCATTCGTACGATCTATTCTAATTCATTCGTACGATCCATTCTAATTCATTCGTACAAATGTATTAGAATGGATTGTAATAATGAATTAGAATAGATCGTATGAATGAATTAGAATGGATCGTACGAATGAATTAGAATGGATCGTACGAATTAACTAGAATGGATACATTCGTGCGAATGAATTAGAATGGATCATACGAATGAATTAGAATGGATCTTACGAATGAAATAGAATAGATTGTACGAATGAATTAGAATGGATTCGTACGAATGAATTAGAATGGATCATACGAATGAATTAGAATGGATCGTACGAATTAATAAGAATGGATACATTCGTGTGAATGAATTAGAATGGATTGTATGAATGAATTAGAATGGATCGTACGAATGAATTAGAATGGATCATATGAATTAATTAGAATGGATCATACAAATGAATTAGAATGGATCGTACGAATGAAATAGAATGAATCGTACGAATGAACTAGAATGGATCGTACGAATGAACTAGAATGGATACATTCGTGCGAATGAATTAGAATGGATCGTACGAATGAATTAGAATGGATCGTATGAATGAACTAGAATGGATATATTCGTGCGAATGAATTAGAATGGATCATACGAATGAATTAGAATGGATCGTATGAATGAATTAGAATGGATCGTACGAATGAATTAGAATGGATCGTACGAATGAATTAGAATGGATCCTACGAATGGATTAGAATGGATACCTTTGTGCATATGAATTAGAATGGATCGTACGAATAAATTAGAATGGATCATATTAATGAATTAGAATGGATCGTACGAATGAATTAGAATGGATACATTCGTGCGAATGAATTAGAATGGATCTTGCGAATCCATTAGACTGGATCGTGCGAATGAATAAGAATGGATCATACGAATGAATTAGAATGGATCATACGAATTAATTAGAATGGACACATTCGTGCGAATGAATTAGAATGGATTGTATGAATGAATTAGAATGGATCGTACGAATGAATTAGAATGGATCATACGAATTAATTAGAATGGATCGTACGAATGAATTAGAATGGATCATACGAATGAATTAGAATGGATCGTACGAATGAATTTGAATGGATACATTCGTGCGAATGAATTAGAATGGATACATTCGTGCGAAAGAATTAGAATAGATCGTATGAATGAATTAGAATGGATCCTATGAATGAATTAGAATGGATCGTGCGAATGAATTAGAATGGATCGTACGAATGAATTAGAATGGATCGTGTGAAAGAATTAGAATGGATCGTACGAATGAATTAGAATGGATCGTGCGAATGAATTAGAATGGATCGTATGAATGAATTAGAATGGATACATTTGTGCGAATGAATTAGAATGGATCATACGAATGAAATAGAATGGTTACATTCATGCGAATGAATTAGAATGGATCGCACGAATGAATTAGAATGGATCATACGAATGAGTAAGAATGGATCGTACGAATGAATTAGAATTGATCGTACGAATGAATTAGAATGAATTAGAATGGATCGTGCGAATGAATTAGAATGGATCGTATGAATGAATTAGAATGTATACATTTGTGCGAATGAATTAGAATGGATCGTACGAATGAATTAGAATGGATCGTATGAATGAATTAGAATGGATCGTACGAATGAATTAGAATGGATCGTGCGAATGAATTAGAATGGATTGTACGAATGAATTAGAATGGATACATTCGCGCGAATGAATTAGAATGGATCGTACGAATGAATTAGAATGGATCGTGCGAATGAATTAGAATGGATCATACGAATGAATTAGAATGGATCGTACGAATGAACTAGAATGGATACATTCGTGCGAATGAATTAGAATGAATCGTACGAATGAATTAGAATGGATCGTACGAATGAATTAGAATGGATTTTATGAATGAATTAGAATGGATCGTACGAATAAATTAGAATGGATCGTATGAATGGTTTAGAATGGATACATTCGTGCGAATGAATTAGAATGGATCGGACGAATGGATTAGAATGGATCGTACGAATGAATTAGAATGGATCAAATGAATGAATTAGAATGGTTACATTCATGCGAATGAATTAGAATGGATCGTACGAATGGATTAGAATGGATCGTACGAATGGATTAGAATGGATACATTCGTGCGAATGAATTAGAATGGATCATACGAATGAGTAAGAATGGATCGTATGAATGAAATAGAATGGATTGTACGAATGAATTAGAATGGATCGTGCGAATGAATTTGAATGGATCGTACGAATGAATTAGAATGGATCGTGCTAATGAATTAGAATTGATCATACGAATGAAATAGAATGGATTGTACGAATGATTTAGAATGGATCGTACGAATGAATTAGAAATGATCGTACGAATGATTTAGAATGGATACATTCGTGCGAATGAATTAGAATGGATCATACGAATGAGTAAGAATGGATCGTACGAATGAAATAGAATGGATTGTACGAATGAATTAGAATGGATTCGTACGAATGAATTAGAATGGATACATTCATGCGAATGAATTAGAATGGATCATACCAATGAGTAAGAATGGATCGTACGAATGAAATAGAATGGATTGTGCGAATGAATTACAATGGATCGTACGAATGAATTAGAATGGATCGTGTGAAAGAATTAGAATGGATTGTATGAATGAATTAGAATAGATCATATGAATGAATTAGAATGGATCGTACGAATGAATTATAATGGATCGTTCGAATGAATTAGAATGGATCGTACGAATGAATTAGAATGGATACATTCGTGCGAATGAATTAGAATGGATACATTCGTGCGAAAGAATTAGAATAGACCGTATGAATGAATTAGAATGGATCCTATGAATGAATTAGAATGGATCGTGCGAATGAATTAGAATGGATCGTACGAATGAATTAGAATGGATCGTGCTAATGAATTAGAATTGATCGAACGAATGAATTAGCATGGATCGTGCTAATGAATTAGAATGGAACGTACGAATGAATTAGAATGGATCGTGTGAAAGAATTAGAATGGATTGTATGAATGAATTAGAATGAATTTGTACGATCCATTCGAATTCATTCGCACGATCCATTCTAATTCATTCATACGATCCATTCTAATTCATTCATATAATCCATTTTAATTCTTTCACAAGATCCATTCTAATTCATTCGTAGGTTCCATTCTAATTCATTCGTACAATCTATTCTATTTCATTCGTACGATCCATTCTTACTCATTCGTATGATCCATTCTAATTCATTCGGACGAATGTATCCATTCTAATTTATTCGTACAATCCATTCTAATTCATTCGTACGATCCATTCTAATTCATTCGTACGATCCATTCTAATTCATTCGCACGAATGTATCCATTCTAGTTCATTCGTACGATCCATTCTAATTCATTCGTACGATCCATTCTAATTCATTCGCACGATCCATTCTAATTCATTCGTACGATCCATTCTAATTCATTCGTAAGATCCATTCTAATTCATTCGTACGATCCATTCTAATTCATTCGTACGATCCATTCTAATTCATTCGCACGAATGTATCCATTCTAGTTCATTCGTACGATCCATTCTAATTCATTCGTACGATCCATTCTAATTCATTCGCACGAATGTATCCATTCTAATTCATTCGTACGATCCTGAATTAGAATGGATCGTACGAATGAATTAGAATGGATACCTTTGTGCATATGAATTAGAATGGATCGTACGAATGAATTAGAATGGATCATATTAATGAATTAGAATGGATCGTACGAATGAATTAGAATGGATACATTCGTGCGAATGAATTAGAATGGATCATGCACGAATGTATCCATTCTAATTCATTCGTACGATCCATTCTAATTCATTAATATAATCCATTCTAATTCATTCGTACGATCCATTCTAATTCATATGCACAAAGGTATCCATTCTAATCCATTCGTAGGATCCATTCTAATCCATTCGTACGATCCATTCTAATTCATTAGTACGATCCATTCTAATTCATTCGCTCGAATGTATCCATTCTAATCCATTCGTACGATCCATTCTAATCCATTCGTACGATCCATTCTAATTCATTCGCATGAATGTAACCATTCTAATTCATTCATTTGATCCATTCTAATTCATTCGTACGATCCATTCTAATTCATTCGTCCGATCCATTCTA
The DNA here is from genome assembly GCA_947650365.1 of Chamaelirium japonicum. Lineage (NCBI taxonomy): Eukaryota > Viridiplantae > Streptophyta > Magnoliopsida > Liliales > Melanthiaceae > Chamaelirium > Chamaelirium japonicum. The sequence continues at coordinate 15,043 of CANTAL010000126.1, read as the reverse complement.
ATTCATTCGCACGAATGTATCCATTTTAATTCATTCGTACGATCCATTCTAATTCATTCGTACGATCCATTCAAATTCATTCGTAAGATCCATTCTAATTCATTCGTACGATCCATTCTAATTCATTCGTACGATCCATTCTAATTCATTCGCACGAATGTATCCATTCTAGTTCATTCGAACGATCCATTTTAAATCATTCGTACGATCCATTCTAATTCATTCGCACGATCCATTCTAATTCATTCGTACGATCAATTCTAATTCATTCGCACGAATGTATCCATTCTAATTCATTCATACGATCCATTCTAATTCATTCGTACGATCCATTCTAATTCAATCGTACGATCCATTCTAATTCATTCGTCCGATCCATTCTAATTCATTCGCACGAATGTATCCATTCTAATTCATTCGTACGATCCATTCTAATTCATTCGTACGATCTATTCTAATTCATTCGCACGAATGTATCCATTCTAGTTCATTCGTACGATCCATTCTAATTCATTCGCACGATCCATTCTAATTCGATCCATTCTAATTCAATAGTTCGATCAATTCAAATTCATTAGCACGATCCATTCTAATTCATTCGTACGATCCATTCTGATTCATTCGCACGATCCATTCAAATTCATTCATAGGATCCATTCTAATTCATTCATACGATCTATTCTAATTCTTTCGCACGAATGTATCCATTCTAATTCATTCGCACGAATGTATCCATTCTGATTCATTCGTACGATCCATTCTAATTCATTCGTACGATCCATTCTAATTCATTCGTACGATCCATTCTAATTCATTCATACGATTTATTCTAATTCATTCATACAATCCATTCTAATTCTTTCACACGATCCATTCTAATTCATTCGTACGATCCATTCTAATTCATTTGCACAATCCATTCTATTTCATTCGTACGATCCATTCTTACTCATTGGTACGACACATTCTAATTCATTCGCACGAATGTATCCAGTCTAATTCATTCGTACGAATCCATTCTAATTCATTCGTACAATCTATTCTATTTCATTTGTACGATCCATTCTTACTCATTCGTATGATCCATTCTAATTCATTCGGATGAATGTATCCATTCTAATTTATTCGTACGATCCATTCTAATTCATTTGTACGATCCATTCTAATTCATTCATACGATCCATTCTAATTCACTTGTCCGATCCATTCTAATTCATTCGCACGAATGTATCCATTCTAATTCATTCGTACGGTCCATTCTAATTCATTCGCACAATCCATTCTATTTCATTCGTACGATCCATTCTTACTCATTCGTATGATCCATTATGGATACATTCGTGCGAATGAATTAGAATGGATCATACGAATGAGTAAGAATGGATCGTACGAATGAAATAGAATGGATTGTGCGAATGAATTAGAATGGATCGTACGAATGAATTAGAATGGATCATGTGAAAGAATTAGAATGGATTGTATGAATGAATTAGAATGGATCTTACGAATGAATTAGAATAGATCGTATGAGTGAATTAGAATGGATACGAAGGAATTAGAATGGATCGTACGAAGGAATTAGAATGGATCATACGAATGAAATAGAATGGATCGTACGAAGGAATTTGAATGGATCGTACGAAGGAATTAAAATGGATCGTACGAAGGAATTAGAATGGATCGTACGAATGAATTAGAATGGATATATTCGTGCAAATGAATTAGAATGGATCGTATGAATGAATTAGAATGGATCGTATGAGTGAATTAGAACGGATAGTACGAATGAAGTAGAATGGATCGTATGAATGAATTAGAATGGATACATTCGTGCGAATGAATTAGAATGGATCGTATGAATGAATTAGAATAGATTGTGAGAATGAATTAGAATGGATCGTACGAATGAATTAGAATGGATAAATTCGTGCGAATAAATTAGAATGGATTGTATGAATGAATTAGAATGGATCGTACGAATGAATTAGAATGGATCGTACGAATGAATTAGAATAGATTGCGCGAATGAATTAGAATGGATTGTACGAATGAATTAGAATGGATCGTACGAAGGAATTAGAATGGATCGTACGAATGAATTAGAATGGATCGTACGAAGGAATTAGAATGGATCGTACGAATGAATTAGAATGGATCGTACGATTGAATTAGAATGGATCATACAAATGAGTAAGAATGGATCGTATGAATGAATTAGATTGGATCGTACGATCCATTCTAATTCATTAGCATGGATCGTGCTAATGAATTAAAATGGAATATACGAATGAATTAGAATGGATCGTAGAATGGATCGTACGAATGAATTAGAATGAATTAGAATGGATCGTACGAATGAATTAGAATAGATCATAGGAATGAATTAGAATGGATACATTCGTGCGAATGAATTAGAATGGATCGTGTGAATGAATTAGAATAGATCGTACGAATGAATTCGAATGGATATATTTGAACGAATAAATTAGAATGGATCATACGAATGAATTAGAATGGATCGTACGAATGAATTAGAATGGATCGTGTGAAAGAATTAGAATGGATCGTACGAATGAATTAGAATGGATCGAGCGAATGAATTAGAATGGATCGTATGAATGAATTAGAATGGATACATTTGTGCGAATGAATTAGAATGGATCATACGAATGAAATAGAATGGTTACATTCGTGCGAATGAATTAGAATGGATCGCACGAATGAATTAGAATGGATCATACGAATGAGTAAGAATGGATCGTACGAATGAATTAGAATGGATCGTACGAATGAATTAGAATGAATTAGAATAGATCGTGCGAATGAATTAGAATGGATCGTATGAATGAATTAGAATGTATACATTTGTGCGAATGAATTAGAATGGATCGTACGAATGAATTAGAATGGATCGTATGAATGAATTAGAATGGATCGTACGAATGAATTAGAATGGATCGTGCGAATGAATTAGAATGGATTGTACGAATGAATTAGAATGGATACATTCGTGCGAATGAATTAGAATGGATCGTACGAATGAATTAGAATGGATCGTGCGAATGAATTAGAATGGATCATATGAATGAATTAGAATGGATCGTACGAATGAACTAGAATGGATACATTCGTGCGAATGAATTAGAATGAATCGTACGAATGAATTAGAATGGATCGTACGAATGAATTAGAATGGATTTTACGAATGAATTAGAATGGATCGTACAAATAAATTAGAATGGATCGTATGAATGGTTTAGAATGGATACATTCGTGCGAATGAATTAGAATGGATCGGACGAATGAATTAGAATGGATCGTACGAATGAATTAGAATGGATCAAATGAATGAATTAGAATGGTTACATTCATGCGAATGAATTAGAATGGATCGTACGAATGGATTAGAATGGATCGTACGAATGGATTAGAATGGATACATTCGTGCGAATGAATTAGAATGGATCATACGAATGAGTAAGAATGGATCGTATGAATGAAATAGAATGGATTGTACGAATGAATTAGAATGGATCGTGCGAATGAATTTGAATGGATCGTACGAATGAATTAGAATGGATCGTGCTAATGAATTAGAATTGATCGTACGAATGAAATAGAATGGATTGTACGAATGATTTAGAATGGATCGTACGAATGAATTAGAAATGATCGTACGAATGATTTAGAATGAATACATTCGTGCGAATGAATTAGAATGGATCATACGAATGAGTAAGAATGGATCGTACGAATGAAATAGAATGGATTGTACGAATGAATTAGAATGGATTCGTACGAATGAATTAGAATGGATACATTCGTGCGAATGAATTAGAATGGATCAAACCAATGAGTAAGAATGGATCGTACGAATGAAATAGAATGGATTGTGCGAATGAATTACAATGGATCGTACGAATGAATTAGAATGGATCGTGTGAAAGAATTAGAATGGATTGTATGAATGAATTAGAATAGATCATATGAATGAATTAGAATGGATCGTACGAATGAATTATAATGGATCGTTCGAATGAATTAGAATGGATCGTACGAATGAATTAGAATGGATACATTCGTGCGAATGAATTAGAATGGATACATTCGTGCGAAAGAATTAGAATAGACCGCATGAATGAATTAGAATGGATCCTATGAATGAATTAGAATGGATCGTGCGAATGAATTAGAATGGATCGTACGAATGAATTAGAATGGATCGTGCTAATGAATTAGAATTGATCGAACGAATGAATTAGCATGGATCGTGCTAATGAATTAGAATGGAACGTACGAATGAATTAGAATGGATCGTGTGAAAGAATTAGAATGGATTGTATGAATGAATTAGAATGAATTCATACGATCCATTCGAATTCATTCGCACGATCCATTCTAATTCATTCATACGATCCATTCTAATTCATTCATATAATCCATTTTAATTCTTTCACAAGATCCATTCTAATTCATTCGTAGGTTCCATTCTAATTCATTCGTATAATCTATTCTATTTCATTCGTACGATCCATTCTTACTCATTCGTATGATCCATTCTAATTCATTCGGACGAATGTATCCATTCTAATTTATTCGTACGATCCATTCTAATTCATTCGTACGATCCATTCTAATTCATTCGTACGATCCATTCTAATTCATTCGTACGATCCATTCTAATTCATTCGCACGAATGTATCCATTCTAGTTCATTCGTACGATCCATTCTAATTCATTCGTACGATTTATTCTAATTCATTCGCACGATCCATTCTAATTCATTCGTACGATCCATTCTAATTCATTCATACGATCCATTCTAATTCATTCGTACGATCCATTCTAATTCATTCACACAAATGTATCCATTCTAATTCATTCGTACGATCCATTCTAATTCATTCGCACGATCCATTCTAATTCAATCGTACGATCCATTCTAATTCATTCGCACGATCTATTCTTATTCATTCGCACAATCCATTCTAATTCATTCGCATGAATGTATCCATTCTAATTCATTCGTACGATCCATTCTAATTCATTCGTACGATCCATTCTAATTCATTCGTATGATCCATTCTAATTAATTCGTATGATCCATTCTAATTCATTCGTACGATCCATTCTAATTCATTCATACAATCCATTCTAATTCATTCGCACGAATGTATCCATTCTAATTAATTCATACGATCCATTCTAATTCATTCGTATGATTTATTCTTATTCATTCGCACGATCCAGTCTAATTGATTCGCACGATCCATTCTAATTCATTCGCACGAATGTATCCATTCTAATTCAATCGTACGATCCATTCTAATTCATTAATATGATCCATTCTAATTCATTCGTACGATCCATTCTAATTCATATGCACAAAGGTATCCATTCTAATCCATTTGTAGGATCCATTCTAATCCATTCGTACGATCCATTCTAATTCATTCGTACGATCCATTCTAATTCATTCGCTCGAATGTATCCATTCTAATCCATTCGTACGATCCATTCTAATTCATTCGCATGAATGTAACCATTCTAATTCATTCATTTGATCCATTCTAATTCATTCGTACGATCCATTCTAATTCATTCGTCCGATCCATTCTAATTCATTCGCATGAATGTATCCATTCTAATTCATTCGTACGATCCATTCTAATTCATTCGTACGATCCATTCTAATTCATTCGTAAGATCCATTCTAATTCATTCGTACGATCCATTCTAATTCATTCGTACGATCCATTCTAATTCATTCGCACGAATGTATCCATTCTAGTTCATTCGTACGATCCATTCTAATTCATTCGTACGATCCATTCTAATTCATTCGCACGAATGTATAATTCATTCGTACGATCCTGAATTAGAATGGATCGTACGAATGAATTAGAATGGATACCTTTGTGCATATGAATTAGAATGGATCGTACGAATGAATTAGAATGGATCATATTAATGAATTAGAATGGATCGTACGAATGAATTAGAATGGATACATTCGTGCGAATGAATTAGAATGGATCGTGCACGAATGTATCCATTCTAATTCATTCGTACGATCCATTCTAATTCATTAATATGATCCATTCTAATTCATTCGTACGATCCATTCTAATTCATATGCACAAAGGTATGCATTCTAATCCATTCGTAGGATCCATTCTAATCCATTCGTACGATCCATTCTAATTCATTAGTACGATCCATTCTAATTCATTCGCTAGAATGTATCCATTCTAATCCATTCGTACGATCCATTCTAATCCATTCGTACGATCCATTCTAATTCATTCGCATGAATGTAACCATTCTAATTCATTCATTTGATCCATTCTAATTCTTTTGTACGATCCATTCTAATTCATTCGTCCGATCCATTCTAATTCATTCGCACGAATGTATCCATTCTAATTCATTCGTACGATCCATTCTAATTCATTCGTACGATCCATTCAAATTCATTCGTAAGATCCATTCTAATTCATTCGTACGATCCATTCTAATTCATTCGTACGATCTATTCTAATTCATTCGCACGAATGTATCCATTCTAGTTCATTCGAACGATCCATTCTAATTCATTCGTACGATCCATTCTAATTCATTCGCACGATCCATTCAAATTCATTCGTACGATCAATTCTAATTCATTCGCACGAATGTATCCATTCTAATTCATTCATACGATCCATTCTAATTCATTCGTACGATCCATTCTAATTCATTCGTACGATCCATTCTAATTCATTCGTCCGATCCATTCTAATTCATTCGCACGAATGTATCCATTCTAATTCATTCGTACGATCCATTCTATTTCATTCGTACGATCTATTCTAATTCATTCGCACGAATGTATCCATTCTAGTTCATTCGTACGATCCATTCTAATTCATTCGCACGATCCATTCTAATTCGATCCATTCTAATTCAATAGTTCGATCAATTCAAATTCATTAGCACGATCCATTCTAATTCATTCGTACGATCCATTCTGATTCATTCGCACGATCCATTCAAATTCATTCATAGGATCCATTCTAATTCATTCATACGATCTATTCTAATTCTTTCGCACGAATATATCCATTCTAATTCATTCGCACGAATGTATCCATTCTAATTCATTCGTACGATCCATTCTAATTCATTCGTACGATCCATTCTAATTCATTCGTACGATCCATTCTAATTCATTCATACGATTTATTCTAATTCATTCATACAATCCATTCTAATTCTTTCACACGATCCATTCTAATTCATTCGTACGATCCATTCTAATTCATTTGCACAATCCATTCTATTTCATTCGTACGATCCATTCTTACTCATTGGTACGACCCATTCTAATTCATTCGCACGAATGTATCAAGTCTAATTCATTCGTACGAATCCATTCTAATTCATTCGTACAATCTATTCTATTTCATTCGTACGATCCATTCTTACTCATTCGTATGATCCATTCTAATTCATTCGGACGAATGTATCCATTCTAATTTATTCGTACGATCCATTCTAATTCATTTGTACGATCCATTCTAATTCATTCATACGATCCATTCTAATTCACTCGTCCGATCCATTCTAATTCATTCGCACGAATGTATCCATTCTAATTCATTCGTACGGTCCATTCTAATTCATTCGCACAATCCATTCTATTTCATTCGTACGATCCATTCTTACTCATTCGTATGATCCATTATGGATACATTCGTGCGAATGAATTAGAATGGATCATACGAATGAGTAAGAATGGATCGTACGAATGAAATAGAATGGATTGTGCGAATGAATTAGAATGGATCGTACGAATGAATTAGAATGGATCGTGTGAAAGAATTAGAATGGATTGTATGAATGAATTAGAATGGATCTTACGAATGAATTAGAATGGATCGTATGAGTGAATTAGAATGGATACGAAGGAATTAGAATGGATCGTACGAAGGAATTAGAATGGATCATACGAATGAAATAGAATGGATCGTACGAAGGAATTAGAATGGATCGTACGAAGGAATTAAAATGGATCGTACGAAGGAATTAGAATGGATCGTACAAATGAATTAGAATGGATATATTCGTGCAAATTAATTAAAATGGATCGTATGAATGAATTAGAATGGATCGTATGAGTGAATTAGAACGGATAGTACGAATGAAGTAGAATGGATCGTATGAATGAATTAGAATGGATACATTCGTGCGAATGAATTAGAATGGATCGTATGAATGAATTAGAATAGATTGTGAGAATGAATTAGAATGGATCGTACGAATGAATTAGAATGGATAAATTCGTGCGAATAAATTAGAATGGATTGTATGAATGAATTAGAATGGATCGTACGAATGAATTAGAATGGATCGTACGAATGAATTAGAATGGATTGCGCGAATGAATTAGAATGGATTGTACGAATGAATTAGAATGGATCGTACGAAGGAATTAGAATGGATCGTACGAATGAATTAGAATGGATCGTACGAAGGAATTAGAATGGATCGTACGAATGAATTAGAATGGATCGTACGATTGAATTAGAATGGATCATACGAATGAGTAAGAATGGATCGTATGAATGAATTAGATTGGATCATACGATCCATTCTAATTCATTAGCATGGATCGTGCTAATGAATTAAAATGGAATATACGAATGAATTAGAATGGATCGTAGAATGGATCGTACGAATGAATTAGAATGAATTAGAATGGATCGTACGAATGAATTAGAATAGATCATAGGAATGAATTAGAATGGATACATTCGTGCGAATGAATTAGAATGGATCGTGCGAATGAATTAGAATAGATCGTACGAATGAATTAGAATGGATATATTTGAACGAATAAATTAGAATGGATCATACGAATGAATTAGAATGGATCGTACGAATGAATTAGAATGGATAGTCCGAATGAATTAGAATAGATCGTAGGAATGAATTGGAATGGATCATACAAATGAATTAGAATGGATACATTTGTGAGAATGAATTAGAATGGATCGTACGAATGAATTAGAATGCATCGTACGAAAGAATTAGAATGGATATATTCGTGTGAATGAATTAGAATGGATCGTACGAATGAATTAGACTGGATCGTACGAATGAATTTGAATGGATACATTTGCGCGAATGAATCTAAATGGAATGTATGAATGAATTACAATGGATCGTACGAATGAATTAGAATGGATCGTACGAAAGAATTAGAATAGCTCATACGAATGAATTAGAATGAATCGTATGAATGAATTAGAATGGTTACATTCGTACGAATAAATTAGAATAGATCGTACGAATGAATTAGAATGGATCGTACGAATAAATTAGAATGGATCGTGGGAATGAATTAGAATGGATCTTACGAATGAATTAGAATGGATCGTACGAATGAATTAGAATGGATCGTACGAATAAATTAGAATGGATACATTCGTGCGAATGAATTAGAATGGATCGGACGAATGAATTAGAATGGATCGTACGAATGAATTAGAATGGATCAAATGAATGAATTAGAATGGTTACATTCATGCGAATGAATTAGAATGGATCGTACGAATGGATTAGAATGGATCGTACGAATGGATTAGAATGGATACATTCGTGCAAATGAATTAGAATGGATTGTATGAATGAATTAGAATGGATCGTATGATCCATTCGAATTCATTCGCACGATCCATTCTAATTCATTCATACGATCCATTCTAATTTATTCATACAATCCATTCTAATTCTTTCACACCATCCATTCTAATTCATTCGTAGGATCCATTCTAATTCATTCGTACAATCTATTATATTTCATTCGTACGATCCATTCTTACTCATTCGTATGATCCATTCTAATTCATTCGGACGAATGTATCCATTCTAATTTATTCGTACGATCCATTCTAATTCATTCGCACGATCCATCCATCCTAATTCATTCGTACGATCCATTCTAATTCATTCGCACGATCCATTCTAATTCATTCTTACGATCCATTCTAATTCATTCATACAATCCATTCTAATTCATTCGTACGATCCATTCTAATTCACTCATACGATCCATTCTAATACATTCATACGATCTATTCTAATTCATTTGGACGAATATATCCATTCTAATTCATTCGTACGATCCATTCTAATTCCTTCGTACGATCCATTCTAATTCATTCGTACGATCTATTCTATTTCATTCGTACGATCCATTCTAATTTATTCGTACGATCCATTCTAATTCCTTCGTACGATCCATTCTAATTCATTCGTACGATCCATTCTAATTCTTTCGTACAATCTATTCTAATTCATTCGTACGAATAGATACATTCGTGTGAATGAATTAGAATGGATCGTACGAATGAGTTAGAATGGATCGTACGAATAAAATAGAATGGATTGCACGAATGAATTAGAATGGATCGTACGAATGAATTAGAATGGATCGTGTGAAAGAATTAGAATGGATTCTATGAATGAATTAGAATGGATCGTACGAATGAATTAGATTGGATCGTATGAATAAATTAGAATAGATCGTACGAATGAATTAGAATGGATCGTACGAATGAATTAGAATGGATCGTGTGAAAGAATTAGAATGGATAGTACAAATGAATTAGAATGGATCGTGCGAATGAATTAGAATGGATCGTACGAATGAATTAGAATGGATCGTGCTAATGAATTAGAATTGATCGAACGAATGAATTAGCATGGATCGTGCATTCGTACGATCCATTCTAATTCATTCAGAAGATCCATTCTAATTCATTCGTACGATCCATTCTAATTCATTCACACGAATGTATCCATTCTAGTTCATTCGTACGATCCATTCTAATTCATTCGTATGATCAATTCTAATTCATTCATACGATCTATTCTGATTCATTCATACAATCCATTCTAATTCTTTCGCACGGTCCATTCTAATTCATTCCTACGATCCATTCTAATTCATTCGCATAATCCATTCTATTTCATTCGTACGATCCATTCTTACTCATTCGTATGATCCATTCTAATTCATTCCCACGAATGTATCCATAATGGATCATACGAATGAGTAAGAATGGATCGTACGAATGAAATAGAATGGATTGTGCGAATGAATTAGAATGGACCATACGAATGAATTAGAATGGATACATTCGTGCGAATGAATTAGAATGGATCGGACGAATGAATTAGAATGGATCGTACGAATGAATTATAATGGATCGTACGAATGAATTAGAATGGATCGTACGAATAAATTAGAATGGATACATTCGTCCGAATGAATTAGAATGGATCATACGAATGAGTAAGAATGGATCGTACGAATGAAATAGAATAGATTGTACGAATGAATTAGAATGGATCCTACGAATGAATTAGAATAGATCGTGTGAAAGAATTAGAATGGATTGTATGAATGAATTAGAATGAATTCGTACAATCCATTCGAATTCATTCGCACGATCCATTCTAATTCATTCATACGATCCATTCTAATTCATTCGTACAATCTATTCTATTTCATTCGTACGATCTATTCTTACTCATTCGTATGATCCATTCTAATTCATTCGGACGAATGTATCCATTCTAATTTATTCGTACGATCCATTCTAATTCATTCGTACGATCCATTCTAATTCATTCGTACGATCCATTCTAATTCATTCGTCCAATCCCTTCTAATTCATTCGGACAAAAGTATCCATTCTAATTCATTCATACGATCCATTCTAATTCATTCGTACGATCCCTTCTAATTCATTCGTAAGATCCATTCTAATTCATTCGTACGATCCATTCTAATTCATTCGTACGATCCATTCTAATTCATTCGCACGAATGTATCCATTCTAGTTCATTCGTACGATCCATTCTAATTCATTCGTACGATCCATTCTAATTCATTCGCGCGATCCATTCTAATTCATTCAGACGATGCATTCTAATTCATTCATACGATCCATTCTAATTCATTCGTACGATCCATTCTAATTCATTCGCACAAATGTATCCATTCTAATTCATTCGTACGATCCATTCTAATTCATTCGCACGATCCATTCTAATTCATTCATACGATCCATTCTAATTCATTCGCATGATCTGTTCTTATTCATTCGCACAATCCATTCTAATTCATTCGCACGAATGTATCCATTCTAATTCATTCGTAGGATCCATTCTAATCCATTCGTACGATCCATTCTAATTCATTCGTACGATCCATTCTAATTCATTCGTACGATCCATTCTAATTCATTCGTACGATCCATTCTAATTCATTCATACAATCCATTCTAATTCTTTCACACGATCCATTCTAATTCATTCGTACGATCCATTTTAATTCATTCGCACAATCCATTCTATTTCATTCGTACGATCCATTCTTACTCATTTGTATGATCCATTCTAATTCATTCGCACGAATGTATCCATAATGGATCATACGAATGAGTAAGAATGGATCGTATGAATGAAATAGAATGGATTGTGCGAATGAATTAGAATGGACTGTACGAATGAATTAGACGTACGAATGAATTAGAATGGATACATTCGTGCGAATAAATTAGAATGGATCATACGAATGAGTAAGAATGGATCGTCATTCTAATTCATTCGTATGATCCATTCTAATTCATTTGTATCCATTCTATTTCATTCGCACGATCCATTCTAATTCATTCGCGCAATCTATTCTAATTCATTCGTATGATCCATTCTAATTCATTCGTACGATCCATTCTAATTCATTCATACAATCCATTCTAATTTATTCGCACGAATGTATCCATTCTAATTCACTCGTACGATCCATTCTAATTCATTCGCACAATCTATTCTAATTCATTCATACGATCCATTCTAATTCATTCGCACGAATGTATCCATTCTAATTCATTCATACGATCTATTCTACTTCATTCATACTATCCGTTCTAATTCACTCATACGATCCATTCTAATTCATTTATACGATCCATTCTAATTCATTTGCACGAATATATCCATTCTAATTCCTTCGTACGATCCATTCTAATTCCTTCGTACGATCTATTCTAATTCCTTCATACGATCCATTCTATTTCTCGTATGATCCATTCTAATTCCTTCGTACGATCCATTCTAATTCCATCGTATCCATTCTAATTCACTCATACGATCCATTCTAATTCATTCGTACGATCAATTCTAATTCATTCATACAATCCATTCTAATTCATTCGCACAAATGTATCCATTCTAATCCATTCATACGATCCATTCTAATCCATTCGTACAATCCATTCTAATTCATTCGCATGAATGTAACCATTCTAATTCATTCATTTGATCCATTCTAATTCATTCGTACGATCCATTCTAATTCATTCGTCCGATCCATTCTAATTCATTCGCACGAATGTATCCATCTAATTCATTCGAACGATCCATTCTAATCCATTCTAATTCTTTCACACGATCCATTCTAATTCATTCGTAGGATCCATTCTAATTCATTCGTACAATCTATTCTATTTCATTCGTACGATCCATTCTTACTCATTCGTATGATCCATTCTAATTCATTCGGACGAATGTATCCATTCTAATTTATTCATACGATCCATTCTAATTCATTCGTACGATCCATTCTAATTCATTTGCACGAATATATCCATTCTAATTCATTCGTACGATCTATTCTAATTCCTTCGTACGATCCATTCTAATTCATTCGTACGATCTATTCTAATTCATTCGTACGATCCATTCTAATTCATTCGTACGATCCATTCTAATTCCTTTGTATGATCCATTCTAATTCATTCGTACGATCCATTCTAATTCATTCGTACAATCTATTCTAATTCATTCGTACGAATGGATACATTCGTGTGAATGAATTAGAATGGATCGTACGAATGAATTAGAATGGATCGTGTGAAAGAATTAGAATGGATTCGTACGAAGGAATTAGAATGGATCGTACGAAGGAATTAGAATGGATCGTGCGAATGAATTAGAATGGATCGTGCACGAATGTATCCATTCTAATTCATTCGTACGATCCATTCTAATTCATTAATATAATCCATTCTACTTCATTCGTATGATCCATTCTAATTCATTCGCACAATCTACTCTAATTCATTCGTACGATCCATTCTAATTCATTCGTACGATCCATTCTTACTCATTCGTATGATCCATTTTAATTCATTCATATGATCCATTCTAATACATTCGTACGATCCATTCTAATTCATTCGTACAATCCATTCTAATTCACTCATACGATCCATTCTAATACATTCATACGATCCATTCTAATTCATTTGCACGAATATATCCATTCTAATTCATTCGTACGATCTATTCTAATTCCTTCGTACGATCCATTCTAATTCATTCCTACGATCTATTCTAATTCATTCGTATGATCCATTTTAATTCATTCGTACGATCCATTCTAATTCCTTCGTATGATCCATTCTAATTCATTCATACGATCCATTCTAATTCATTCGTACTATCTATTCTAATTCATTCGTACGAATGGATACATTCGTGTGAATGAATTAGAATGGATCGTACGATGAGTAAGAATGGATCGTACGAATGAAATAGAATGGATTGCACGAATGAATTTGAATGGATCGTACGAATGAATTAGAATGGATGGTGTGAAAGAATTAGAATGGATCGTACGAATGAATTAGAATGGATCGCGCGAATGAATTAGAATGGATCGTATGAATGAATTAGAATGGATACATTTGTGCGAATGAATTAGAATGGATCGTACGAATGAATTAGAATGGATCGTATGAATGAATTAGAATGGATCGTACGAATGAATTAGAATGGATCGTGCGAATGAATTAGAATGGATCGTACGAATGAATTAGAATGGATCGTACGAATGAACTAGAATGGATACATTCGTGCGAATGAATTAGAATGGATCGTACGAATGAATTAGAATGGATCGTACGAATGAATTAGAATGAATCTTACG